>JAKWJA010002493.1:28404293-29004293 GCA_027704765.1 Solanum habrochaites
TACATACGCTCAACGGATAGGTATGACGGACCGTCAAAAGCACGACGGTCCCTCGAGGGTCTCCATTCCATAATACATAAACTTCTTAGAATTTGGGTACTGGGACTACTCTCTGATCATTGCGACGAACCAGCAGGACACACTGTCGTGGCTATGACTCTACGTCGTGGACTTCCATAATCCCACACTAAGTCAGACTTACCCATCTTCCTTTAGCAGCTTCACTACGATGCCACCTACGGACCGTCACTGGCTCGACGGACCGTCATAAGCTCCGTAGGTGGTCTCTTCTACATTTATTCGCTCAAAACACTTCCGCGTTCATCTTTGGACAAATTTCCTGCAAATAAGGAAAAGCATACATAAAAAAAATACAAAAAGGCGTCTGTACACACATTAAACTTAAGGAAAAAGCATTACAAATACCATGAAACCACGGTACATCATCAGTGTGTGCCCAAAAATGAGGGAATGAAGTGGTCCCTAATGAGAAGAATGAGCTTGTTCCAATGAGGCCGATGACATGATGGAGAGTTTGTATGGATTACCTGAAGTTGAATGCATGGACTAAGAAGGACCATTTCCCGATTCCCTTCATGGATCAGATGTTAGATAGAGTCGGAGGAAAATGATGGTATTGTTTTATTGATGGTTATTCGGGTAACAATCAAATCTCTATTGCATCATAAGATCAAGAGAAAACTACCTTTACTTGCCCTTATGGGAAATTTGCATTCAACAAGATGCCTTTTCGGTTGTGTAATGCACCTGCGACTTTTTAGAGATGTATGATGTAGATATTATCCAATATTGTGGAGGATACTATTAGGTTTTTATGAATGAATTTTTAGTTGTTGGTGACTCTTTAATTGTGTTTGGTCACTGACCGAGTTTTTTTCAAAAGATGTGATGAAGAGATTGCACAAACTTTGTGATAAATTGAAAACCCCCCCCCCCCCCAAATGTCAATTTTGGTTGAATGAAAGAGGGTTATTGTATTGGGTCATCGCATATCAGAGGAAGGGATAGAGGTTGCATCGATCCAAACTTGGGTTATAGAGATTTTTTCAAACATCTCTGTAAAAAGGTTGTTGTGAGAGTTATCTTGGGCATGCAGGCTTCTATCGCAGGTTTATTAAGGATTTCTAAAAAATTGCACATCCTCTGTGCAAGTTACTTCAAAAGGAATGTAAGTTATATTTTGATGAATCCTGTCTGATGGAATTTGGAAAATTGATGTCTGTGCCCCTAATTATTTCCTAGATTGGAGTAAGCCATTTGAGGTGAGGTGTGATGCTAGAGGGGTTGCTCTTAGTGTGGTATTGGGACAAACAAGGGATAAAATCCTTCACCCTATATATTATGCTAGTAAATCCCTAAATGAAGCACAAAAGAACAACACTATGACTGAACAAGAGCTCGCTGTACTACTCGTGACTTTTACCCCCACCCCTTCTTCCATTTTGTTGAATTTTCTAATCTCTCACTTTTACCTTACCTGTCTCCTCTATGTAGTTCTCGACCTATTTTTCTCTCACTTTTATCTTGTCTTTTCCCTTGGCCGGTGGTTTGCACTTGAAAATGTTTTCTCCTATATTGTTGGCCCAAGAGTTATAGGCAATACAGATAGTCCGCTTTTGACATATTGATGGGAAAAGAAGGATGCTAATCAAGGTTGATTATATGGGTGACTACTAGTGCAAGAGTTTGATTTAGAGTTTGATTTTTAGGTGAACGAGTAGTTTTTTATAGATTAGAAACAGTACGAAAATCAAGGTTGTCGATAACTTGGTCAATTAGATGATGAAGCTAGGTGAGAGTTAGTGAAGGGCTGAATGAAATTCATGGATACCTTCCATGAGAGCATGGACTGGCCGCTCTCATGACTTGATTTCATCGTTCGATTGATTTGCCCAATGTCTGGCTATGTAATAGTCCCATCGACGTGTCCTTTCATAGAGGAAAAAACTCAGCCTGATGATGAAAACAAGTCTTGTGGAGATTAGGACTATTTAACCGGGAGTATATAGTGATGGGCTTATTTTCGATGTGTGTCGGAAGTTGAGACATTAAGTGTTTTGGAGGCATTCGATTACTCTCCTGTGGGTGGGCACCATAATTGTACCCGGACTTCTCATAAGATTTTGTAGTGTGGGTACTATTGGCCTACCATCCACCAAGATGTTCATGAGTTCGCTAAGGAATGTGATAGGTTCCAAAGAGATAGAGGCATTTCGAAGAGGGAATAACTCCCTTTAAATCCCATTCTAGTGATCGAGTTATTTGATGTATGAGGCATTGATTTTATGGGCCCATTTGTGAGTTCTTATGGAATGAAATATATTCTTGTGGCGGAGGATTATGTGTCAAAATTGGTGAAAGCCATAGTACTTGCAAACAATGAAGGGAAGAGTGTCACCGCGTTCTGAAAAAAGAATATCTTCTGTAGATTTGGCACACCTAAGACCATTATTAGTGATGGGCGGTCCCACTTTTGCAACAAGTTGTTCAAAGGGCTATTGGAGAATTATGGGGTTATCCACAATGTAGCCACTTTGTAATATCCTGAAACTAATGGGCAAGTTGAGGTGTCCATCTGAGAAATAATGCAGATCCTGTCGAAAGTGGTGAATGGTAATAGAACGGATTGGTCAAGGAGACCTGATGATGCTCTTTGGTTTACCGGACTGCATACAAGACCACCCCCCCCATAGGTATGTCTCCACACCAACTTGTTTGTGGGAAGGTTTGTCACTTCCAAGTAGAGTTAGAGCACAAGTCCATATGGGCGATAAAGAAACTGAAGATGGATTAATATGAAGCAGTGAAACAAAGACTTAATGGTTTGAATGAGCTTGATGAGTTTCTCCAAAAATCATATAAGAGTTCAGCCCTCTACAAATAAAATATAAACAAGTATCATAAACAAAAGATTGAGAAGCGCGAATTTGTTGTTTGGTACTTAGTGCTTCTATTTAACTCTAGGTTGCGCTTGTGTCCCGGCAAACTCAAGTCCAAATGGACTGGTCCATTCATGATCACTAAAGTGTTCCAACATGGAGCGGTTGAGCTGGAGGACAAGCAGGGTGCAAGGTTCAAGTCAAATCGGCAAAGAATCAAGGTCTACCTTTGGCATGCGGCGAGTTTCCATGAAGTGGTTGAGTCATATCACCTTGATGAAGTCTGAGTAATCAAGGATCTAGCATTGTGACGCGGCTTTAAATCAAGCAATTCTCGGGCGGCAACCCAATGTGTATCCTCTATCCAACAATAGGTTTTTCTTTTCTTTGTATGAATATTTGCTTTCTTTTGTTTCATTTTGTTTTACTAAATTATATCTGTTAATTGCACTTTAATTGTTAGTATGTGGGCTAGAGATCAGTTGCGTAACAGTCTAAAAGTGATAGAAAAGAAAAAAATAAACGGCGTACTTAAGGGTTTTCAATAGGCAGAGACCATGACACAAGAATTATGAAGAATGTTTGGTGCCAAAGATCAACGGGCAACAGACAGGCAGGGTCCATTCATCGATGGACGTCGATGGTGTTGACTTGTTTAGATCCCTTGTATGTTGTTTTAAAATTTGTCCTGTCTGATAAGGGGGAAAACAATCAATACAGACCAGTTGACGGACCGTCGATGGGGTATCGTTAGTTCACAAAGACCATTGACCCGACCGAATGTATTGAGATATAACCATTTAGTTACCCTCCCACACCTTTTCAAATTTCCTCCCAATCTTTTCCCTCCCCTTATTAACTGCTTTCCCCATTAATTGCCCCACTTACTTCACTTCTTTTCTCTTCCCAAACAATATAACTCTCCAAAAAAAATAACAGAAGCCCCAAAACCCAAATCCCTTAGTTTCTACTCCATCCCCATTGTTTCTCCGGTTGGTGTTCGTAGGTGGCACGTCGGTTGGTTGTGCAATATATCCTACTCATTCACTCCACTACAACTTATAGGCATTTTCTTTTCCTTTGCTTTATGAATTCTCGTTCATTTTGTTGAGGAAACGATTAGTTTGTATGTGGGTCTTGACTTAGGAACAAAACAGCATGTTAAACTCGTTAAGAGTAGGTTTTATGTTCCTTAGAATGATAGAAAGTGAATGGGTTGGGGGTGGAATCTGTGCAAACTTACTATTGTCTGACTTAGGTCTTGATAGTTTTGTAGAATCAATGATTGAAATTTGCAAAATCGAAGACCGAGGGATGATGATTTGGTCTTATGCTTGCTATTGCATATTGGGTAAACTTGTGATGTGTATAAAATCGTCCATAGGTGGGGTTGAAACCATGTATTGAAAAAACCTGTCTCTGACCAACAGAAAGAGACCCCCTCTATGGACCACCGATTGATCAACGATCCTCGATTGGTACCTCAGATTGATTAACTTTCTTAACGAAGAAGATGGACTACAGGTAGTCAATGCATCGAGAGAGTTCGGCCTTCGGCAGTCCATCGTTACTAAACTTAATGGATTCCTAATATTTACAGAATATTTCTAAGTGTGAGACTACGCAACTGGACTATGGTCTGCTGATTGATCTACAGGCCGTCCTGCACATCCATCGGTTCATTGATCGGCCGTCGATAGTGCCCGTCTCCCAATCCTGCAATCTTGAAATGAACTATGTCTTGTGTTTCGAGATTCTTTCTTGATTATGGTTCTTGTATATATTGATTACACCATGACTAACAAATTCATTTTCAGGTACTCATGGACCCAAAACCATACATCTTGTATCAAAGGGGGAGGTCCAAGTCAATTTCACCATTCCGTTAGCTAATTTGCAAGTCCAACAATGAGTAGGATCTTGAATACGTTCCCCCTGGTACCCAGATCCCTACATCAATTGTTAGAGCCACTCGGGGCACCCCCAAGAAGGTGGCGCCCGGCGTAGTCACTGCCACATAATCGGATGAGGAGAGCACATTGACCGGCACACTATCTTACTCTACCTCTGGTTCTAAGGGAGCATCTGGCTCATAGGAGGCTTCCGGTTCTTAGTCGGCCCACTCTACAGGGTCCAATAAGGCCACTGCCTTCGATTCCGTATCACAGGAAGACACTCTCCCAATCGTGATTGAATGTAATGCCTCGTCTAATGAGACCTAGAGTTCGGAGCCCGCTCTAGCACTCCAGCATGCCCTATACCGGTTGCTGATGAAGACAACTGGTGGTGCGAAGATGGACAGTACCATATATACAGGAATTCCAAGTTGCTGAATGATAAGTTGGTGATGACTCGCTCGTTGGCAGTTGAGCGGCAATTTCTTAGAGGGATCCTACACACAGTTTCTGTGGTGCACGACTTGTTTACTCGCCACCGGCTTAAGTGGATGGCAAAGAGAGTGGGGTCCTACAAAGAGGATATTGTGCGAGATTTCTACGCCTCATACGTAGAGGCTCTCTTAGGTTCTCTAGATAGGCGGGCGAACCCCACCAAATATGCCCCACTTAGAGATGTTCGCATTCGAGGTTGCCAAGTGGACATTCTTCTCCTGCCATCCGCCGCTTCCTATACGGTGGGTCCACTGATGCTGCGAGGGTCCCCCTCACCCCAGAGCTAGACTATAGGTGTGACATGGTTAAGAGTTGCCATTTTCACTAAATCAGTGAACTGAGAGACTCCACTAAGAGGTGAATTGCAAAGCGTCTCAACATGGACGGTAAAGCAGCAGATAGGGGGTTGGACCCCAGAGGCCTTATCAAGAAATAAAACATCACTTTTTCGGCAAAGTTCTTTTGGTTGTTAGTCCGCCACAGCCTATTCCCCACGGCTACAGATAATATACTTACTTGGGATTAGCAACTCAAGTAGCCAAGTTAGAGATTGATGTTGTAAAATTATTGATATGTGTCATCCATGATAGGGCTTCTAAGTCCTGTACCACTTAGTCGTTCGCCTGTATGATTTTTCAGTTGTTAATGGATGCTAGATTTCCCATTAGGCACAGAGATGTCCTCCGTACTCCTACCGATACAGTGGATATCGGTCTGATCGGGGATGAGGCCAATAAGGCGGCACGACGGTGAGGCCCAGAGTTGATGTGCAGCCGGTGGGTGAGAACTTAGCTGATATGGTAGAGCAAGCCCAAGGGGCTGATCATGACACTTCAGAGCCAACTGATACCACCCCGACTGAGTCTTCCTCTTGCACCAGTATTACACCTAGTTCCTCCTGGTCTACCCCAATATCAGCAGCTTGTCCCAATTACTGGGGTCTAGAACCAAGACGCCCAGATGGCCACCTTGCTGCACCATATCAAGCTTTGGATGCATATCTATTGCCGAGGCTGAGGAATGGATTGAGAAAAAGGTGGCTCAGCATAGAGAGCTGAACATTCGGGTAGTCCATCAGTGCCTAGATGCATTCGAGCTATGATTTCTAGCATGCCCAACCCCCACCATTGATTTGACTACTCTTCAAGAGGCTGTGGCGAGTCTGCAGGCTTATATGGACAACATACTGGAGATGAGGGGACCCAATCCTGATACCCTTCAAGTTGAGACAGCAGAGGACACAATGCTTGCTCAACTATTCACCACTCCATTTGCACCACCCATTAATCCTTGTTAGCATGCCAAGAGGCACCGTTCCATCCGTACCAGTGAAGGTGAGGATGCTCATGATCGGAAGAATGAGTGGAAAGATTTGGAGTCTTTGAGGAGAGATTCATTGCTTGATGAGAGGCCGTGATTATTTTGGATATGGCCTGATAGAGAGTTGGTGCTGGGGGTCTTAGATCCAGAGAGAATGTTGTTGAGGGAGAGCACCATGATGGTGACACGATACTGTTGTTGACAACTGACGGTTTATAACTAATGAGGGTGGTGATAGGAACGCCGGAAATACTAACCCGCTTGCTACTTGATATTTGGCACTATGCGCTTCTGGTTTGCTTCACCCACCACCCTATTTTTTTTATGCATTGGGCAGAATTTTATTTTTTTTGTTCAGGGCGGGGTAAATTAAAAGTGAGTGCTAGAGTGAATTCAGAGTAGCCCAACTCATGATTCTTTCTTGGTGGTTTTCTTATCGCTGTTCTTTTACCCCAAGAGACTAATTACTTTACTATTCAACCGGCATGTTTCGTAACTTGTACAAAGTATGAAAGTGAAAAATGAAGCAAGATGGCTAAACTTGAATGATATTCCATTCAAAGAAAGTGATTGCATGAATAGGTTTAATGAATTATTGAATGTTGGCTCTAATCATGACATATAGATGCACCCACTGCATGATCCTCACTCTAATACTCAGTCTAGGTGACCAATAATCAGATAGTGTAATGAGGTGCCAAGAGAGTGTGAGGATATTGGATTGTACCCCTATTGATACCTAGGTAGAACTTGCCCAACTGGTCATGCCAAAGGAATATGTGTTAGATTATTAGGAAAGGATCATTGGCCCTTATTCAAATTAGCAAATATCTAGACTAATATTGAATGAGCCGAATGAAAGTGTTATCTCTCTTTTGATCCAAATAGTTTTAGAGTATAATAGACCTTTGTTTTCTTCACCAACTCAACTTTCCTTGGTATAAAGTTTTTCCCCTGGTCCCTCCTTTGACATGCGCACCTCAACTTAGGATAAAATATTATGTTGAGGCTGGCTAATGCGGAAACTGACCTCGTAATGGCCCTGACCCAACCTTGGATAAAGTGTACCTCGACTCACGGCAAAGCCATAAGTTGGGAGTGCCTATTATGAGTGATGACCTGAAAAGTGGGTATGACGAAGAGTAATATGCAAAAGAAAAGGGACAATGAACAAGAGAAGTAACTCAGACTAAATTGCAAGTTGAGTATAAAAAATGAGAAGAAGAGTGTTGCACAAAAAGAAATAAGAGTCACTTCTACAAAAGAGAAAGAATGGAGAAAATAAGGCAAAGGTGAATAGAAAAGTAGCGTATAATAAATAATGAAAGAGGTAGGACGCTTAACTGTAATGTCAAGGAAGGCAACAAGTCACTAAAATGAATCCATGTGTACCATAACTGACGCTGAGCCTATGTTACAAGCCAAGAACATCGTATCATGATCTTAAGAGTCTTATATGTTGAAGTTTTGAAGTAAAATAAGAGCAAGCCTATGGAGACATATACCAACTAGGCGTGAGTTTCGAATAATGATCCTTATACTCAAGTTAAAATCAGTGTGTGAAAAAGGAGGATGTCTTTTGATGTGAGTACACTAGTTGCAATATCAAAAAGTTGGTGCCGTGGTGAGAGGAAAAAGAGTAGAAGTGTCAGTGCATGGCGAATTTGTGTCATTGTATGATCCACAAGAGTAAGCCTATCAACTCTAAGAAAAGAAACATGCACTAAAACAATGAAAAAATATAGGATTGATAGCCATGTGATTGCAGAAACTTAACAGAAGATAATTGCGTATAAACTGTTGTGATTAAGTCATAGTGCATTGCTTGAGCACAAACAACGAATTTAAGTTGAGGGTGTTAACATATCGTGGTTTCACGGTACTTTATATGTTTTTTCCTTAAGATAAATGTGTGTCTAGAGCCTTTTTGTAGTAATTCTAATATGTTTTTTATTTGTTTTGAAAAAAAGTTATCAAAAATGAAAATGCAAAAGGCTGTGAAGAATCACTGCAAAAGTGACCCACAAAGCCATCGAGGCCCGTCATCCCATTAACGTACCGTAGGTGGTGACCATGGATTGAAGGTTCAGGTTTCTGGAAGCAACTTGGGGAATTATGAATAAGTGTTGGGCTATGGAGGGATCGACGGTCCATCGACTGATCGACAGACCATCTTGGAAAATCGGCGATGTGATCCGAGACTATGCCAGTACCTGATATTGAATAAAAGCTAAGTATGGAATGACAATAGGCATCGACGGACCGTAAGTGCATCAATAGAACGTGTTGTTGGTCCATCGATTGGATTAGAGAAGATGCAAACTGCAGGCTTTGAAAAGATTCTAAGTATGGAGTGAATGAAGCGGTCGATGGTTCATCATTTTAACCAGCGAACTGTCTCTGGGGGTCATCGATTGAAGTTGCATTTTGGACAAACTTTCCTGATATCGAACTTATTTTAATTTAGGACTCTTTTTATTATAAATATGGTGAAAAACCTCATTTTGGGGTTTGTCTTCTTTTAAATATTTAAATTTTGTTATTGGAGATTATCTTTTGCATAATAAAATTTCTGCATTTGGTGTTTAGATAATTGTGGTGATTTTTTCAGTTGAATTTCTAATTTTCTTAACTTTGTCAAAACTAAGTTCAGGATAATTGTTTATCAACTATGAATTGGTTCTTATAAGATGGGTAACTAAATCCAAAATAGGGTTGGTGGGATCCATGGGTTTAATTTACAAAAATAAACATAGCTATGTTTAATAGGTTATTGCATGCATCGACAATTCTTTTGTCTAGAAGTCTTTTTAATGAGTGCATGAATTGGAAATCACCTTATTGCTACTTGCCGGACCAAGGGGTAGTAAATAGGAAAAGAATTATCCACATAGATTTAGTGGATACTATCTAATAGGCTAGTTTTGATTGGTGCGAAGTAAAAACTAATTCAAACATCGAATATGATCCTTAATATGAAGTAAAGGTAAGGGTTAGTAACTTAGACACCCGTAGCTGGACCAAGGTACGGGGTAAAATTCTCTAAATATGCACCTTTAGCGCAGTGAACAAAATGATATATATATTCACATTGAAGATGGATCTAAAGTGAGAAGATATGATTCAGTAGAGAGATCAATAATAGTGCACACATAAGGTAAATACAAGTCATAAAAAAAAACATGTCTCTAACTGAAAACCTTTCTCGTATGAGGATAATAACATCATTATCCCTTGTGAAGTAGATTGCAGCCTATGAACACACAAGGGAACTATGCAGCGTTTTCAAGAAAAAATTGATATATAGACTGTTGATTCTCCTAAATAAAAATCACAACACAATTCCCAAGATTTACAAACCCTAGGTCTAAACAAATTATGTAGAATAAATAAACAAACATAATTATAAGTACCTAGTGGATGAAAGGAACCCATTAGTGAAATCCCACAGAAAAGGTGAAATAATCTACAAGAGAAATCCTTTGTATTTTGGGGCTCAAACTTTGAAGAACATTGTTTTTATTTTTCTTGAAAGAACTCTTTTCGTTCTAAATTGGATGAACTTTAAGAGAATATGGTTTTTTGGTATGTTTGACTAAGTTATTAGGCATAAACATAAGAAATGATGTAGTTTAGGCATAAAAAGGCGTAGTTTAAGTGCCCTCAACGCATAGGAAAAAGACCAAAAAGACCCTGACTTAAAATAATGATGAAGGTCATCCACAGTGGGACTATAAAACCATCGTATGGACTACCGGATGTACACTTGGGTGGTGGTTAATGGTCTTCCCGACATAGCTTCACTAAAATAAGCATAATGTTTTACTCCAATCTTGGATTATAATAAACCCGGTGTTGTTGGAAAGAGGATTTAATTAAATTTTATTGGATAGGTCATGGTCTAGTAAATTTATTTTATGCTAAAAGATATGACCTTTTGAAGTTGACCAAACAACCCTTTTTTGCTAATTGGCTACTGGCCATAACCTACTGCTAGACTTATTGTCCGTAGGTCCAGCCATAGACCATACTGACCGACCTTGGGTAGCATTAGAGATCTCTAAATCTTGTACCATAATGACGAACCCACTTAGGAACCGTGTGTCAAACCACAGACCTTCGGTGGCTTGCGTGGTTCTGGCAAAAAGTTAGATTTTTTCTTTTTTCTCGAATCCAAGGTGCTACAAATCTATTCCTACTCCAATTTATAATTCACTGGATCTAGAAATAACTTAAGAAACAAGTCGATAAAAAGTCAATACAAGCAAACTTGACTTAAAGAACTACCAAGCATACGCCTATGAGTATTGATCAGGTTCTTAAGTCTTGTTTCCTTGTGTTAGTTAAACTTTGAAATATAGAAATCATTCAAATATGAACTCCCACAATTAGGTTGTATTCTTTGTTTAAGAGAGACAGAGAGAATGAGAGAAGTCAGATGAAGATGAGAGATAAAGACTTAGTGACGGAGCAAGAAATTTAATTAAAGTTGTCCAAGATAATGGTTGTAGTTGTAAAAATAAAAAAATAAAAAATATTTGGTGTTTAGGGTTCAAATTCAAACTCCTTTACTCAAATGTGAACATATTACTACTACACCAAAGACATAGCTTTTCTCAAGGGTGACCAACTTCAAATATATATCCTTTAAATGTATAATTTGACATATATACACAAAATATTTAGCCAACAATGAAACACCCCAGGGTAGCTCTAGTTGTACCCCTCGTGAGAGTTACATATGAGGATGGATCCACCTTGTACCCTGGGCATCTAATTGGACACCCTTCGTTGCAAAATTATACGATATATACACGTAAAATATTGACTTATATTGGTATAAATTGTAATTTGGACACCGTTAAATAACAAAGTAATTCCTAGTGGAGATGGCTAGAGCTTTCACAAATCCACTCACTTCCGGAGTTTGATTCCATGTATGAGACTTTTCATTTTTCTTTAATACTTTTTCCTTCTTGAAGTTTGTAGGTAAATAAACATGCATAAGTTTAACATAATTATCCAGTAGATTGGTCGTAAATAGTTTCATGATTGTTTTCAGTGACCCAATTTCGAACCTTACCTAAAAATATCTTTTTTAAATTGGAGATTATGGAAACAAAGACATCACGTCAGTGAGGTTTTTCCAGGAACATGATGAGTTATGGGGTAGTGTGTGGTTGTTGTGCTGATTTTGTTCAAGAGACTAATAAACACTTATTTATTAAATGTTCATTATCCAATTATTTATGGTGATACTATGAAGGATAAACAGGGATAGAGGGTCCTTTCTTACAGATGAAAGATATCTGTATAAATGGTAGAATGCATATGCTTTTGCAAAGTTTAAATCAGTGTTAATGGTTATGCCATTGTTTATTTGTTAGCAAGTGTGGAAGAGAAGAAATGCTTTGAAATATCGTGGATCAGTGTCTTATCTGAGTATGAGATGAGTGATTCCAAATAATTTAAGTCTACTAGCAGTTGTATCCATAGATGCATAAGTTGCCTGATTTTGTTAAATATTTGACAGGGTATACTCGGAGAATTGGTTGTAAGTTTGTCGATTTGAAATTACCTAGAAAGGATTTTTTAAAATGCAATAGATATGGGTCTTCAACTTTCTTTCTGTATTAGAAATGATCATGAAAACCTGGTGTATGCTGAAGGAAATCTGATTGAAATTTCAAACAACCTAATTATAGAAACTGTAATTATAAGACTAGGAATGGAATTTTGTAGGAAATACAATTTGTTTCATCTTGTTATAGATACTGATTCATTAGATGCAATCAATACAATTGACGGGGCTTGGCATATCCCTTGGACGGTGTTTATGGAATTCAGGAGGATACAAGTTTTAAAGGAAGGATTGGAAGTGGCCATAGTACACACTCAGAGAGGGAAACAAGCAGGCAGATTTTATGGCTAACATTGTGTTTTCTTTTGCAGGTACATATAATATATGTTACAATGATTTTTAAGATTTACCTAGTGAAGCTAAGATAATTCTAAATATGGATAAAAGCCAACTTCATAACTTACGGATAAAGAAGATACAAAATGACAATTTTGCACAAGATAGATTAGACAATTCACAATATAAGAGGAAACAATTCATACAACAAAAAATGAATGACATGTGAACAAAGTATCAATATTGTACACATAGATACAACAAGATTGCTCAGTGAGCAATTTTTCTTTCTGCGGGCTTCCTACAATTCATATTACAGGTCAAGGAAAGTACATAAAAAGGTTGCAGGAACATTCATGCACTACTCTGCAGTTTGTGAATATAGGAAGTGTTTATCGAAGAGAAAGTTTTATAATGGCAATAAGAAAATTGCAGAAATTTGAAAATACCTGAGAAGGTGATAGTAACATTATTGAGAGGCTTTCGACAACGAAATTAGCTTCTTGTTGGGTTCAACTTTTCAAAGATAAGGAATGAAGATTGCGAGGTCATTTTAGGTGTATGTTGATCAATAAGATAAGATGTTTTAACAAAGGGGTGAGGCTATCACTTGAATTTAATCTTCTATTGAGGCACCCTGAGCTGGAGAAGTCTGCGATAATGATGATTTCATGATGTTGGTGAGACTAGACAACGTCCGAGATGAAATACACCCCAAAATCGAAGTAGTGTTGTTATGGTTTCAGTTTAGTGGATGATTTTGATGAAATGAGCATGCCGAAATGAGCATGGAGATGATGAGCACAACGACGATGGAGGATGGTGCTCCGATGCTCTGATTTACTCTAGTGCTCTATACTCCCATTCACTTTCCCTTACCATTTTACATTTTTTTCTATTTTGATTTGATAAATGTTTAGTTGTTGGATCAGGTTCTCTTTGGGCCTGATTTTCATGTCCTTCAATAAAAAGGTCTTTCCCCATTTTTAATATTTTTTTAAGAAAAAATATTATATTATAATACTTTTGTTTCCTTTGTTGAATAAGATTTTCATTAATTTTAATACATTTCCCTTTGGGAGTAAGGTTTTCTTTCTGTATAAATAGGAGACTCATTTACCTAAATTATATCACAATATTATTGAAAATAAAATCTCTATAAATTATCGTTTTCTTAAAAAACAATTTACTATTCAAAGTTAGGAACTCTTTCATAAAATTTCTGGAACATACCATCTCGACTAAGAGGTGCCTTACAGGGTTATATAATCTGAGAGAAGTAACGTCGGCAAATGCAAAGACTGAGAGAGAGAAGTCACGCCGACAACTGCGAATAGTGAGATTCCTACGAAGAGTCAAAGGGAAGACATGCGGAGTGTGGGTTGTGATTGTTTGTTTTACTATGATGTGTGACTAGTAGTGGCGAATGGGGGGTTAAGTCAAATTTCGGTTTGTTGAAAAAGTCTTAATATAAAATTGGTTATAAGTTCAACATTTATAAAAACAAACTTAATCTTTTATTGGGAGGGGTGTGTGTGGCTATTAAGAGGTGGGGTGGGGTGGGTGGTGTCGAGAGTAGAGGTGAAAAAATGAAATTTTGAAGTTCATTATATTTTTTTACAAAAACTCAATTTTTTTTTTGGGAGGGGGGGATGGGGGACTGGTGGGACTGCGTATGTGGTTCGGGCGGGTGGGGTATGAGAGGTTGGGCGGAAAATGTATTCCTTCATACCAAACACACCCTAAAACATGCTTAACGCACTTTAAGGAATGTCAATACCAATACATGATTTGCTTATTTTACTGTATTATTTATCATCCAATATAAATGTAACAAATAAAAAAATTATGATTATAATTAACAAAAGAAATGTAAATTTAGTTATATATTTTGGAGGGTCAAAGACATGACATTGTCAATTATAGAGAAAAATAATTACTTTTATAAAATATAAAAATGGAGAGAAATTACAATACATTTGGTAATATCATGTATTTTGAGTAAATAAAAGTTAGAAGCTTATCAAATTTGGTTAATTCATATTTTACCCATATTTTTATGGGTTGATTATGTGTGTCAATCCATACTTACCCATTTAAAAAGTCTCTCGCCAACCTATTAAATATAGATGGGTTAAAAAAATATGAGCTTATTTATGCACAACCCTATTTAATTTTTAAAAATTATTTAATAATTTAATGACTAAAGCTAAGGATCATGTTAGAAAAAAAATGTTTTTCAAATAATGGAGTTAAAATTGATGTTACCTATCAATTGTGACATTTTTTCGAGACAATCAAATAGAAAATAGTAGACATAAATTGGGTGCACATTAGAAGTATTATTCTCTTAGTCCCAATTTATTTGACTTATTTTTTTAGTTTTCGAATAAAATAACACATTTTTATATTTAATAAAAATATAACTTCAAAAATTTATTTTATCCTTGGTGAAGTAATTTTATCACACACATATGAATAATTTATATTGGACAAAAATTAAAAATAGTTTTTATTCTTAAGTTTTTTATTATAAAGTTAAACTAAGTCACATATATTGATAGTACTTAATAGTAGTGGCCTATTGTTTTATATTATTGGGTTCGTCTATGTCTATAAGGGAACCTGCGTTGTCTTGGCGAAGCACGCATGCTGAGATAAGTACTGGCCAGAACATAGCCATGGACGAGATTTGCAACCTTTCCACAATCCTATTGCTGGACTCTATTTTTGCACTGACAATTCTCATCTCAATCCCTCTACTTGTCGAATGAGCAATACACAAATTTGGAAATTTGATCTTTTTGTTAATCTACATAAGCCAATGTCCTTCAGAATTGCATGAGGAACAGAGATTGCATTGTTGGAAAGGCACTTAATTCCTATGTTTTAAATAGAGGAGGATGTTTAGACTGTTGATAATGAGTTACACATGGATTGATGACATGGAGGTTTCACCTGGATTAGTGACATGGCACAAGTTAGTTAAGTTGATTATTGTTATAACGATTAGTGATAGTGGGTGCAGATTAGTTAGTTATGAAATGTATAGCTCAGCTAGATTTGTGAGTGAGTTTTCATTGTTATAAATATAGATAGATAGATACAGCTTTGTGAAACACGTTATTGGAATGAGAATTTTCCATCTTCACTTTACTCTTCTTTGAGCTTAACAATTCTCTCTTCATTAAGTTAAATTCTGTGTTTCCTCTATTGCTGGAAACTTTTTATACTCGTGAATTCATCACGGTATCAGAGATAGATAGATCTTAAGTAGAGTGTATTTTAGAGTACGTGTCTATTATCCGCCATTGTTGAGGCACAACTCTCCAATTTTAAGAAGTTTCAAAGAGTAACAATGGAGACTACAAGAGTTGTTTTTGCTCCTGGAAACGATTTTAAATATGCCGCTAAGTATTGATTATCATCATCCATTTTATTTGCAGTCTTGTGATACTGCAGGTAACAATTTGATCTGTTTCTCTTTACCTAGTCTAGAGAACTACGCGATTTGGAGTAGATCAATGAAAATTGGATTAGTAGGAATTAGCAAGTTAGGTTTTGTTTATGGAAGGTACACAAACGATAAGTTTGTTGATCCTCTGCATGAATTGTGGAAAAGGTGTAATGCAATTGTGTTGTCCCCGGAAATGAATTTTGTGTGCAAGGAGTTGTTAAGTGGAATCATATATGCTTCAAGTGCAAGAAGTTTTGGATAGATACTAAGAGAGGTTGGAAAAGGTTGATGGATCTAGTGGTTTCTATCAGCATACAAAGATAAACAATTTGACCCAGCGCACATCCTCTGTTTTGAGTTATTTTTCAAAGATGAAGGGTCTATAGGAGGAATTTGATGTTGTCATTTCATGCCCTGGGTGTGAATATGTAGAAACAAAGAAAGATATAAAGCATTTTGAATACCAAAGACTTTTGCAATTCCTGATGGGAATAAATGATTCCTATGTGCATTGTAAAAGTCAAATTATAATGACAAATACAATTTCAAGCTCGAACAAGGCTTACTCAATGGTCATATATGAAGAAAGTCATAAATAACTAGGAAGGCAGTACATGTAGGTGAACCCATGGATGGAACAACTTTGTCTAGCAAGAAAAGAAGGTGAACCCATGGATGCAATAACTTTGTTTAGCAACAAAAACAGAGTTAATGGAAGACAAAGAAAACCTGGTGGAAGCAATAAAGATGTTGCGAACAATTTTAAGCATAGGAAGAAATATTCTTATCCAGGTATGACAAATGCAAATGAAATAGGTCTTAAATCAAGCATCATGTTTACTCATAATAAGTACGAATAACTGATGAAGTTGATCAACAAGGATAATTTGGCAAATTGAAAAAAATCTAAAAGGTATACATCATTTTTTCCTAGATAAACAGAACTTTGATTATGTTAAATGGATAGTAGATTCTGTAGCAACCAATCACATGAATTACAACAAAAACCTACTTAATAACACTAGAATGATAGATAATAGATTTACAGGAAAGGTTTATATTCCATATGGTAATTATATGACTATCAGTATGTTTTTCCTTGTGTGATGCAAGAGGGAGCAGGTTTAAATGTATTGTACATAGCAAAGTTTCAGTATAATCTTCTGTCAATCTCAAAACTAACAAGGGATTTAAGGTGTTTTGTTAGTGTTTACCTTGATGTACGCTTCATGCTGGACCTTCAAAGTGGTAAGGTGAAGGGGATTTGTAGAGTTGTTGATGCTTTATTGTGACAGTGCCGTTGCGAGCTGTACGGATTTCAGTATAATATGTGGCAACTGTGTCACCCAGTAAGAATAGCAGCAATAACCACATTGTTTATGCCAGGACAACACGGCCTGCGCGTCGGCCATGACAAGGCTGGGTCCTGATTTAATTTGCACGCGCAAGTATGTTTGGGAGATTTCCAAACGCCAGTGATTTTGATTCCCGAAGTAATCGTAAGTAAGAATAAAAGATTGTAACACTATTTGTCCATTGGCTGACATGACAAAGGAGAATGTTGTTCCATATTCGAAACCACGTAGCGCAAGGTAGGAGTATCGCACCTGTAGAGGTGATGCACTATGTTGAAAGGTGTTTAATATGGGAAGCCGAGTATACCTAGAATGAGTAAATGGCATGAAAGATTGAGAGAAAGAGTGAACACATGAGCAGGACTTTAACTCTGGACGATGATCAATTAGATAAATGACTTGGGTTTTTTTGTTGAACTAAAAGAATGAGGTCATTGCCATACTGAAACAGTTTGTTTGAATTAACAAATAACTCAGTTTGGTGCACTGTTTAACGGTATTACCGAAAGTAGGATGATAGCCTGGGGTAAAACGAGTTAATGCTGATAAACTCAAAACGAGTGTACAGAACGGACTTTGTTTCAAATTGATGGAATAAATCAGATGAGAGCTCCTTGCCTGAATTACACCTTCAAAAGAGTATTGACTTAAGCTAATCAGAGCAAGACACATAGGCCTATCTAGAGTTACTCGAGAGACAACGAACACTACTAGGTCATGTGCATAACATTATTTAGACAACGTGGTAGAGAGGTGTTCATAATGCTATGTACATAATACCATCGATTTGATACACTCGCTACTCCTGAATGGGACAAACAATTCCTAATTTGATGTGTGAAGTTGCTAGTGAAAAGCAAGAAGAGAGATGAGGAAGTCATGTCCCTACAACTCAAATGAATACTATTAGAAGGTGGGTGTGTTATGTTTGCAAACACTCTAGCCCAAGGGGACAAGTTGGAGGTCCTTCTAAGGCTCGGATCGGAGTGTCTGCGTTGTGTCTTTATGGAATACTCACACAAAACACATAACGGATATACCACTCTATAACTTAGTGACTAAGTTGATATTTTTCTTTAGCACGTAATGTATAAATGTACTTAGGAATCTATTTTACATTGTAGCTTCTGATAAAACTTGCAAAGTATGACATTAGATTTCGACTGCTGGGGTAAAAAAGGCACCAGCTGAACAATCAGACTTTAAGAGAGTACTTTTTCAATGGAGTTGTTATTGGACTGATCCAGCCCACATATGCTGCTCCACCTGCGACGCAGGCTGACAACACGGTCTTTCAAGAAAGCCACATCGTCCACGCACAAATATGATATGGAGCAGCAATGATAGAAGTCTAATTTAGACTGAGAATTCAGATGCCCCCCATCATGGAACGATTGCAAGACGTATATTTGCAGAGTAATAAGCCTCCCAGCTATTCATCCAAGACATAGCACGTCACAGCATCGCTATGTACAAACTTGTAGTTGCAACAATGCAAAACGAGATCTTGTAGTTTCGACGAACACCACAGAGGTTACATTATAAGCTTTTTCTACACGAATAAAGCGCACTTTCCTCAACGGAGCCTCAAGTTATGTGTGAGGGCATCTATGGATCCTAAATGGATTCTAGCTACTAATCAATAAATTAAGGCTCTTCAAGATAATAACACTTGGTCCTTGACTACTTTACCTCCTCATAAAGTACCTATTGGATATAAATGAGTGTATAAAATAAAGTACAAGGTTTATGGTGATGTTAATAGATACAAAGCAGGTTAGTTGTTAAGGGTTACAACCAGAAATAGGGCATAAATTATCAAGAAACCATTTCTCCAGTGGTTAAAATGGTCACTGTAAAGGATATTCTAGCTCTTGAAGCTTCAGAAAATTGGTGTCTTCTCCAAATATGCATATACAATGTCTTCTTGAATGGAGATTTTCTTGAAGAGGTATATACGTAAGTTTCACAGTACTTTCCCACCCAGGGGGAAAACCAACTATGCAGGCTGCAAAAGTCCCTATATGGACTCAAACAAGCTTCAAGACAGTGGAACTAGAAGCTTACTAAGGCACTAATTGATTCTAGTTTTACTCGAAGTCATTATGATTACTCCTTATTCACAAAAAGGATAGATACAAGGATGGTGGTGATATTGGTTAATGTAGATGATCTCTTGATAACAGGAAATGATCATCAACTCATTTTGGAAAAAAAGAAGACACTGCAGTCCAAGTTCAAAATAAAGGATCTTGGTGAAATGAAGTACTTTTTTGGGATTGAGATTGCAGGATCAAAGCATGGGATCTTCATGAATCAAAGAAAATATACTATGGAGTTAATTACAGAATTAGGACTGGCAGGATCTGAACCAGCAACTTCACCTATGGAATTCAATCAGAAGTTGACAGCAGTTAAATTAGATGATCAAATAAGAATAAAGGGTGATGAAAAGTTAGAGGATGAAAGCGACATGTAGAGATGATTGGAAAGGAGTTGCTACAAACTAACCACGAATAAGACAGAAGGATGGTATATATCAAATATGTTATTCACACACTCAGTCAGTTCATGCACTATCCAAAGAAGTCTCACATGGAAACTGCCTTGAGAGTTGTGAGGTGTATTAAAAATGCTCCAGCACTTAGTGTTCTTATGAGTTCAAAGAAGTCAAACAAACTTATAGGTTTCTCTGATGCAGCTGGGCAACATGCCCTATGTCAAGAAGATCAGTAACATGTTATGTAATGAAGCTTGGTTATTCGTTGATCTTTAGGAAGTCAAAGAAGCCAGACTACCCCATATCTAAGAATATAGAAAGTATAACAGTTCGGGGTTAATCAGAAAGAAATACTATGTCTTGTTGGTAGGTGAGGCGAAAAGATAGATAGGAGGGTGAGGAGGGATATGAATGTCTCAATAATGTGCAAAGTAACGTTATGAAGGGTAAAGATAGCAAAGTGCAGCAATACAAATTCATGCAACTACCATTTTTCATGAAACGACGAAGCAAATAGAAATTGATTTACATTTATCAGGGACAAAATTCAAGAAGGAGTGGTCAAGACTGAATATTTTCCTTTGAAGGATCAAAAAACTGATAAATTTATTAAA
Source organism: Solanum habrochaites (assembly GCA_027704765.1). Lineage (NCBI taxonomy): Eukaryota > Viridiplantae > Streptophyta > Magnoliopsida > Solanales > Solanaceae > Solanum > Solanum habrochaites. The sequence goes on from JAKWJA010002493.1 coordinate 28,424,747, forward strand.
GCTCTAGGGAGAGGACATTACGATTATCTTGTAGAAAAAACAAGCTAGGGATGATCAGTGTTTTTTTAACACCTAGCTTGAGGGGGAGTGTTGAGAATGAGCAGCACATGGATTAATAAGATGGAGGTTTCACCTGGATCAATGACATGGCACAAGTTAGCTAAGTTCATTATTATTAGAATGGTTAGTGATAGTGGGTGCAAATTAGTTAGTTATGAAATGTACAGCTCAACTAGACTAGTTAGTGTGTTTTCATTATTTTATATATAGATAGCTAGATACAGCTTTGTGAAAAACATGACTGGAATGAGAATTTTCCCTCTTCCCTTTACTCTTCTTTGAGCCTAACAATTTTTTATGCATCTGAGTTAAGTTCTGTGTTTGCTATATTGCTGGAAACTTCTGCATACTATGAATTTCATCATAGACCTATTTGGCAAGAATATTTTTCTCTACTTATATGTTAAGTCTGAGTTATTACACGATGCAGTTCAACTGTTCGATGAAGTGTCTACGAAAAATGTGGTTAATTTGTAATATTATGTCATGATCGGAGTCTATGACCCAGACGAGACCGGAGTCGTTGAACTCTCAGAGGTCGCAGACAAGACTACATACGTCTTTCTTACTTCATCTAGATTAATTTTAGCTAGATTATTTCAAACTTTTTGTTTTCTAACATGCATACTAAACATTCTATTTCATGTATTATTGTTCAACATCAACCATCTAACAGAATGATCAATCAAATAAAAGAAGTCGTTTATTATAACGATAAAAAAAATACTTGCCAAAATGGCCCCAATACAATGTCTTAACAAAAAGGGGAAATAAACTCTAGTGGAACATACTCTAACAGCTCAATCCTACAACTAAGATAGAATGTAAACGGACAAGCATCCTCGAAAGCATGAGCGTCTACCAAGTCTAGATGAATGATCGACGTCAAGACAGCTGCAACATTGATCCTGTAGCTCTAGCGTCCACCTATGTCTGCGCCTAAAAGTTTAGAGTTGTATAGGGTTAGTACACACTTGTACTAAGTATGGGTATATGAAAGCACACACCAAGGACATGCATGAGTAAGAATAGCTCTTTCCTAGCAACATGATTATAGCAGGTAAAGTCAGTTGACTTGCCAAATTGAGATTAGGAAAGTGAGTAAACTTTCAAAATTTGGATTAGGTAAGTTTATGAGCTTTCCAAATTTGGATTAGGAAATTTATACCTTGAGAGTAATATGCATCATCATACTTAAGATTTTGCACAAAACACACAACAGCGTAAACATAGCACATATCATAATTCATGTAACACTTAACGATTTTCATATCGTTCATTAGTATGCCATGAGACCTTGGAATCATGGACTTGACATTAAGACTTCCTAAAAAAGAGGGCTCAACATATGGGATCTCAACTAGGGAGTCTGCTTTAGCAAACACAGAGTCTGCTTCATTCATTCATACATACTTCATTACATTTTATTCATGGGCTAATGTAAACACTAGATATGCCTAGGATGTATTTTAAGAATTTAATCGGGTTCATTGTGCAATGACAAAGAATGACCTAATGTTATTACCTAAATCTAACTGACCTCTTGATTATCCTATCCTAATACCTTTGGTATGATTCATTTCATTGGTGCATCATTTGAGGCTGGCCTCATCCATTCATTGGGAAGTTTAACTTTAACCGACGTAAATCATCTGAGCATCGTGAAATCCAGTTTCATGAAAACCCACACCGAAAAGAGGTGGTGTCACTTGCCAAAGTGACCCAAAACATGCCAGCCTACATGAGAATTGAACCCCGCCAGATCCCTATATTGGTAGTATAGGTTCAAAGACTAGGAGATATAAGGAGACCCATACCCGGTATGCCGGACAATCTCATCTCATGAGAGTTATGTGAACTTCGCCCTTCCGAAAGAAGGCATCACCGCTGAATAGCTAGTCTATCGGTGCTCAGTATAAAGTTCCATTACATTCAACTCATACCACATGGAAGCTTTCTTCTTGTATGAGGACATTATCGCTCAATAGATTATTTCTCATCTCATCATTAGTATTGAGTGTGTTAATCTCAATACTTTCATTAGAGTGTTCATATAGACTGGTCTTTTCATTAACTTTATACTCTCTTAGGTGAGTACATTTTTGTAACATTTACATAGGCTCATTTGAGAATGCACTCATATTTTACATTAGCCTCATATCATGTTGTCACCAAATTCATTATCATTAGCACATTTTCTCTTCATAGTTACTCACCCTTTTTTACGTGAATGTTGATTTCATCATATGCCAATGCACTTAGCCATTCGGTTTGTTTCACACTCTTACTTAACCCTTTTAGGGTTTCATCGTTTCATTTTTCATTTTATCATTTCATTGTTCATTCCATCATTTAACTATTCATTTCATTTTATGCCAATGCACTTGGACATTTAGTGTATTTTACACTCGTACTTAACCTTTTAGGGTTTCATCATTTCATTACATACATTTTAGTTTCACTTACTTTTAAATGTATGCTATAATTAAGGGTCTATACATACAAGCCATGGGGCTTTATTCATAGTTTGTCTAAGTGATTCATATGTACCCAACATTGTGTGGTAAAAGACTTATGCATCTTGTAGATATGACAAGATATTGATTTCAATCTTTAGAGACAGCATTCCTTAAATATATACTTACGTATGACTTATGTGTCAATACACAATTGGGAAAGAGAACCCGATTTCGAATACCTTGGACAACACGTAGTCTTATTTTAAATTTGATAATCACATTTTTCATATTTGGGGGACACTAGTTCGATCCCCATCAACCCTATAATATTTCTTTTCTTTTTCTCCTCTCCTTTTTCGTTTAAGTCAAGGAGGTTGTGGGTTCAATCCCCCACAAGCTAATTATTTTTATTTTATTTTATTTTATTTCTTAACTTTCTCACCTATCCAAGAAGTTGTGGGTTCAATACCCACTGTCCACATTTATTTTCTCCTTTATTTTTCTCCTAACTCTCTCATCCATTCAAGAGGTTATGGGTTCAATCCCCACTCACCACATCTATTTTTCCTTGCATTTTTCTCATGAAATTCTTAATAAATTTTTATTTAGTGAGGTCATGGTTACAATCCCCAATGACCTCACATTTTTTTAAAAAAATTAAACGAAGCTCATTTATTCAAAAGTTGGCCGAGACTACAATTTCCAACAGGCTGGAAATTTAGTCTCTTCTAATAAATTTTTATATTAATCTTTTGTTTATTTTTTTTGTAGATTTCATGTAATGATGTCTTGGTTCAATCCTTAGTGATTGATTTCGTTTGTTTTCTTATATTTTTGTTGTGAGTTCTTCAAGTGTGAAGAACATTTGTTTACCTACTATTTTTGAAGTTATTTGTCAGAGAGAATTGTGAGTGAGAGTGATAGAGACGTGAGAGAGAGATGAGCGTGAGAGAGAAGAGTTTTCTTAGGATTAGGAGTCTAGTTTAGGATTTAGTCAAATAAGTTATTTATTTAATTATTAAAAATATAATTTCCTTTTATTTTAAATAAGTTAATAAATAATAAATATAAATTAATTCCATTAATTTACCAACTTAAATTAAAAATAATTTAATTCATTGCTTCCACCTAGGTTTGAACCCGGGTGGAGCAAGAGCCAATTTTTGGTCCTCTCTCCCCAAAATGCCCCTCCACCTTCTTGATTATATAACTTATCATATATTTAGGGTAATTACAATACGAACCTTAGTCTTGAAAAAGAACATTTTACCCCTAGACCTCCAAACCTAAGATCTTCCCTTTTAAATTCCAGTAAAGACTCCTTTATGTAAATTTTCGTATTCGAGAGCCCTACATGGTTGGACCCAACCATATTTAGCTCACCTAACTCCCCAATTTAGTTTTCTTAGTTGTAGGTAGATTTCAGAGGTCTGGTTCTACGCGCATCAATCCGTGTGAACCCGGTCCAATCGTAGGCATTCTAGACACATTAAGCATTACTTAGCATATTCATTTTTTTTGGGTTGTGAAACATTACTTCAGGGTCATTTTAAGGCAGAGGAGTATGTTCCAGCTGTTTAAATTTTATTAGATTTCATAGAGAAGGCAATGAGCTGGACCCATTTGTATTCACAACTATCTTGAAAGTGCTTGTGGGTATGGATGAAGCAGACATGAGTTGGAACATTAATGCATGTATTTATAAGCATGGATTTGACTTTAATCCTTTTGTAATAACTTCCCTTATTGATGGTTGTTCCGTTTCTAGACTTATTGATTCTTCCAAGGATGTTTTTAACTGGCATTATTTACAAGGACATAGTTTCTTGGACAAGGATGATTGCTTTCTCTGCAGAAAATGATTACTTTTAATAAGCACTAGGATGCTTCTCCAAAACGAGGCTAGCATGTTTGATGCCAAACAACTACACATCCATGAGTGTCATAATGACTTGCCTTGGTCTATAGGCCATTGATGTGGCCAAGAGTGTTCATGGATGTGTACTGAAAACTAGGTATGACATAGATTTTTCTATTTGTATTTTGTTGCCTAAACTATACTATAAATAAAGATATTTGAATGATGTTGCATGTGTAATTCAAGAGACGCCTGAGCGTCATGTAGTTCATTATAGTTTTATTAGAGCACGATATTCACAGAGTGACTGCTGCGATAAGGCATAAAAAATCATTTCCCAAATGAGAAGAGTATTAATTGTTCCAAACCAGTTTACTTTTGCTAGTGTGTTGTAAGAATGTGCATTTGTAGAGGCTTTAGACCTTGGGATGCAAATCCACTGCTATGTGACCATGTTTGGGCTTGATTAAGATGTGTTTTTAGAATTTCCTCATTGATATGTATGCCAAGTGTGGAAAGGTGGAAAATACATTAGACATATTTCTGGAGAATGAAAACCTAATTGATGTGTCATTGAATACTATTATTGTTGGTATAATGTGGAGATGGAGAGAAGGCACTAGCTCTGTTTATTGATATGCATGAAGGTCAAGTGCGAGCTTCATCTATGCATATTCGTCTGTGTTGTTTGCTTGTGCAACCCTGGCTGCATTGGAACCAGGTCTTCAAAATTCACTCGTTTACTATAAAAACCAGTTACGATCAAGATCTTTCAGTGGATATGTATGCAAAATGTGGAAGTACTAAGGATGCTTAGTTGGTGTTTGAAATGCTGATTGTTCTTGACGTTGTATCATGGAATGTGATGGTTTCATCATATTCTATGCATTGTCATGAAAATGAAGCTCTTAGTATCTTTGAAAGAATGCCCTTAACTCTTGTTAAACCTAATCAATTAACATTTCTTGGTCTCCTTTCAGCATGTAGCAATTCAGTATCTTTCAATCATGGATATGCCTATCTCTCTTTGATGCTGGATGATTATGGTATTGATCCTTGTGTTGAACATTATACATGCATGGTATTACTTTTGGGCGCTTAGGCCACCTTTATAAGGCTCGTAAGTTGATCGGAGACATCCCATTTGAGCCAAGTGTCAATGTATGGTGTGTTTTGCTTGGTGCCTGTGTTCTTCATAATGAAGTTGATCTTGGACAAATAGCTGGATAGCGTGGATTGAATTGGAACAACAAGATGAAATGACTTAGTTGTTTTTATCAAATATGTATGCCACATTGAAAAGGTGGAGTAATCTAGATTTGCAGGGAAAACTATGAATAAAAAACGGCTAAAGAAGGAACCAGGACTTAGTTGGGTCGAAAACCAGGGCAGTGTTCATTATTTCTCTGTTGGTGATGCTTCAAATCCTGATATCAAAATTATACACGGAATGATTGAATGGTTCAACTTTAAAAGTAAGGGGAAGGCTATGTTCCTTATTCTGATGTTATTTTACTTAATGTGGACGATGATGAAAAGATACGCCTCCTATGGTTACATTGTGAGATTAGTTTTAGCTTTTGCTTTAGTAAGAATGCCGTCTTGAAGCCCAATTTAAATTATTATAAATCGATAAACATGTTTGGACTGTCATGAAACAATCAAGTTTATATCATCATTTGTGTAGCGAGAAATTGTTATAAGAGATATAAGAAGGTTTCACCACATCCAAAATGGAGCTTGTTCAGGTGGTGATTACTGGTAATACACCTCCTAGTCTTTCTATGTATCCATCTATACGAAACTTACTTCTTTTTTCCTCTCAAGGACTAATGCTGATAAAATGAAGGTTTAAATCATTCACAACAATATAAAGTTGTATGCATATTTCAATTAGACACTTCAACCAACTTTATTTCCTATTAGACATTCTAACCTTAAATGTTGAAAATTTTGATCAAAACGAGAAGTGTGTGTAATGCACATGCACATGATGTGGAAACCTAGTAAATCAAAATAAAGACACATGAAATTAATTTTATTTCCAAAACTAGTCTTCCACTTCCTTTTCATGAAAAAGAATTTTAGACTCGCCTACTTGGAGCCACCACTAATCAGAATTCTCTTTTAATTAATTTAATTTTCAAAACTAGTTCTCCACTTCCTTTTCATAAAAAGTTATGACTTTTACGGGAATTTGAGACTTTTATGAAAAGTTGTGACGTTTATGAAAAAAATGCAATTTCTCGGAAAAGTTTTGATTTTTTAAAAGGTACAAAATAAGAATTCTTTCACAATACCTTTTGTTGTCTATATATAGGAGAAATTTCTCTAATTTTTAAACAACGAAAAAATTGAACTTTTTCTTCTTCTTCTGGACAATTAAAAAATTATATACTTTCCTCCTGTTGGAAGACTCACTGGTACTATTTTTTGTATCAAAACATTGATAAATATAATCATTTCTTCATGACAGAATCTATTCCTTTTAATTCTCAGGTAGTAAGGCGAAATTTTCCTTAGGGGACACTATGCTTTCAGTGGGCTCAATTTTTTTCATTATATTTTTAGAGATCCTGTTACATTTTTACATTCATTAATTTATAATTATACTATTAATTGTCATTTTTAAGTACATTTTTTAAATTTTGTTGTTTAAGTTTCTGCAATATTATTGCTATAAGAATTTGTTAGTACATAATAAACGAAAAAGGTTAATTGAGTATTCAAGCAAATTTTCTCTACTAAATTTGTTGAAGGTACAATAAATAAACCCTTACAGATTTCTAATTTTTTCATCAATGTCATTTCTTCACATACAAGGATGAGATTTTGTGTTGAGAGTTAGTAACTTCGCAAAACCATATATTTTGTTTTTAGGTTGTTGTTATCTATTTTTACTTAATTTTATCACTAGATGTTACGAGTAATTTAAGGATTGAAAGTTGATTGAGGTGTTAGTTAAACTTCTGAGTTATGTTATTTCAAACATAAGAACTTTTTGGTCAGAATGAATTGTAATCATCATCTGATATCTCATAGTTTACTCCCTTTAATGTATGTTTTCTGCCTATGTTTTGTTGTCTCCTTAAAACTGCATTGATTATTTTTCGGGTTGGTATGTATGTGATCTCACTTGGACAAAGTTTTCGTTCTAGTAATATTTTTCTTTTTTTTCCTTCTCATTCAACTCTACTAAATATATATGATATGACTAATTACGATTTTCAGCAAGCTTAATTTGAAGAATATGAAACAAAACATAATCTAAATAAAAGTAATATCTTAAGCTACAAAATATATGTCGATTAATATAGATTTGTTCTTCTTTATGTCACAAGTCATTGCCGAGCATTTGAGTTGTCAAGATTAGACTCATTGGATGGATTATGACGTCGACAAAATTCAGTGACATTAAGTTCGATCCAAAAACATTTGAATCTACTTGTAATTCATAATGCAACAAACATATATCTGAAAAATTCGTAAAGTTGCATCGATGAAGCATATAGCAGGGTCTTCAGAGCAACAACTTAATGAAGAATGAATTTCTAAGAGGGTCAACAATATTAGTTTTTTCTTGTTTCAAATTTATTTTCTCTTTCGATAAATTTTGTTAGAGTAACAATAACGAAATTTGGTAAATGTTTAACCTCGTACAAGTAGATTGTCTATAAAAAAATAATTTAAGTTAACTTTAACGAGGAGTTATCTAAATTATTTATAAATAATATTTATTAACTTATATATAACTAATATTTATTTAACTTATTTATAACTAATATTGACTATCAAAAACTTTTATAATTTCTTTTTAACATTGAGTTATTCTAACCATAAAAGTAAAAGTTCTATAGTTTTTCCAGTACAAAAGACACAAAAAAATATGTTTAATCGCTACATAAAAACATTACTTACTTTTAACAAGACAATTATATCATCAAACATATATTATGACAAATTATGTAAAAGATAAAAATTATTAGTTATCAATATATTATTAATCATTATATATTTAAAATTCTTGAGATATGTGATAATGTCAAATCATTTAATTTATATTGAAATTTTCTTAGGACGTACTAAAATTTAATTTTTTTTCTTATAACACCCAATTATTGGAAAGGTTGTTCAAAAAATTCGAAAGATTATTGATGCACGCATGAAGCGCGGATATATATATATATATATATATATATATAAGGGAACCCTAGGCCCGCGTATGTGGTGCCACAACAAACAAGAATTCCCTTTCAATTTATTTATTTCCAAAACATTTCCTTCTCTTTCATGAAAAGTTGTGGCTTTTATACATGGCGCCATCACAAAAAAAGATTCCCTTTTAATATATTTATTTCCAAAACAAGCGTTCTCCTTTCATGAAAAGTTGTAAATTTTATAAAAAAAAAAATTGACTTTTTCCTAAAGTTGGACTTCAATTAAGAGTTAAAACTTTTAGTCAAAAGTTTTGACTTTTATGAAAGGTTGCGACTGTTGAAAAGGACTGTAACTTTTTCAAAGAGTTGTGACCTTTACGATAAGACACAATAAATATTTATTCACATTAGTTTTTGTTGTCTATAAATAGAGGAACTTCCTTTCATTTAAAAATGATGATTTTTTTTTATTTCTTCTTCTTCACAATTAAATGTTCATGTACTTTTCTCCTGTTGAGTTGATCATTGACACCATTCTTTTTTGTATAAATCCACTGGTGAAGAGAATCATTCCATCATGAGAGGATCTATTTATTTACCCGAGCTAAATCTCGGGTACAAGAATAGAATAATTTTTGTAAAGCTCGGGTACTAGAGTAGAATAATTTCCGTAAGGGAACATTATGCGTCAGTGGTGTTGATTTTTTCTTTTTGTAATTATGATAATCTATAACACTATTAATGTTCATTACTAAGTAATCTTGTCTCAAAGACATAATTTTTTTTATGTTTAATAGATAATAGGTTAAAGTACTTTCTTATAAATGTTGTGATATTAAATTTTCCGCGAGGCACATATAATTTTACAAGTTTTAATTAATTATAAAAACAAATTTTGAATATATAAAAATTTAAACACCCTCACCCCAAACCCCAAACCTTTTCCTTCTTCTATTTCCCTAACCGTGACAAATGACTATTTGTCCACCATTACTTAAATTGGAGGTTTTGTAACACCTTGAAAATCCAAAACTCATCGAAAAGCCTAACATAGGTGACATAAAGTCTAAAAACTGTTTCTAAGTCCATTTTTAATAAATAAAAGTCATTTAGATGGTTTAAGAACAAAAATGTTTGGGAAGTTGGTTCAAACAGATGTTAGTGTGCCTTAGCCTTTTTACTGATTTTTTTAGAAGTCAGAAATGTATGAAAATGTATGGAAGGTAGCTATTGGTTGATTGAGTTGTTTCATGATTGGAATGTCAGGCGCTCGACTCCCAAGGACCAACTTAAGGGCCCCACGAGGAGAAAACCAATGTAATTTGAATGCAAAGCACCGAATGGTAGTGGAATCACGGGGAGACGACGATCAATAAGTGGCTCGTTGGGTTGTCGAAGGCCACCGTCGTCCCACAATTATAAAGATTCGTGAAGGCCCTTGTTTACCTAGCTCTTGTATCACTCGAAGGAAGGGATGACGGGGCTTCATTGGCTCAACGGGGAATTGAGGCCACTTTAATTCCATATTTAGAAAAAAATTAGTGGAATTCTAGCTTGTAAAGTCTATGATAGAGACGAAAAAAATGCAGACGGAGGGGGGGGGGGGGTCCGTCGACGACCACGGACTTCGACAGTCTCGAGCCCCCCCCCTGTGAGGGTCAAATTATTGATGGAATTTTAATTAGTTATTAGATTAATTAAATGTCTAGGGGTTAGGTAGATGATTAAAGGAAACTAATAAGTTATTAAGCTCCTCTATAAATACTTGTAACCTCTCATTAACCTAAAGTCAACTTCAAATAAACTCTCTTTGTTTCTGTTTCGTTGTCTATATCTACATGACATCACATTAAAGGCTAGAAAAGAACTAGGGTTTAGGGCGGTGCGAAAGGGGGGTTTCGCATAACGATTATTGAAGAAACATTAAGTATTGAGTTCTATTCACCTTGCGATTCTTCCTCTAGGGTTTTTCAAAAAAATGGGATTTCAAAAGTTGAGTTTTCTTATAGGTTTCATTCAGTTACTAAATTGAAGTTATAGATTAAGTTGTTAGTGAATTATTAGGGTCATATTTAGTAGATTTACATGCAATTCAACTTGTTTATGATAATTGTTAATTGTTTGATCAAATTGAAGAACATGATCCTCTATCCCTAACCCTAGGTAGTGATCTTGACCTATATTTTATTGTAATCATTCAATTGAGTTCGTTGTTTAGTATATTACTATCCTATGGTGTTATTATGATTTATTTAAGATGAATTATAGTCCTATAATGATAATTATTGAGATGTGATTTAAGGTATGAATTATAATGTGAAATTAGCCTATGTATCTTTTCTCAAGTTGTGATCTAAAGATGAATGGTGTGATAGAGATGAATTTTGTCTTATTATTCTATTTATTATCATTATGCTATGATGTTACTCCACAAGTTGGGTTGAGCTATGGGTTGATAGTAAGACGTTGATGATAAACTATAAGAAAGACTTGGTAACTCTTAGAATCTCTATCTTTATTTCGAGTTGTGATTAACATCTGTTAGTAAATGATATTACATTGGAGTATGCCTTATACTAGGATTATAGGTTGATGATGTTGAATTGAAATATCTTGGTTATGTTTGTAGAGTTTATAATTAAGGGTATGTGCTATAAGGATGGTGAAAACTATCAAGTGCCCTGGAAAGAAATGTAGAAATGCTTAAGTGTTAACCCTGACTTTATGACTTGTGATGAAAGCACTTACAATCTTACAATTCTATGGAGATTGATAGTGATGATTCTACAAGGGTTAGAACTATGGTATAAAATTAAGTATGATTGAATTTAAAGGTCTTAAAGAATTAAAAAAGGGCGACTCATCTTAGCATGAGCGAACTAGATCGAAAAGGTGGTCCTTTCCACACATAGGGGGAAGTTTGCAGCACTACATGACTCTTGAGATTGGAGATAATAATGCCGGAGCATAATAGGGTCCCAATAAATCTCATACTTCTTGAAACATGTTTCCCCAATGGAACACGTGCTCAGTGGATCCATGTATTTGCTTATGTTTTATATTGGGTACTACCTGGCAGTAGTCCACTCTTTGTGGAGGGTTTGATAACACCGGATTCCACATTAAGCTATGAGGTCTATGTCGGTTAGGTTAAAGATGTTCCCCAAAGGGTAAAAACAATTAAACGACTTGCTTGAGCTCTAACTTGAATAACCTAAGAGATCTAGCTTAGTTTAGATAGAGGGCATGAGACTGTAATAGACAATGCAAGAGTTGTCTTGAGAGGAGTCTTAAGCGGAGGGGGTTCTTCGATGTTTCTGGGAGGAGAAGAGAGGGGGATCCCCCCTCTCATTCCCTAACATATATAATGATGACATGTCATATTGTTGATAATATATGTTAATAGTTCTTTAGAATATGCATATGGGGTTTTGGTTCTAGTGACAATATAACGATGGAAATATAGCCTAAATGCCCTGAAATTGTAAAGTTGGACCGTGGTCATGTTTTCATGCTGAGGATATTGATGGTAAGGTTAGGGTCTTTGCTTAGTCATTTTTTAACTCTTGAATTATAAGAATATGAGTAGTTGTCTGCTTATTATGAATGTTTTTAAATCTATTCCATTCTTGTTATATTAGTCTTGATGTTAGGGTGGTAGTAACTCATAATTCTAAGAGTGTGTTGGGGATAAGTGTTACTGTTGGGATTGTAAAATTTGTTTGTTGATTAGCATGATTTACTTGACTTGAATTAAGCCCAAAATGGGGTTTAAAAATAACATTTTTTAATAAAAGTCCCTTTTAAGAAATGTTTTGCTGTGTATGTGCATAAGATCCATACTTAGTCATGTAAAGTACTAACCAATTTTTTACCTTGTCCCCAAACATTTAGTTCAGTTCGTTGAAGAGTTGGAAGGCCACATGTTAGGTTGGATTCTTCCTGTACATCCAAAGTAGGGTGGTCTTCAATATCTAGGACCCATCTTCTAGCTGTAACTTTGTTAGAGGCTTATGGACTTATCATTTCTTTCAGGTTAATTGGAATATTTTTTGTTTATTAATTTCTTATGACCTATACATGTCCTTGTTGAATTGATATAATGGCTATACCCATATTGTGACATTCGTTTAGATGGTATATGTGTGTGTGAGTGTGTGTGTGGGTGTGGGTGTGTGTGTGTGTGTGTGTGTGTGTGTGTGTGTGTGTATGTGTGCAATAAAATTAGAAAGCTATGTAACCTTCCCATATGAAGGGTCTATGTATACTCGATATTAATATAAAATATGTGTATGTAGAAGTCTATGTAAACCTCCAAGTAGGGAATGTAAAATTTTTAAATTTTCCTCCATTTTTCAACCTATGAATGTAATGACATGAAATAAGAGGCTTGTACTAGTCTTTTAAAAGGAAGATGACGCCGGTTACGTCTAAGGGGGGTGAACACGGATGTGACAAACTTATTGTTAGAACATGAGGTTGAATATCGTTGAGTTATGTCTCTCTCTCTACGACGTCTATGTAGGTTTGTATTCATAACTGTGCAGATCGCCACACTTATGAGTAGGAACCTATATGATATTTAGGAATTACTCTCTTTCTTAGAAATATTATATCGTTCCAATAGACTATATTTATGGTGCTCTTTTAAATCTAATAATATTGTTGTGCTTATAGGTAGCATGAACACTCGAAGGAATGCGCCTCAATGACTTGAGAGGAAGTTGCTAATGTGGGAGCTCTTCCCCATGATGAGCAAGTTCCTCCACATGAGGAGAATGCTAATGTTAATTAAGCCCGAGCTAACCCTCCACCTATGACGGAGGTGGTTATGAGGGATATTTTTTCTCGAATTGCCCAAGCTATGACTGCCCAAGCACAAGCTGAAACAGTTCAAGCCCAAGCTATGATGGCTCAAGCCAACCGAGATGTTGCTCCTCATCCTCATTAACAAGTCACTACTACGGATTCACGTCTAAGGGATTTCACTAGGATGAACCCTCCTGCTTTCTATAGATATAAGGGTGATGAAGAGCCCCAAAAATTCCTTGATGAAATTTACAAAGTGATATATGTTATGGGTTTGACTACAAGTCAGAAGGACGACTTGGCCTCATATCAACTCAAGGATGTGGCTAAAACCTTATATGTGTATTGGAGGGACAATAGGTCATTTAGGGGTGTTCGGGTAACTAGGGAGATCTTTAAGACGGCATTTCTATATCGGTTCTTCCCTAGAGAGATGAAGGAGGAGAAGGTTACGGAGTTCATTAATCTTTGCCAAGGAGGGAGAAGTTTTTACGAGTACTCTTTGGAATTTGTTAAGTTTTCCAAGTATGCTCTTTTCTTAGTCTCCGATCCTTGAGAGAAAATGAGCCATTTTGTGACGGGGGTGCCGGAGGACTTACAATAGGAGTGCCAATCGGCCATGCTACATGACAACATAAACATTTGCCGTCTTATGGTTTATGAAAGAAGGGTAGAAAAGGCAAGAGTGAAGAGAAAAAGTAGAGATGATAAGAGGGCTAGGTCATTTGATGGAGGCTCCGAAATAATATATTTGAGATGCAAGATAAGCCTAAATTTAAGAAGCGAGTTTCAAATCAAGTCCCTACAAAATTCCCAAGAGCTAGCAGTGATAGGGTGTGTAAACCTAAATGTAAGAAGGGAAAATGATCTAATTCACAAAAAGAGAATCCAACTTATGGAAAGTGCTATGGTGAGTGCCTTAAGGGGATGGATAATTTTTTTAGTTGTGGCAAGAGTGGTCACAAAATGAGAGATTGTCCAATCTTGAAGAGTCATGACAAGGGTAGTGGCCAAACTCAAGCAAGTGGTTCTAGTGATGCTCCAATGAAGAACCGCTTCTATGATCTCCGCTCTAGGGGTGAGCAAGATACCTCTCCTGATATGGTGACCGGTATATTAAAAATCTTTACTCTTGATGTGTATGCTTTACTTGATCTTGGTGCTACTTTGTCCTTTGTTACACCACTAGTAGCTAAAATGTTTGATGTTTTACCCCATATTTTGCATGAGACTTTTCTAGTGTCTACTCCGGTGGGAGAGTCGGTTGTTACTAAAAAAGTCTATCGAAATTATCCTCTTTCATTGCCCAATAATGTTTCTTATGTCGATCTAGTAGAACTCTATATGTCTGATTTTGTTATTATATTGGGTATGGATTGTTTGCATGCATGTTTTGCATCCATTGGTTGGAGAACAAGAGTGGTGAGGTTAAACTTCCCAAATGAACCCGTTATTGAGTGGAAGAGGGGGAAATTCTATTCCTATAGGTCACATCGTATCTTGTCTAAAAGCATGTAAAATGATATCAAAGGGTTGTCTCTATCACATAGTAAGAGTCCATGATTTTGATTCTGAAATCCCTCATATTGAGTCGATCCCCATAGTGAAGGAATTTCCCGAGGTTTCTAAAGACCTGTCCGGTATTCCTCCCGAACAGGAAACTGATTTTTGTATAGATTTACTACCTAAAGAGAATCCCATTTCAATCCCTCCATATCGGATGTCTCCGGCTGAATTGAAAGATTTAAAGTCTCAACTCAAGGATTTTCTTGACAAAGGCTTTATAAGGCCTAATATATCTCCATGGGGTGCTCCGATGTTATTTGTCAAAAAGAAGGATGGGTCTTTGAGAATGTGCATTGACTACCGTCAACTCAACAAGGTCTCCAATAATAATAAGTACCCTATCCCTCATATTGATGACTTATTTGACCAATTCAAAGGGTGATTTATTTTTCGAAGATAGACTTGAGGTCGGTGTATTATCCACTCAGGGTGGGAGGAGAGGATGTACCAAAAAAGCCTTTCGGACTACGTATGGAAATTATGAGTTCTTTGTCATGTCTTTCGGTCATACTTATACTCTGGAAGTATTTATCGACCTAATGAATAGAGTATTTCAAAATTACCTATATTTTTTTGTCATTATTTTCGTTGACGATATCTTTGTATATCGACGAATGAATATGATCATATGGGTCATTTGAGGGTAGTGTTACAAATCTTTAAAGAACATCAATTGTATGCCAAATATAGTAAGTGTGAGTTTTGGTTGAGATCGGTTACTTTTCTTGGGCATATAAATTCTAGTGAAGGAGTTGAAGTAGACCCAAGGAAAGTGGAAACGATGAAAAATCGTCCGATAACTTTGACTCCGACTGACATTAGGAGTTTCTTGGATTTAGAGGGTTACTAGCGGGGGTTCGTGGATGGTTTCACGTCCATTGTGTCTCCTTTAACAACTTTGACCCAAAAGAGTAAAAAGTTTGAGTGGTCGGAGGCATTTGAGAATAGCTTCCAATTGTTGAAAGATAAGCTTACTTCCATTTCGGTGTTGACCTTACCTGAGGGAACTAAGGTTTTTATGGTATATTGTGACGCATCCCAAGTGGGTTTGGGACATGTGCTTATGCAAAACGGTAAGGTGATAGCATACACATCCAAGCGGCAACTAAATCTGAGAAAATTACCACCCCTCATGAACCTTGATTTATCGCTTGGTCGTTTACTTTGAAAATGTATAAATTTTGAATTGTGTTCATGTGGTTTTTTACCGATCATAAGGTCTCCAATATGTGTTCCCCAACGGGAGCATAAATCATCCGACAACGTATTTTGAGTTGTAGAAAGAATAGATATGACGTCCTTTATCACACCCCCTCAAGCTATTTATTAGTGCCTGGATGCCCTAGGTAAGACGACATGGGTAGTGGTATCCCTCCTTGATAACCAAAAGGCCCAGCAGGAAGTGCATAGGTTGGGCTATGTTTGGGGGGGTAAGTTTTGAGGGTACGTCCGGATGGGGGTGCCATGTTCAGCATAACTCCGCTCATCGTTAGTGGTTAAGGTGAAATTCCACCAACAGCGTGAAAACTTAACCACTGATTTGGGAGTTAGAAGCATTCTTGGCAAGACGAATGAACATGCTCCTTAGGGGGGATAGTAGTGTGTACTAACATTACCAAGGGGAGATTAAGTGTTCCGAGGGTGATAGGTTTGAGGTTCTGATCTCTTACAAATAAGCACATGGGTCCCGATACGCAATTCAATCTAGGGGTTCAACAAAAATGTAGCCATGCCCATCAAGGGAAAGTAGATTGGGTAAGGAGTCTAAAAAGGGACAAGTGGAATTGTGGCTAATTTGATAGAATTCCACCAATTAAAGGAAAGCCAGAACCCTAAAGTTCGTGGAGGCGTACTAATGATATCCAATTCCACTTGGACGTGGGAAGATATCAATATGGACTTTGTATAGGTTTACCCCGACCAGAAAATCCTATGATCTCTATGGGTGATTGTGATCGATTGACTAAAAATTCACTCATTTTAAGCCCACTTCAATCATCATATTTGGTGGAAGATTACAGCAGAATCATCCTACTATAAGTTGTCTGCCTCCGTGGACTCCTTCTCCATCATATCGGATCGGGGCACACATGCAAACGATAGTTGGGGGTCGTTTCAAAAGGGTTTACTGTACTACAATGAAGTTGAGCACCACTTTTCATCCCCAAAATAAATTGTCAAGCGTAGCGTACTAAACCACCCTTGAATCTAGGCTTGACGCACTAACTCATATTAATGTAAAAAGGGATTTTGGAATAGGCATTTTACCTTAGCGAGTTTTTCGCCTACAAAAATATTTTTCATGCATCCTTGCCAATGGTTTCCCTATGACAAGCCTTGTGACGCTAGAGGTGCCGGTACTCGGATCCTGAGTTATTTTATGGACTTTCAAGGTTCAATCATAAGGACCCGGTTACACACGTGCTTATTGGGCAAAAAGTCTTGATGATACTAATCAAAGGAGCTACTGATTTTAAGAAGGTGAACGGTTTATTTAAAATGTCACACGCAGATGAAAGGGGTGTGTTAGGTTTGGCATTAAAGGAAAATTGATTCCCGTTCGGTTTGGTCCCTATAAGGCTATGCAAAAGGGTTTGTAAGGTTGCCTATGATTAGAACATCCGAGTGAATTTGGTTCCCGTTCATCTCCAGTTTTCATTTTCTTAAGTTGAAAGTATAATCGGTATCCTAATCCCAGTCTTCCTATAGAGGGTCTTTTTCAATAGATAATCTCTCATTATAGAGGAGTTCAGGTTCAAATTCTTGATACTGCACAGTCAAGAAAGAAGGACTAAGAGGTGGTCTTCTCCGGAAAAGTGTGTAGGCAAAAATCAATTAAGTTGAGTGGGTCCTACATGGGAGCCGAGGCGATAATGAAATCCCAGTATCCACATCTTTTTTAGAGATGACGGGTTTAGGCCCATCTTTTTATTCATATATTATGCCAAAGATTTGTGTGTTCTGGTTTTTTGGGAAAAGGTTGGAAAAAGGAATGGCATTTTTTGAAAAACCTCTCAGTAAGTTTATCATGAAGTCCTAATTGTATCTGCTATTCAAACAAACTTGAATTTTCTTTTTGCTTGTTTTGATTAGTTTTTCATTTTGATATGGAGTTCTTCATGGCAATGATAGGTAGCCTGTTGCTAAATTTGAACTTGGTGCGATTGACTCATATGATGTACTTGCGCTCATAAGTGTTTGAGAAGAAATGGCCTTATTAGGAAGTGTTTATTAAGCCTTCGCTGTATTATATTAGTTTTGATATTTGCTTGGTGATGTATATGTCTTATTGAATTGAATATTGGTGATTGGTTGGATCTTGTACATGGTGCTCTTATTCTTCAGTTAAATTATTTGTTGTCATTCGGGATGTACCGTTATTAGGAGAGGTGGGGGGGGGGAATGTTCAACCTTGAAAATCCAAGCCTATGGAAACGCCTCAACATAGGCTGCCTAAGGTCTATACACACTTTTCTAAAGTCCTTTCCAATAATATAGGTCATTGAGGATGTTTAACCACTACATGTCCGGGCCGACTTGGTTTCAAGAGATGTTAGTGTGCACTTAGCCCTTTTTTCTAATTTTTAGTGTACGAAATGGTGCAAAAGGTGCTACATGTTTGTTTAGTTGTGTTCATGATTGAACATCTGGGGTTGACCCCAAGACCAACCAGGGCCCTTGCGGAGAACCCCTGACCGATATTTATGTATCCGGATTGTAGTGTCATGACGGGACAACGTGTTCTAAGTTGTCGTCGAACGGGGCTCGAGGCCAACGTTTCCCACACTTACAGCAAGATTTTTAAGCCTATTTTTTACCTAGCTACTGTTTCACATGACAGAAAGGGACGACGAGCGTCTGTTTCCGACGGTGAATCGAGGCGCACCGTCTCCCATACTTAGAAAAAATTGGAGAAGCCGTGGGCCTGCAAGTCTCTGATAGATACATGAAATTGCAGATAGAGGGGGTGGTTGTTTTCGTTGACCCTTCCGACGGACCACAACGGGTCTCGTCAGGTGAGGTTACGAATCTTCCTGATGTTTTTATGATTTCATTGTAAATTAAATTAAATGTATAAGGGGTAGTTTTTAATGATTAAAGAGAAAAATAAGATTAAGATTAATTATTCCACCTCTAAAACTCTTACCCATTAACACCACCTCATTAACTCAAAACCAACTCTCAAAATAACAAAATCTTCATCCTTCTCCCTCCTCTCATTTCCTCTCCACAAAAACTCGCCATTGGAGTCTTGTCTGTGATACTCAGGGTTTATCTGAGTCTGGTAAAAGGTGATTATTCATTAAGTTGTTGCACATATTACGGTATCTTTGATTCTCATTAACTTTGAGATCCGTTCCCTCCAGAGGGTTCCTTCCACTGGATTTCATTCATCAAAAATTGAGTTTTGTTATGGTTTTTCATATGACAATTGCACTAAAAGTGGAAGTTCTGACTTTGCGTTGTTAGTTAATTCGAGGGTTACAATTTATAGATTTACAATGTAGTTAACAACTTGTGTTATATGATACTGGTTAATGTTTAGCTCCAATTGAAGAACTAGCCTCTATCCCTAACCCTAGGTATGATTCCTGAGTGAAGCCTGACCTATACTTGTAAGTGTACTCATGTCAATTGATATCAGGGTGTTGATTCTATTACTACCTATAGTGTCATTATGTGTTTACTAATTTTAGGATGGAATAGGCCGGTCATAGCGATTTCTTGAGATGGTCCTTTACGGGTTATCCAATTATAATTTGCAAATAAGCCTCTCGAACTCCTTACCCTCAAGTTTGAGCTAAAGATGAATGGTGGTGTTATAGAGATAGCCATTTGGGGACCGTAGTTATTCATTGATTAACACAGTGTGCATATGGTGCTAAATGAATTTTACTCGCCAAGGAATGCGTGTTGACTCTTAGGGTTGGATGGTGACACTTGATGTGAAACTATGAAAAAAAGATTTGGTAAGTCTTAGCTCGTGTCACTCATCTTTAATTCCCAATTGTGATTATTTTGTTAAGTATATGAGTCTTACATTGGAGTACTAAGCCTTATACTTTATCTAATAACTTACAGGATTATAGAGTTAGGTATGATTGTTGAGATTTAAAATTTAATATCTTGGATTATGTTTGTTGGGTTGATTAAGGGTATGTTGCTATACGGAGGGAGAAACTATCAATGTGGCCTTAAAAACATGTTGGGAAATGCTAAGTCTTACCTTGTACTTATATGAATTGTTAAGACAGGACTTTACGACACCATACAATGCGTATATGAGCTATTGAATGCTTCTAACATTATACAAGATAACCCGATCGCGGCTAAATTAAGTTACACTTGATAATGAAAGGTTTAAAAAAGACATTTTATAACGGGGACCTAAAGTTAACACCGAGCGCACTCATAGAGAGAGTGTCCCTTCCCACTCGGAAAGGTGAACACTACATTCACTTGATATAAGATCCTAAGGCTCTGCGCATATAAAGGTTTCCCCACCTAAATAATCCAAGTTCTTTGAACTATTTGCCACCTGATACTGATGACTAGTATGCAGTAATCCACGTAGTTTTCTATCTATTTGTTAGATTATTTTGTACACTGGCACAGTAGTCCGCCACATCTGTGTGGTGTAGGGATTTTATTACACCGGATTCCACATCCTCAGTGGACTGTGTCGATAGGGCAAATGTTTCCTAAAGGTAACCACACGTAAGGACTTGAACATCTAACTTGGAAACCTAATGGGTCTAGCTTACGTTTTTGGTAGGGGTTAGATGACTCTACTTATATATTGCCCAGTTAGTCCTTGAGGGGCGTCTTAGGAGAGGTAAGTTATTGTTTTTTCTGATCATATAATGATGTATATCGATTATATATATATGATCATGTGATACTTGGTGATATTTATTTTGATTATTCATTTATAATATGCCCTTATTTTTATATGATACTATACGAAATATGCTCAGCCCCTCAAATGCCATAACTCAGAGTTGGGTACAATGGTCATAATTTTATTGTTGCGGAGACCCTTTTTTTCTGAGATTACGTTCTGAGGCTTTTGTCCGTCATTGCACGCAGGAACTTATACGAACTTGTCAGTAGTTGTCTTGCTTATTATGATAGTTTTAAAACTTATATTCATTGCTTGTGATAATTATTCCTTGTTGTTAGGGTTGTAGTAATCATGAGTTCTAAACTGTGGTTGTGATAAGTGTTACTTGTGATGTAAAATGATTTGTGATTAAAATGATTTACTCATGACTTCATTTAGCCCAAAAAGAGGTAAAATACGCACCTTGTTCTTATGATAAAGGCCCCGTTTTTTATCCAATGATTCGGTTTGTGTTGGTGCATAAGTCTCATGAGTAATGTGAATTACTAACCCCATTTTATGTCCTTGCCCACACATTTTTACGGTTCCGTTCTTGCAGAGTTTGGAAGGCGAACATCGTTGGAGTCTTGGATTCTTCCGTTTTACTAAGAGTAGGGTCGTGCCATAATTTCAAGGGTAATGCCTCTTCTAGATTTAGACTTTGGTGATGATCTTATTGACTCTATACATTCCTTTTCCTTGTTATTGAATATGTATCTTTCGTATGCCCTATTGTGGACATTCCGGCTGAGATGGTCGAGACGAGACCAATTTTGGAGACTACATATATGTGGTGTTGGTGTGTGCTGCGTTTGCATAAAAAGTAGAAGGCTAGGTAACCTTCCGTATAAGGTCTATGATATTCTCAATATGAATTTATATTAGTGTAAATGTAGAGGTCAAATACTTAACCCTCCATGTAACACGTTCAGTTTTATATTTTTGCATTTTTCAACCCATAATGTAACGTCAATTAAATAAGTCTATTCCTTAATCCTTGAAAAGTGGTGAAGATAGATGCCGCTATTACGTCTATGGGGGTACGCGATGTGGACAGGTTTTAAAACCATACTTATATGTAATGCGAGTTATCATTTTTCTTCGCACTTCATTCTTTATTTCTTAATCTAATCGAAATTAAACTAATTCGTGTTTTTTTTTAAAAAAATGGTTCTTCTTTGTTTTATTAATCCTTTGAATTTAATATATTTTTTTTTTGTTTTGTGGGGCAAAGAAAGAGGGAGAGGAAAATTATACGAATAATGATCTTTGTTTTTTTCCAACAATGAAGTTGTGGATGGTGTTCTTCTCATTTTCACAAACCTTCAAACAACATCTGATGAAATCTCCACATCGTTGACAAAAAAACTATGTAAATAATGATTTCCATTTCTTTTTTCGATTAAAACGATGACGAAAGTAGTTTTACATCTGCAAAATTAAAAGTGAAATGATAAAAAATTTTTTATAAAAAAAAAAGGAGAAAAGAGAAATGACGAGGAATTTGGTAAAAACAAAAGACTGGTAATTGTTAGGAATTAGTTGCACGCTTGCAATAAAGGAGCAATGTAGTTTGAAAGCGAAGAAAAAAAAAGATTTTTAAAGTATTTTTCTAATAGAAAAATAATGAAGAAAAAAAAGAAAAGACTGAAAAGGAAAAGGGAAAATATTGAAATATTGATTTCAAGCGCTTACCAAAGTGTGAATTACATTTTTGTGCCAAATCGGCATAAAGTATCTAAGTGGTTTAAATTTGAAATGGTAGAGGTGTTCAATAGGTACATTTCCTAATTAAGATATCTCAGTAAGAAGTGCAGACAACTTTAAGGAGTCACAAATGACTTATGCATAAAATGTAAATACTGCCACATAAAATGGGAAAGAGGAAATACTATGTGTTATTTTGTAGTCTTTTCTTTTTCCTAATTTGCATTAAAATCAAGGAGATATGCCCATTTAAAGTTAGTCTCTCCAGTTAAGGAAAGTTATCCAAAAATATGAGGTGTAATTTGGTATTTTCCTTACTCAATGAGATTGATTCGTTTTTAGTAAGGTTTTTGGGGTCTCAACTGATTAGTTCAGTCTCACAATCCTAACATACACTTAGGATTCTAGACAAGAGTTCAAGAAGAAAAAAGAGGAGAAAAGAGGGAAGATTCAAGGTGTTCATCAAAATTTCTTGCCAATCAAAGGTCATTTCGCTGAGAGTTGGATCCCTAAGAGGTTTGTCCGTTCTCATAGCGTTTGTTTCCTTCACCCACACACCAATCATGCTATTTTAATGCAATTTCATTGTCAATGTTTAAGGATTTGAGTTCTTAAAGATTTATCTTTAGATTTCATTTGTAATTTTTATTGTTGGGTACTTTGAAAAATGCTTCAATTCTTAGTTATTAGCGTGTTGTGTTTTAGTAAAATTATCGTTTTACTTACTTGGGGTATCGAATTTACGTGTGGTTGGGAGCGACCATCCATCTATGTCTCACTGTAAGGGTCAGAAAACATAAAGAAAATACCGAAGAAAATAATCATTTGCGGAGGGTAGAAAACGCCTTCCCCAACTGGCATGCCAAAAAAGTTCTTCTCTAGTTTAGTGGTTGGTGCTGTACTCCTAGGTTGGCCATTCTCCCGTCTATCTCCCGGGCCTTTCTCCCCCTCCCCCCTTCTCCCTTCGCACCCCTTTCCGCCCATTTCTCTCCCCTGCGCCCTCCTCTCCCTCCCCCCCCTTCCCTCCCTTCATCTGTTGTTTGGCCCGCTCGAGTTCCTTTAAAGTGTATCTTCACTCCCTATTGATTCTAACTACTCTTGACCACATCTAAACATTGAGTTATTATTGATTACATAAATCATAACCCTTGATCCTTCGCTAATCACACACAGTGCCCGAGCAGATCCACTGGCGAGATTGTGAACTCAGAGCATCCTAGCCAACCGCGAACCCTTGGCCTGGCTTATTACTCAATGAAAGACTTAAGCAAGAGAAAATATTCTTGAATTAAAAAATCATGAAAAAAACTTAGAATGTCTTAAAAGAACATTCAAGTAGCCAAGATGTCAAGTCAAGTCTCAAAACATAAGCAAAATTATAACATAGTGATTAATGAACGAACTGATTGTCTATCTATGAAGCCTCCAAAACTGAGATGGATGTCGGGACAAGACGCAAGGCATCTTAATGAACTAAAATACTGAAAAAAATAAAAGAGATCCTTCGGAAGAGAGGCTCACCAAAAACTTTGGCGCTCAAGTAGAATCATCTATGCGTTGGATGCCGATTCTAGTTACCTACATTTGCATCCAAAAAAGATGAAGGCCAAAGAAACATAAAAGAATTGAATGTACGAGCCCGATGCGATAATAAATCAACCCCATTATAATCTTTAAAGAAACTGAAAGAACAAACATGGTCTCAACTAAACTAAACTAAACTCATTTCAATATAAAGCAGTAATGTAAGGAGCCTGTTTGGCTCAGCTTAAAAGCTGGTCAAACTGACTTAAAAGCTGATTTTTGACTTATTTAGCTGTTTGGCAATACTGTAAATAACCTATTTTAAGTTAAAAAAAACTTATTTTAAGCCAAAAGTTAAAAAGCTATGGGGTAGAGGTGCTTTTGTCTTTTTGTGTCGGCGGGGTTATTAAGCTGTTTTAAGTTGACTCACATTTTAGTGTTTGCCCTTAAATATGTTTTACAAGCTCCAAAATGACAACATCCCTAAACAATCTCTTTCTCTACTCGCTTTCTTTTCTTCCATTTTTCTCCCTTTCACAACCCCACACGTTTGGGCATAACAACTTCATCACTTCTATCCAACCAACATAACTAGCTTATTGTGTTAAAAAATAGTTTCATTCAATCACAATTCGCACCTTTCAAAGTCATTTTTAAAGCTTCTTTTAGTAAGTCACGCACTCCAAACGGGGATGCCTAAATGCAATATAAAGTAAAATAATTTAAACTGAACATATAAATTTTTGGTGTATTAACAAAATACATCGGTGACCTTTGTCTTGGTCTGAATGTAGAAGAACTCTGTTCGTATGTGAAAATACAAATAATTTGTGTATATAAGAATACAAAGACTTTTGTGGAGGTTTATCTAACCGACAAACATCACATAAAAGCTATGTGATATAATACATTTTGTTTACGCTGCCAATGTCGTCCTTTACCTTGACGAGGGTATCAAACCTTGCTGTTAAGTGGATCTTTTAGAATATGCGAAAAAGCACTAAAATCCTCTAAAATTATGAACTTTTTCTACCCATGTGCCTACATGGTTTATGGGGTCTCGGAGTTTTCTAAACTCTCCCCCATATTAGTGATACTACTCCCAAAATTTAAGTATCTTAACAAGTTTAAAAACAAAACTATGTGGTTTGAGATATTTACTCAAAATTTAGCTAAACAGGTCTATTGGAATCAAGTTCATCTCTTGATAATATTGGTGGAAGAAATGTGTACTATTTCTTTTTTTTAAACTACTAGGATCAACATGAGCTTATACTATCTCAGTTATCCCTTTTTTGTTATAAATGTCAAACATATAACTCTTTTATCGATACTAGTGCCCCTATCTACGCTTTTAAGAAACTGAACGTCAATCTATTCAACCAATTCTTTTAACTCAACTAAAAACTTCAGGTCAGACCGCTAAAACAAATTTCAAACATTTTTAAAAGCACTTTTAACGAATCTAATAAACTTCTCTTGACTTGACTCTTAATTTCCCTCTAATTCTGACTATTGCATTCAAGCATGGTAATTTGTGTTAGGAATATCTCATACTGTGTATAAGTGTTTTTAATATAGTTACACTGAGAAAACTCAAGAACTCAATGTCAAGAAGCAATTCCACGAGTGCACCATTCTTGAAAATCCTTTTCGCTGAAAATAACAGCTTTTGTCGGCAAAAAGGCCCGGACCGCTCCACGAATCAAAGAAGAGTTATCACAAGAAGAGAAAAGCGTATGACGAACATGCCCTGATAACCCCTATCTAAACACCCTACTTTTCTCCCTCTTCCTGTGTTAAGGCCTCAATTCCCCCTCAAATCGATTTTCCTTTTCCCAAATTTCTCTTTAATTAGGAACCTAAGTGATAGTGGGTACAAAAAACTCCTCAACCAAACTCTATATAAACGCATAACCAATCAATGAAACTTATCAATCTTATCGCAAATCAATAATGAAAGCAAATTCAAGAATATATATTAACAACATCAAACTTTCAACCTTTTTACGACGAATCGCCCAGATATAAAAATGATTGGAGAATGGGTGAACGAACACAACAGTATTAATGTCTCACATAGATTGTATACTAAATCCTTTGTGAAATCCACAATAAAAATCGCTAAAATTTGATGAATCTTGAAATTTTCTTCTTCTTTCTCTTTCTTCATTCTTGTCTCACAAACAACTCTAAGCATATTTTTTGTAGGTTCAAGTTTAAAACCCCTAAATAATTACCGCCAACCTGAAGTTAATATAATTGGTATGAACAGACCATATGTCCCATCTAAAATCCGGTTTAATGTTTCTACCAAGACATCCAACATCACATGTGCAGTTAACCCTCTCATACGCACTCAAAATGGTGGCACAAACTTGGCAAGTTGGAAAGATAAATCAAAAGATATTTGCTTCTCACCTTTCTTCTGTCTACCTCTCGTCTTCTTCTGGCGGATTCTTGTACACAACTAAACACAGAGTTCGGAGTTTATGGTCAATTGAAATTAACCCAAAACTCATAACATATCTTTTCCCAAATTCCCAAAATTTCTCTATTTTCGAGGTCTTCCTAAAGAGGGATGTTAAAATATCTCCCCCTAGGGAACATTCGTCATCGAATGAGATAAATCATAGCAGGTTAAGGGAGTAGAATTTAACATTTATCTCCAACACCCAACATGAAAAATGAAATATAAAATGTCAACTTAAAATAAATGCCACGAAAGGATTACTACCTTAGTTTGGAACTTCTCTTGATTTGAAGAGCTATTAGTATCTCTTCTACATATCTTCCTTAGCTTCCCATGAAGCTTCCTTATAAATCCTAGTTTTCTTCTTCTCCAAAGAACTTGCTTGATCTAGCGACTTTCTCTGGGTCCTGCAACCTTGCAACCTGCGGATGTCATATCCTTAACAGGAATCTCCCATAATATAGTATCCTTTAATACCATTAATGCTATAGGTTGATAAGTGAAGGATCTCTCCATCACTATCTGGCCAAACTTTCAAACCAAGCAATCACCGACATGCGGTCGCTGCTAACTATTTTTGGTATAGATCCACTCTGTAATCTACATTACAAATCCTTTTGCATATTCTTCAAGGACCAATAATCAGGGACTAGTTTATCCGTATTACCAAATCTCATAACACCTCCATCGGTGAATCCTTCAGGTATAATAATCATATACTTCATACTCTAGTTATCTTCTCCTAAAATCACAGTAGGATTTGTGAATACTCTGGGTTGTCTTCAATCTCTCTTTAATAACTTTCACCTTCTGCATCGCTTGATGATATAAGTCTGGTCCTATCAACCCAGCTTCACCCACTTCAAACCATCCAATGTGTGATATGTATCTTCTCCCATAAAGAGCCTCATATGGATCAACTTGGATGTTAGAATGGTAACTATTGTTGTAAGAAAACTGAATTATAGGTAGGTGATCATCCCAATTACCCTTAAAATCAATCACACAATCTAGCTTGATACCTCAAAACACCATCTTCTCCTTGTTCAAAAAAGCCATCATTCTTTTCTTACGAACATTTTCCTTTAATTCAAGCAATATAGGATCTTTGTATTGCTTTTCTTTCTTCTCTAACAGTAATGATGATTCATCGCCACTCATCACCGCTATTCCTACTTCTATAGAATCTATTAAATCGAATATTAATCATTCCAGTCTGTGTACATCATTCTCTAATTCTCGATTTTCTTCCTCGACAATGGTAGTACTACTGATAGATAACCTTCTCAAGGTATCAGCAACAACATTTTCCTTACCTGGGCTTTATAGAATAATCATTTCATAATCTTTGAATAAATCTAACCACCTCCTCTATCAGAGATTAAGCTCTTTCTTACTAAACACATACTAAAGAATCTAATTATCAGTGAACAAATCCACATGAACACCATAAAGATAATGAGATCATATTTTGAAAGCAAATTCTATGGTAGCCAACACTAGATCATAGGTTGGGTAATTCATCTTGTGAATTTCAACTATCTGGAGGCATAAGCTATAATTTTTACATTTTCATTAACACACAACCTTAACAAAATCTAGATGCATCACATTATAAAACAAAACCTTGTGTACCTTGTGGTAAGGTCAATATTGGGGTAGTACTCAACCTTTTTTTCAATTCCTGGATGCTTTTCTAACAAGCTTCAGACCATTGAAACTTAATTGTTTTGTGAGTTAACTTTGTCAATGAGGATGAAGTAGATAAGAACGCCTCAAAGTAATATCTATTAAACCCAAGAAACTCCTATATCAGTTGGATATGTGGGTTTATTTCAATTCTTCATTTCCTCAATTTTCAGAGTGTTACCTCTTATTCCGTCACCGGAAAAACTTTTGCTTAATAATTCATTAGAACCAATCTAAAACTAACATTTAGAGAACTTGACATACAACTCTCTATACTTTAGAGTTTGGAGAACTATTATGAGATTAATAACTTGATCTTCCTCATTCCTTGAATATATTAGAATTTTATCAATGAACATGATAACAAATATATTCAAATAATTCTTGAATACTATATTAATAAGATCCATAAACACTGCAGGCGAATTACGTAAACCGAACTATATGACCAGAAACTCATAATGACTATACTTTATTCTTCAAAGATTGTAGCCTGATGTGAGATCTATCTTAGAGAAACAAGTAGCACCCTTAAGTTGATGGAAGAGATCAACAATTATCAGAAGAGTATAATTGTTATTCATGGTAACCTTGTTCAAATGACGGTAATCTTTACAAGTTCCAAGGGTACAATCCTTTTCCTCACAATAAGACTAGAGCGCCCCAAGGTGGTACAATCGATCGAATAAAATCCTTCTCTAGTAGATCTTCCAATAGATCCGTAAACTTTTTTAACTCTGCTTGTGCCATACTATATGGTGGAATAGATATAGGACAAATATATACAAGAAGGTTTATACCAAAGATTATTTTTCTCTCGGGAGGGACTCTCTGAATATCGTTTGGAAAGACTTCTCAGAACTCTTTTACTACTTGAAATGACTGAAAGGAGTTATCTCAACACTATAGTCATTAACTCAAATTATGTGAGTGGCATACCCCTTGGGAACTAAATTTCTTACCATTAGGTATAGAATGAAATGAACTTTAGGCACGGTTGAACTGGTGTTCCACTATACAACTTTCTCATTAGGATACTAAAACCTGAAAACTCAAGTTCTACAATCAAATGGGTCATAACAGGCATAGAGACAATCCATACCTAGAATGAAATCAAAATCTACCATGTCTAACTCAACTAAATGGTTCATAGTTCTCTTGTGATTGATGGAGATAGTTCAATCACGATAGAATCTTTTTTTACTAGAATATATTAACCAATAGGTACTGAAACACTGAAACTCTCACGACCAAGTTGCTCAAGATTAAAATCTATATTCATCACAACATAACGAGTTACGAAGGACAAACTCGCTCCTAGATCTAGCAAAGCATGACCATCAAAGTTAAAGACTTAGATAATGTAGTGACAACATCTGGAGAATCCTCTTAGGTTTGCTGACTAATGATATCATAATGATGGCTTCCTCCTCCGACTTCCCATGAAGTACTTTCTCTATATGAAACTTTGTGTCGTGGAGAAACTAAAGAATATTGGGCTTCATTGCTCGATTACCATTACCCTTCCTGTTATTTGGACACTGTCTCAGAAAATGTCCATTTTGAACACACTTGAAGCAGCCACTACAGCCATCACGACACATCCTTGACTGGTTCCTACAACACTAAGCACATGCAGAAGGCTTACTACCCCCTTGTGCAATATTATCCTGAGAATAGGCAGGTTTAGCTATGAAATTTTTACTATAGAAGTTCTGTTCTTATTACAAGACGTTGGGTCAGGTCCCTTTTGGTTCTTTTTGAAGGAATATCTGTTGAAATTTTCCTTCTGCTTCCTAGACACACTCCATGATGTCTTAGCCCTATTTTTACTCGTAAAAACTTTTCTATCCCTCAACTTGTCCTCTTGAACTTCTTGCACATTTATGAGTATCCTTGATATGTACATATCTCCTATCAACATAGCTATCTTTCCTTCCTTACTTGATAGGCCAGATAATCTGACAACGAATATACATCACAACGGATACAAATGTTATTATCCTACAGGAGAAAGGTTTTTATTTTGGGACATGTTATTTTTTAATCTACAATGTAAATATACATTTCCTTCCATTGACAGCACATAAGGTGTGTATATTACACAAGCTCTAACAACATCTCATGTACCCATAAGAAATTGTATCTTTATCTCATATGAATATTGCTGGTTCTAGATGGGTGTTCAAAACAAATCTAAAGACGGATGGGTCAGTTGAAAGCTTTAAAGATCGTTTCATTGCCAAAGTTTACAATGAACTCTTCTTTATTGACTATCAAGACATTTCAGTCTCATCGCTAAAGCTACAAAAGTAGGGTTGTGTTGTCGATTGCAACTACCCAGCATTGAGAGATTAACCAGCTAGAGGTCAAGAAAGCTTTCTTACATAGTGATCTAAAAAAAACTACTTAATATAAGATTTATATGATTATTCTAATCTATGAAAGCCTTTCTATTTAACAATATTTTGACTATTGCATCGATGTTTGGAAGTGCATGTGTGTAATTTTCATTTCAGTACATTACAAGTTACAACATTGCTGAACCATTAATTTATTAAGTGCTTCCAAAATATAAAGTAAATATATATAAGTACTGCTATCAAGGATAAAACACACAACCCTAAATAGTTTTTGTTACCCCTTAACAATTACACTAAACTTTCAACTTGTATTACAAGGTTTTAAGACATGTATATATATTTAGTAAACAAAATATTTGCCTATATATACAAAGTAAATTTTCAACGAATGGGTGTCGCTCGACACCTTTTTCCCTAGAGTAGCTCCGCCCACTCTATGAAATGTATTATTGCTTCATCAAAGTTATTAACATCTTCTTATGTGATGTGGTCATGTTCCACCAAATATCTTTCCTAGGAAAAAATTGACTATAATTATTCGTCCCACTTTGACATTGTTGTAAAGTCAAGGAGCATAAAATTTAGAGTTGTCAAAAAAGGGTCGGTCCAGCCCTTCCTAGTCCAACCCTTGCGGATCAAGGAATTTGATGGGTTAAGGTGAAGTAGTCCTTCATTTGGAAAGGCCTGAAAATGAACAAACCAATCTTACCCTAGAAGGGCCGAGCGCTTGGGTGGGCTAACCCTTTTTGTCTTTTCTAACATAAATTCTATAACACAAAGAAACTGAGAACATTTTCAAATCAATATGGAAAATAATGGTGTTGTTTCATTAAAACTAGCAAAAATTTTCTAGAATAACAGGTATCTAGGATACTAGATACACGAGATACATGTATACATAGTGTGATGCATCTCACATACGCGAGTGAGATAAGAGAGTGACGAGTGGGATGGGAGAAAGGTGAGGGTTCTGGATTTGTCAATCTATAATTGATGTATGTGAATCCACTTGAATAAAGTTTATCTAGAACAAATTATATCAATTTTGAGTCTATGTATCATGAGATACATGTATCTGGACGTACCAAAATATGGTAGAATTCGTAATATTACAACATAACATTGATTTAAGTAATTCACTCATTTACTAGTGAGATTGTTGTAAACTAACCTTAAATAAATAGTATTGGCCCATGGGTCGACGTTGACTCGGCCCCAATCAAGCCTTAAAGGGAAAGCGCTTATATGGGTCGGACTTATAAGACCTAATTTTAAATGGGCTTCAAAATCCTATATCAACCCTACCCAATAAGGGATCCGATTAAGTCAACCTCTCAGGCTAAGCCAATTTTGATGGCTCTAATTAAATTAGTATATATTTCTTTTCTTAGGGACCTTTATTTCACCGAATAATTTTTTAATTGAATGGAATAGAATTTTACACTCTTTGACAAAAGCGTACTAGATAATATCTTTTATCTTCTCTTTTCTTTCAAGTTGAACTGGAAAAGAACGTTCAATGTTCATTAAATGTAATTGAACATGGATGTGCTGGAGTAATTGGATACCTTTCTGAGTTACCTATTTAATAAAACAATCTGGTTCACTTTCGTCATGTGAGTCTTTGATTTTAAATTTTCTATCCACTACTGAAAATTCTCAGTTATTTCCTTCATAAAACAGCCTCCTTTTTATCTTTTTCCTCACACTTCTCTCACAGAAAAGACTATATGTTTTATAATAAACACATTAATAAATTGTTCATGATTTTCTTGCTCTATCTCATTGTTCTTGCTGTTAACTAGATCTAAAATAGAGGATAATGATTCGGATTTAAGTGTTGTTGTGACTATTTAAAAAAATAAATTGACTTTTATGAAGTATTGAGACTTAAATTAAGAGTTATGACTTTTATGCAAAATGTATGACTTTTATGAAAGGTGGTGACTCTTTAGAAGAGTTGTAAATTTTTTAAAGAGTTGTGACCTTTCCGATAAGACATAATATGAATTTATTAACATTAGTCTTTGCTGTTTATAAATAAAAGAACTTCCTCTCATTTTAAAATAATGAATTTTGAACTTCTTTTTCTGCACAATTAAATATTCATGTAATTTTCTTCTATTGAGTGGATCAGTGACGCCATTATTTTTGTATAAATATACTTGTTAATAGAATCATTCAATCTTGAGAGGTTCTATTTATTTATCCGAGTTAAATCTTTGAACTATAGTATAATAATTTCCGTAAGGGAACATTATAAATCAATGACATTGATTTTTCTATTTTGTAATTATCATAACCCTTTACACTATTAATGGTCGTTATTACGTAATCTTGTCTCGAAGAAATATAACGTTTTAATTTTGAATGACACATAGGTTTACGTAATATCTTATAAATTTTTTGATATTAAACTTCCCGGCGAGGCACAAATAATATTACTAGTTCTAAATATTTATAAAAACAAATTTAAATGTATAAAAATTAAAACACCCCTCACCCCCCCCCCGCCAACCCCCATACCTCTACTTTCTTTTATTTCCCTAACAGTGACTAATGACTATTGTCCACCATTGTTTATAATTGGAGGTTTTACCATAATTTGATGTATGACTTTATCATTTTTATTTCTCTTCATGCCTTATTTCTTATTCTCAATTAAACTAATAGTATTTTTTTTAAAAAAATTGTTCTTCTTTTATTTATTTTGATTTTGAATTTAATTTTTTTTCTTCTTTGATTTGTGGGAATGAAGGGATGTGGTTCAGGGGCAGTGTGTGTGGGGCGGGGGAAGAAGGAGAAAAATATTATATGAATAATCATCTCAATTTTTTTCCGACAAAGAAACTGTGGATGGTGGTCTCCATTTTTCCAGACAAATAAAACATAGATGAAAATCTCCATTTTTTCGACAAAAAACTTTAAATGATGGTCTCCATTTCTTTTTTTGATAAAAAATATGACCAGGGTAGTTTTACATATGCAAAATTCACAGTAAAATAATAATAAAATTTAAAAAAAATAAGAAAAAAGATGAGAGGAATTTGTAAAAAAATTTGATGGTGAGTGGTTGTTAGGATATAATTGCAGGTTTGCAATAAGATCATGTCGTATTGAAAAAATGAAATAAGAAAAAGATTGTTAAAGTATTGTTCTAAAAAAAGATAATGAAGAAAAAAAAAGACTGAAAAGTAAAAGGGAAAATATTGAAATATTGATTTTAAGAGCTTACAAAAGTGTGAATTACATATTAGTGCCAAATCAGCATAAAGTATCTAAGTGGTTTAAATTTGAGATTGTAGAGGTGTTTACTAGGTATATGTCCTAATTAAGCTGTCTAAGTGAATTGTGCAGACAATTTTAAGGGGTCACAAATGACTTATGCCTAAAATGTAAATACTGCCACATCAAATGGTAAAGCGGTAATACTATGTATTATTTAGTTGTCTTTTCTTTTTCCTAATTTTCATTAAAATCAAGGAGATATGACCATTTAAAGTTAGTCTCTCTAGTTAAGGAAAATAATCCAAAAATATGAGGTGTATTTTGGTATTTTCCTCACTCAATGAGATTAATTCGTCTTTAGTAAGGTTTTATTGGGGTCTCAATTGATTTGGGTCAGTTTTACTATCCTAACGTACACTTAGGAGAAAAGTGTTCAAGAAGAAAAAAGAAGAGAAAGGAGGGATGATTCAAGGTGTTGATCAAAATTTCTTGCCAATCAAAGGTTGTTTCACCAATGGTTTGATCCCTAAGATGTATGTCTGTTCTCATAGTGTTCAATACGTTCACCCACAGACCAATCATGCAATTTTAATGCATCTTCATTTTAAAAGTTGAAGGATTTGAGTTCATAATGACTTTTCTTTAAATTTCATTTGTAATATTGATTTTTGGTGTTTTGCAGAATTCTTCAGATGAGTATTAGTGATTTGAGGGTTGTTTTTTAGTAAATTATCGTGTATTTATTTTGGATATTCAAATCTAAGTGCGTTCAGAAGAAACCATTCAATTATAAGGGAATTAGGGTCAAAAATAGAGAAAGAAAGTTCATCCGAGAATAATCTGGGTGGAGGGTGGCACCTTGCCCAACTAGTGCGCCAGAAAAGCACTTCTTTAGTTTAGGGATTTGCTTAGTGCGCAAGTGTCACGACCCAAAATGAGCCGCGAGTGGCACCCACACTTACCCTCCTATGTGAGCTAACCAACCAATCTAAACCCCAACATTTCAACCATAATAACAGAAACTAAATAAGGATGCACGGAAAAGAGACAGTGGAAAATACTATAACAGTTGACTATAAGCAAGTATTAACGTCTAAAAGTTATCAGATATTATTTCCCAAAATCTTGGAAAGTATCACCACAAGAACTCCTATCCTCAAATTTCTACGTCTTAGCAGATCTAGGAGGCAAAATAAGTAAACACAGATGGTCCATATCCGAACTTCAAGGACATAAAGATCGTGAAGGAAGAATCAAGATTAGCTAAGGAGACATGGCTCACCCTCAAATCTGAATGTTGAAGACTAGCTAGGTTGCGGGCGAGGCGACGTCGATGGCACACGTTTGTACCTCACATAGAAAACAAAAGAAGAGAACATACAAGTAGGGGGCAGTACAAGGCACAAGTACGGAGTAGGTATCAATCGGCCAACTAAATAGAGAATCAATATTATCAGATACTAAATAAAAATTCAGCCATAGTACTCTAACACCCAGCTGAACAACAAAAAGTACAATAACCATTGGCACAACACCAAGCACCTCTATGGGACTCACGACTCCCACACCAAATCATTTGGGAAAAAGGTATTTAGCCTGAAGTCATTCTCATAATTCAAGATTCCTCTCTTTACTATGCCTGGGATCGGAACGTGACACTCCGATCCCCAAATATTCATTCATGCTAATATCATGGTGTCGGAACGTGACACTCTGATCCCAAATCTATCTGGTGGTCGGAGCGTTTACACTGCGATCCCCTCATATTGTCATTCATCTTACTATCCTAGGTGTAGGAACGTGAACACTCCTGATCCCCACTATACGTGTTGTTGGTGACACCCGATCCTCTACTTACATGGGTCGGAGACGTGACACTCCGGATCCCCTTACTTATGACGTGTCGGTTTATGACACCCGATACTCTACTCTCATTCTTTGCGGTTTTCATCAAGGCCTCTTTTATACCAAGGGAAATCGTCATTAACAAGATGGTTTTAAGGTTAAGTTTCAACAGGGGCCTCATCATTGACTTAACTATCAGACAATTACTAACTCAACATCATGCAAGCACCAATTAAGCAATAGAGACTTTCACAATTACACAATTTTAAGATATCAATCGCTATTAGAGTTATTCCGGAATAAAACATAACCTAAACATACCTCCACCGAAGCATCGTGTGATCAAGCAATCTACTTTCATAGGCTTTGCTGTCTTCTTCGTTTCTTCCTCTCTCGTTCGTTCTCCCCTTTGCTCTATATTCATTCTATTTTTCCTAGTCAAACTCTTTTCTTTACCCTTAATACCATATAATTAAGTATAAAAGAATGGTTAAAATTATGCCCACTATTATTCGGTTATACTCCTTAACCCCAAGTAATTGAAATTATTCACGATTAAACCACTAAAACTTTATATCATAAGCAGGAATAGTCCAAAAACACCCCTAAAAAACTTGTAAAGAAATCCGACCAGTCAGGGTTACGCCGGCTATGACGGTCCGTGTGCCTGTGGACGGTCCGTCCAGCAGAGTCGTCCGAAAGTTCAGAGACACAAATTATTGTTAAGAAAGAGGGGGGGGTCTGTGAATGGTCGTCGTGCGATACGACGGTCGTCGCTTGCATGTTGTCGCGAAGTCAGAGAGTTGATTCCCTCGTACCCCAAATTTCCAATTTCTAATTGGTTTTGGAACGAGACCCGCGCGGGTTCCGTCGTGCTCATGACGGTTCGTCGTGGTGACCGTGCCACCCAGACAGCTATACCAGAAATAACTACTAGCGCTCAAACGACTAAACAAGTCGTGCTACAATAGATACCAGGATAACCATCGTTCGTCCTCGAAATATCATACAAAGAGAAAAAACGTGAAGGATGCGGAGAAAGAGAAGAACCTGAATTGTGAACAGTGTGTGGATGAATCTTCTGCCTATCTAGCCTCATTCTCCACAATGGACTCTTCAAATGGTCCGATCTTTCATTGAACCTGATGGTGCTATCTTGCCTTGATCTCAACTTGCGGACCTCTCTATTCTAAAATAGCAAAGGCTCCTCCTCGATAAGAACAAATTTCATCAGAAGAACTGAATCAACGAATGATGGTAGGTTCATCCCCAGGTATCGTGTGAACAGGTTTAACATGAGACACATGAATACCGAAGGGCAAGCCCCTCTGACAGCCCATGACGGGCCAAGGGCTAATTCATAATCTACCTCCCCACGCTGTGCATTGCAGAACTGTTTCAGAAGGACCAATATATGTCGGATAGCTTTACCTCGCTTACCAAACCGCATCACCCTTTCACTTGGGCGAAACCTTCAGCAAAATTGCTCACCTCTATAAACTCCAAGTGATTCTAACATGTTGATTCTACAATTCCTTCTGTCTACTTTGAAGCCGACTAAAAGCTTTTCTTTGAAATGCCATTTCACTTTATCAATCGATTCCCTAGAAAAGTCAGTACCCACAGGTCTTAAACCTGCTGTAGAACACGAGGAAAATGCCACGACGAAGATAGCACATAGTGACCGGCCACAGAACCACACACTATCGTGCTGGAGCTAATGGACATATACATTCTACCATCAGTGCCTCAATGGGGGTCATATCAAATCTTGAGTGATAGATAATTGTTGTATGAGGACTTCTGCTAGGGTAAGTAAGTTATCACAATGGACCACCCAAACATCATATCACACATGCACGAAGCAGATCCTCCAAAAACCTGAATCGTATCGGCGATAAGAGGCTGACCCAGGTACACACTGAGGGATGCAAGATGCCAAGTACTAAGAGATCCGCAACCTTAGTACAAAAGAAGTAGAATCAGCATGCAAATTTTCCAAAAATAGAGTAAAAATGTGTATCTATGTGATATGATGGAGGAAAGTGAACTGCATTTGCAAAGAGGCAGCTGTCTAATAACGAACAAATTCTGAGATTATAAGACCTGGCTAACTTCTTGCATTGATAAGTACCTGAACGGAATGAAGTGAGCAGAATTAGTGTAACATTATCGAACACAATTACCCAAAATGCAGTCATACTTACCCATTGTCTTTGGAAGACCAACCACGAATTCCATTGCAATCTCCCCACTTCCATTCAGGAATGGGCATTCTCTGAAGGTCCCTCCGAGGCCTCTGGTGTTCATACTTTACCTGCTGACAATTAGGGCATTGAGCCAACAAATCAACAATGTCAAGCTTCATTCGCACTCCACCAAAAATGTTGACTTAGGTCACGATACATCTTGGTTGCACTACGGATGTATAGAATACCTTGAACTATGAGCCTCTGTAAGAATAATTGTGAATCAAATCATAACGCGGGGTTACACACCACCCTTCCCTATCCAGCCAAACCAACTTCCTCATCGTTTTTGCTTCCTTAGCCTCTCATCGCAATACCTATCTCGACATCCTGATCAATTTTCTCATCAGTAAACTCTGTATCTAATCTTGTCAAGAAGAAAGAAGAGTTCATCCACCAGGCCAAAATTCTCCTTCTCTAGTTACTTCCAGCCTCATAAGTAATTAGCCAGAGTCTGAACCTCTTCTAACCAATGGGCCGTCTAGAAACCGCAAGTGAGCTAGATGCCATGCTCCCTACTTTTCTAGCTTAACGCATCTGCCACAACGTTTAGCTTCCTGGTGGGTGAGTAAAAAATAGTGGATATCGTAGTC
Source organism: Solanum habrochaites (assembly GCA_027704765.1). Lineage (NCBI taxonomy): Eukaryota > Viridiplantae > Streptophyta > Magnoliopsida > Solanales > Solanaceae > Solanum > Solanum habrochaites. The sequence continues at coordinate 28,463,211 of JAKWJA010002493.1, forward strand.
CCTTCAAGTGAGTTCCTCGCATCTCCTAATAGTCTCAGATTCAAAAATCTCTCTGGTAAAGACTACTTGTAGACTACGATGATCCGTATAGACTCACACTTAACCCCATATAGATAATGTCTCCATTGCTTAAGCAACTACACCGCAGGGCCGACTCCAATCATGGGTCGGATTAATTACGTCATGCAACCTTTGAATATGCTCGAGAGGCATAAGCAATTACATTCTTCTCGTGCATTAGCACTGCCACCCAACCCGAAATAGGATGCATCACAATAAACAATGATGAAATGAAATTCTACCTCCCACTGGCAGGAGGGTAAGAATTGGGACAGTTGTCAACAAAAGTTTTGGGCTTGATACAGCTTCTTCAAACAGTGGCCGGACCATACAATGGAACACTCTGCTTAGTCAAGTTGTCACAATTGGGAAGCACAGAAGAAATCCCTTGGACAAAAGACGCTAGTAGTAGCTAAACACCCAACGAACTTCTACCTCCGTAACATTAGTAGGTCTTACCCGAAACTTTCCACATGCTTCAATATTAGAGGATCCACATAACCAAGTCCATCCTTCAACCACATTCCCAAGAAGGACATAAATCTAGCAAAAAAACCACACTCAGTGGGAGAAATTTGACATAAAGCTTTTTTCTCCCTCACATTTCCAAATACAAATTCTTCAAGGTTTCCTCAATTCTTCTGCTCTTGAGGACTAGGGTATCATCAAGTGAATACATGACAAGAGATCCAAGATTGGCTTACAAATCGTGTTGATCAAGGCTTCATGAAAAGCAGCAGTGGGAATTCGTACCCAAAAAGACATTACTAAAAACTCATAATGCCCATACCTGGTCCGAAAAGCCCGTCTTGGCACATCGTGCCCGTGTTTTCAATTGATGATAACCAGATCTCCAATCGATCTTTTGAGAAGGACAAGCACCTTTAATGATCGAACAAGTAATCGATGCAGGAAGAGGATACGACTTGTTCTTAACAGTACCTTATTCGTTGCCTGTAGTTATGAACATCCGAAAACTTGCATCGTTCTTCTTTACAAATAAACAGGAGCACCCCAGGGAGCACTTGGTCTAATAAGCCTTTGCCTTAGACAATTCTTGAAGTGGGCCTTTAACTCCATTAACTCAGCGGGGAGCCATTCATAGTATAAGGGGGATGGAAATGGGGCGAGTACCCGGCACCAGATCAATGCGCAAAGCAATATCCTATCCGGTGGCATACCAGTAAGGTCGGCAGGAAACACATCCAGAAACTACACGGTATTATCGAAACCGACCAATTGAAGGTACACTTTTTGTAGTAATCCCTGAGGTGTGGAGAAGAAAGCACAACACCAGTATGAACCATTCTCTTAAACAGCGCAGAAAGGAAGATGAACGAAACGGGAGTGCGAAGTGTAGTCACCCTCCCAAACTCGTAAGCCGGATTCTGTCCCCGGAGGCTTGAGCCAAGGTATACGTTTTAGCATTTAACCAATATAAGGATTGCAAAAATTTTGGAGAAGAAAGCACCAAGTGTTCTACCCAGAATTCATCGAAACAGTCGGAAACCCGTCTAGGATAACCAATCGTCTACAATGAGTATTGACTCCCCACAAAAGTTACACAAGACAAGACCCTATACACATTTCAACTATCACAGACTACCAAACCGCAAGAAGAAACTGAAAGGCATGTACAAGAACATCACAATGTAAATTCAAACCAGTAAGCAAATGAGAAGATACATATGATACATGTGGATCATGGATCAACAATAACAGGAAGCAATTGCGGATCACGAAAAAACCAAAAAAAGTTACGTGATAAGATTCATATGTCTCCGCTTCAGACCTCCAGGGGAAAGGATAACAATGTGCCCTATTACCTTCTGTCCGTTTTGCCCCATACCATGTTGTACTGCAGTCATCCGGCAGTGCCACGCACCCCGGTTGGTTTGTGGACCACCATTACCTTGACCAACGCGTCTCTCCAGAATGGCGCGCCTTCTCCCCCATGACCACCTTACCCTAAACTATTGGGGTCTGTATCTCGGTTCGACAAAACATCCTAATATGTCGGTCTCTCCACATCCATAACACTCTCTGGATCAAGCAAGTAGGTCTCAGTGAAAACGATGGAGTCTGGGGGATAACCCGTACCAAACTTAGGGGAAGTGTTGATCGGTTGCGGTGACCCCCAGATACAGCCTTGGAAGTCGAAGACTGAATAGGTCGGGTTGGGTAAACCTCCTGCACTCTGCCCTCTGGAGTGAGGAACCACTAAACTCGGAACCTCCCTTACAAAATGAGTCTTCTTCGATGTCGAATTGCACAGGCCTCCACTTCTATCACAAAAATCTACCACCTCCTGAAGATTTCAGGTTATGACAGTAGATACTGTAAGGCTTGAATATTGCAAACTGACCTCATCCCTTCACAAAATGGCGAATCCGCTATTGTGAACCGAAGCAAAGCTGGGTGGCTAATACTAGATATTGCACGCGAAACTATAGCCGCGCTCAATAGAGCAGTAATTCCGACATTCTGCCTTTCTCTAGGCTACAGGAAACTGATCCTCTTACGTATCCCTAGTCCAAGTCGGGGGTAATACCTTTCTCCCTCATAAACAAGTTAGGAATGAGCCAAGTAATGGGATGGTTGCACTTGTGCTGGTGACACTCAACATGCGATCGCCACCACATTTTGAGCATATCCCGTGGAAACGGATAGGTTACAAACTCAACACCGAATCGAGTTCCACTATGCCCATCTAGTATGTAGCAGCTCATGACAACACTAGAAATCATCAGGCCATCCTCAGATCAAGCACCCTTAAAAACTGTAGGTTTCAACTCACAGAACGTTGTGAAAAAAAAAGTTGCTCATGATGATCGTTGGTCATTATAGGCCCGTAGTCAGGCAACCGAGGAAACGTTCCTATTTCCAATGACGCAGCCATGCGGGGAGCCACAGCAGCTGTAGTTGTACTCCCAGACTGAGGTGCTGCGGTGCAGAAAACACTGAGGTGTATGGCCTTGAAAGAGAAACCGACTAAGATAAGCAAGAACCCTTATTAATCTTATGGGGTAGGTTGGCTGGTAAATCCCTCAGTTCTTCACTTGTCATCATCCCAGTCCTCATGCCCTCCCTTAATACCTCCCAGTAGGTGGATGAGTCACAGCCCTAGTACGAGATGGGCCAGGTATGCTTGTCCTCTTCCCTAGAGGGAAAAAAATAAAACGTCCTCCGGGACCCCTACCACGGCCTCTTGCCACTGCTCCTCTCGATGCTACAACCTCGTGGATGGTTCAGACGCATCTGGTCATGCTGTGTTGGTGTGGCGCAAATGGTTCCTAGTTCTAACCATCTGACGAAATAGAAGTTGAAGATGGTCAGATACCAAAAAAAATTTGTATCACCTAGATACCAATGGATCCAAGTAGTAATAGCATGAAAAGAAAGAAAGAGATGGAATTTTCCTAAAGATTTGTAGCTCTCAATACGAAAAGTAAAAGGCGTTCCCCCAACCGTTCCTCAAGACTCTTACTAGAGCGTTCTTGTTGTGATGAGACCCACGAACCTAATGCTCTGATACAAGTTTTTGAGACGACCAAAACGAAGCGCGAGTGGCACCACACTTACACTCCTATGATATTGAGCGAACAACAAATTCAAAAACACCAAAATTCAAACCCATAATAAACAGAAAATAATGCGGAAAGAACTAAAACTCAGACTTCTAACCAGAATATGAACTTCTAAAATTTATCAATGACATTATTATTGCAAAAAAGTCTGGAATCATCAGCCAGAGAACATCTATCCTCGAAAATTTATAAGTCTAATAGGATCATAAGAAGCTAAAATAAGTAAGACAAATGTCCAGGTGCCGAACTTCCAAGACAACAAGAATGAAGGAAAGCAATCCAGTCACGAGCTAGGAACATAGCACATTTCTGACAGTAGATGATGATGGAGACGGTAGTCGTGCGGCGAGTCAAAGTGATGGAACGTTTGACTGTGCACTCCACAAAGAAACAAAGAGAAACATACAAGTAGGGAGTCAGTACAAGGCACAAGTACTTGACGTAGGTATCAGAGGCCCAACTCAAAATTGAAAGCAATAATATAGATAAATTAATAACATAAAATCATCACATAGTACTTAACAGGTGACAACAAACAATACCATAAACATTGGCCACAACAACAAGGCACATCATGAGGACTCAAGCCTCCACACCATACTTATTTATGAAAACAGGGATGTACTTATAGCCTAAGTAAACAACCTTAGCATAATTCAAGATTCACTCTCGTACTATCCTGGTGTCAGAACAGTGACACTCCGATCCACTCAATATTCATTCATCTTAATCAGGTGTCGGACCGTGACACTCTGATCCCCTATCTTACCTTTGGGGTCGGAATGTGAACTCCGATCCCCTCAATATTCATATAGCTTACTACTCCTTCGGTGTCGGAACGTGACACCGTGATCCCCTACTACTACGTGTCGGTTCGTGACACCGATACTCTACTATCATGCCTGTCGCAAACGTGACCACTCCGATCCGCCTACACTACTACGTGTGGTTCGGGACCCCGATCCTCTACTCTCATTCTTTCGGTCATCAAGCCTTCATTTCTATACCAAGGAATCATCATTAACAAAGGGTTTAGGTTTAAGATTCAACAGCCTCATCATGCATATCACAATTCATAATCACATCATGCAAGCACACAATACGCATATAGAAGACTTTACAAAAATTACCAAGAAATTCAATCGCTATTTAGAGTTACAAGGAATAGCATAAACCAGAACCTACCCCACCGAAGAATGTGATTCAAAGCAATCTAATTATCCAATGCTTTGCTTCCTCTTCGTTCTTCCTCTCTCGTTCGTCTCCCCTCTCTCTCTGTTCTTTCTATTTTTCCTTATCAAACTCTTTTTTTTTAACCCTAATTACCATTCACCTAAGTATAAAAAGATGTAAAATTACCGACTATTATTTCAAGGTTATGCCTTAACCCCAAGTATTGAATATAACATATAACAATAACTTTATAATCATAAAGCAGGAATAGTCCAAGGCACCCCTTAAAAACTTTACAGAAATCGACCCAGTCAGGGTTACCATCCGCGTGACGGTCCGTCGTGCCGCGAATAGTACCGCCTGCAGAGTCGTCACAGAGGTTCAGAACTCAAGGTCATTTGAAGGGGTCGTGACGGTCCATCGTGCCTACGACGGTCCGTCCTACCATGTCGTCGCGAAGTTCAGAGAGTTGATTCCCCGTACCCAAATTTCCAAAGTCTAAGTGTTTTGGAACGAGACCCCCTCGACGGTCCGTCGTGCCCATGACGGTCCGTCGTGGGATCCCAGACAGCTATTACCAGAAATAAACTCTACTGCTCAAAATGACTAAACAGGTCGTTACAACAAGGGTCGCCTTCTCCGACCCCCGCTTTTTCGTTTGGCCTTTCTCAGTTCTTCCAAAGGGTATCTTCACTCCCAATGTATTCTAAATATAGTAATCCACATCAAAAAATCGAGAGATGATTATTCACTACATGAATCATAACCCTTGAATCCTGTCACGCCCCTAGCCTACATCCTGGGCGGGATGGGAACTCGAGAACCACTGTTTGACCCAAGCAAACCCTTGTCTGGATTAGTACTCAGGGAAGAATTAAACAAAAGAATATTCTTAAATGAAAAAGTCATGAAAAAAACGTAAATGTCTTAAAAGAAGATTCAACTAGCAAAGATGTCAAGTCATGTCTCAAAACATAAGCCGATAATAAAAATAGTGATTAATGAACTAACTGATTGTCTATCTATGAATCCTCTAATACTAAGATGGATGTCGGGAAAAGACCCACGACATCCTGCTGAACTAGAACATTGTAAGCAATAAAAAATATCCTCAAGAAGAAATGAGGTTCACCAATAACTCTAGATCTCAACTAGAATCAACGATGCGTTGGATGTTGATCCTGGTTTCCTATGTCTACATTATAAAAAGATGCAGGCCAACTAGATCATCCATGAAGGACGAGATGGACGATGTGTGACTACTGAAAACCAAAGATATTTTAAGCGTGATGAAAGGAACTGAAAGAACAAACCTGGTCTCAACTAAACTAAACGCATTTCAATCTAAAGAAGTAATGTAAATGCAATATAAAGAAAAGCTTTTACAACATGATTAGAAACTCTGTGTATTGAAAAATATATTATTGACTGTTGTATGCAAATATACAATATGAACTTTGTTTGTATGTGAAAATATAGATAATCTGTGTATATAAGAATACAAAATAATCTTGCGGGAGTTTCTTTAACTGACAACCATCACATATGAGGTGTCATGATGAAAATACATTTTGTTTAACGCTGCCACGGTCGTCTCATACCTTTTCTAAGGGTATAGAACCTAAATTCTATGTGTATTCCCCAAATTATGCAAAAGTGCACTAAGGAATCATCTAAATTTATCACCCTTTTCTACCTATGGTGGCTACACGGTTTATAAGCGCTCGAAGTTGTCTGAACTCTTCCCGATATCGGTGCTCAATAATACTCTAAAAATATAATAGCTTAATATGTTTTGAAAACATAACTCTATGGTTTGAGACAATTACTCAAAACATAGAAAAAAAGGCTCTCTTTGAAATCAAAGTTTCCTCTCTTGATTAATTGTGAAAGCATTAACTCTAGACTGAAAAAACTAGCTCAAAGGGTCTTTGGAAATCTCAGTTTCCTTTAGAGTTTTAATGTGAAAATATTTTACTTTTTTGCAACAAATAGTCCCTATATATGCTTTTGAGGAAATAAACTTCGATCATTAATCTTTACTCAACTCAAAACTCAGGTCTTAAAATAAAGTTAAAACATTTGTAAAAGTCTTTTGTAAGAATCTGTGAACTTCTCTTGACTTGACTCTTAACTTTCCTTGAAATTGAATTATGGATTCAAGCATTGTAATTTGTTATTTGAAAGTTCTCATAATATTTAGGAGTATTTTTAGATAGTTAAACATAAGAAATGATCAAAAAATCACTGGCTAGAAGCAAGCCCGTGACACGGAGACACATTTAAATATTTGGCCGCGAAATAACTTATTAAGGCAGAAGGTTCCGTGACTTCTCCGCGATGCAAAGAATATTTTTCCAATCTTGAGGAACAAGTCTACTACGCAGACCTGGTACCCAAATATTCCAGACTTTTTCCTTCTTAGTTTTCTAACCTCTATTGCCTAAATTCAATTCCTTTTTACCAAATTCTTTTTTATTAAGATACCCAATATATGTACAAAAGAACCTAATTCAAAACAACTGTATCATCGGCGCAATAACCTCAAGAACTTTTAAAATATATTTTCAATGGTATCTTGTAGAACACCGAACAAATATTGCGGTAGGAGCTATGGTCGTTTGAAGTTTACACAGAACTCATACTTTCCTTAATTATGCCCAACTTCCAAAAATTTGATGGATGATAAGTTAAGGATCTCTTCTGCACTTCTTCAACATGAAAACATGAAATACCACATGGACCTCTCCTAACTCTTGAGTTAGCTCAAACTCATAATCTATATTGTCAATCCTTTTTGATATTCTGTACGGATAAATATACCGGGGAATGGTTCCCATCGTCAAAAAAAATATCATAACACCCTTCATCGGTGAAATCTTTAAGTATGCCCAATCATCTACTTCAAACTCTAGGTCTCTTCTCCTAACATTAGTGTAGGATTTCTGACGACTCTAGTTGTTTTCAATCTCTATTGAATAACTTTAACCTTCTCGATAGCTTGATGAAGTAAGTATGGTCCTATCAACAAAGCTTCACCCATTTTTAACCATACATTAGGTGATCTTCATCTTCTAACATAAAGAGCCTAATATGGAGTAATTTTAATGATCATTATTGTTTTAGTAACCCTAAAAAAAATGTAGATGATCATTCTAATTATCCTTAAACTCAAACACACAGTCTACCTTGATGCCTCAAAATACCATTTGCCTCATTATCAAAAGCCATCACTTTTTGTTTGTGAACATTTTCCTTTAATTCAAGCAATATAACATCTTGTTCTTGAATTTCTTTCACCTCTAACACCAACGATAATTAAGCCCCATTCACCACCCCTACTCCTACTTTTGTGGAATCCATTAAATGGACTCTTAATTATGCAACTTTGTGCACATATTTCGTTAACTCTCTATTTTCTTCCTCAACATGGGTGATACTACCCAAAAATAATCTACTCAAGGCATGAACAATAACAATGTCCTTACCTGGGTGATATAGAATCATGATGTCATATTCTTTGAGTAACTCTTAGTACTTCCTTTGTTTAAGATCAATCTCTTTCTTACAAAACACATTCTGAAGACACTTGTGATCATTGAACACATCTACATGAACACCATCAAGATAATGAGGCCATATTTTCAAAGAAAATACTATGGCGGAAAGCTCTATATGATAAATTGTGTAATTCTTCTAGTAAATTTTAAACTGTCTGGAGGCATAAGCTATAACTTCTCCATTCTTGATTAATACCCAAACCAAACCAACTCTAGAAGCATCACAATATACAACAAAGCCTTGTGTAGTTTCTGGTAAGGTAAATATTGGAGTATTAGTTAACCTCTTTTTCAATTCTTGGAAGTTTTTTTCACATGTTTTAGACAATTGAAACGTAACTGTTTTCTGAGTTAACTTGGTCAAAGGGGACTAAATAGATTCCCTCTAGAAACCTTCTATAATATCCAACAAACCCCAAGAAACTCCTAATATCATATGGAGATGTGGGTCTAGGCCAATTCTAAACTGCCTCAATTTTTTTAGTAACAACTCTAATTCCATAACCGGAAAAATCTAAGCTAACAATGCCACACACTTAAGCCAAAATTCATAACATGAGAACTTTACATACAAATCTCTATCCTTTAAAGTTAGAGAACTATTCGAAGATGACTAGCATGATCTTCCTCATTCCTTTAATATATTAAAATTTGATCAGTGAACGTGATAACAAACTTATCTAAATAAAGCTTGAGTACTCTATTCATAAGGTCCATGAACATTCCAGGACCATTAGTTAAGCCGAACTCCATGACAAGAAACACATAATGACTATACTTTATTCATCAATGAGGGTAACCTGATTTGCGATCTATCTTGGAAAAACAAGTAGCACCATAAATTTGATCAAAGAGATCATTAATTTTCGGAAGAGGGTACTTTCTTTTTATGGTAACCTTTTTCAAGTAATGGTAATCTATACAAATTCTAAGGGAACCATCCTTCTTCCTCAAAAATAAGACCGGAGCGCCCCAAGGTTGGACATTTGGTCAACTTATACCCTTCTCTAGAAGATCATTCAACTTATTCTTTGACTCTTAAAACATTGTTGGTTCCATCCTATATTGTGGAATAGATAAAACAGGTAGTTTGTAGAGGGTTTATAGTGAAGTCTATTTCTCTCTTAAGAGAGACTGCGGGAAGATCATCTGGAAAGACTTAAGTAAACTCTTTGACTACTTGAACTGAATGAAAAGGAGTTATCGCAACAGTAGAGTCATTAACTCGGACTAAGTGATAGAAACACCCCTTTTAAACAATTTTTTTCCATTAGGGTATAAAATGAAAGGACCCTTAAGCACTGCTAAACTTCTCGTCCACTATACAATTGGCTCACTAGGAAAATGGAACTTGACAAGTTTAGTTCTGAAATCTACTGGGCATAACAGGCATGAATTCATTCCATACCTAGAATAATATAGAAATCTACCATATCTAACTCAAAAAAATCAGTCATGGTGATCTTATGATTAATGAAGACAGTATAATCGCAACACTCTCTCTTTGTACTAGAATAGACTTACCAATAGGTGTAGAAACACTAAGGGCTCATTATGTTTCTTAGGAATAACATCAAAATTCATCACAAGTGAAGGATTTACAAAGGAAAAACTCACTCCTAGATCAAGCAAAGCATAAACATCAAAGTTAAAGACTTTGATCATACCAGTAACAACATTTGGTTAATACACTTGCTCTTTCCGACAAGTGAAATCATAAAGATGGTTTCCTGCTCAATCTCCCTTGAAGTAGGTCCTATATATGTCACTCTATCTGGTGGAGTAATTAAATAATACTAGACAGGTCCTATATATGCCACTCTATCTGGTGGAGTAATTAAATAATACTAGACATTATTTCCCCATTACCCTGCCTGTTCTTTGGACAATCTCTTAGAAAATATCAACTCTAAACACACTTGAAGAAAACACTAGATCCATGAAGACACATCCCCGACTGGTTTGTATCACACTTAGCACATGCAGGACGCTTACTACCTTCTTGTGTCATACTATCCTGATAATGGGAATGTTCAGCTTTGAAAGTAACACTATTCATCAGACATTTATTTTTTGTACCAGATGATAGAGCATGTCTCTTTTATTTATGTTTGAAAGAAGACCGGTTGGTATTAATCTTCTGTTGCTCAGACTCACTCCCTGATGTATTAGCCATCTTTTAATCTTAAACTCTTTTCTATCTCTCAACTTGTCCTTTTCAATTTATTGCTCATTGACAGTAGCCTTGATATGTACATATCCCCTCTCAGGATAGTTTTCTTGCCTTCCTTGGTTGATAGGCGTGAGAACCCGATAACGAATATATATCAAAAGGGATACAAATGTTATTATTCTCACACGAGAAAGGTTTTTATTTTGATACATGTTATTTTTTTATGAAATGTATTTTCCTTATGTATCATGTATCTATCTACATAATCTTATGCTTCCCATTTACACCTTCCAAGAATTTTTAAGTACAAATAATCTTCAATATGAATATACATCTCATTCCATTAACAATTTAGAAGGTGCTTATATTACACCATCTCAAACAACACCTCATGTACGCATGCTTTGATGGAAAAACTTGTATATTTATCTCATATGAATATTGTTGGTCTTAGATGGGTGTTCAAAAATAAACAACGGTCGGATAAGTCATTAAAAAGCTTTAAGGCTCGTTTTTTTGCCAAAGCTTACAATCAAATTTCCGTTATTGACTTTCAAGACACATTCAGTCCCATCATCAAAGCTACAACCAATCGGGTTGTGTTGTCAATTGCAACCACCCTATATTTGGAGATTAACCATCTATACGTCAAGTATACTTTCTTACATAGTGATCTCAAGAAAAATACTTAGAAAAGCCTTATACGGTTAATCTAATCTATGTAGGATTCTATATTAAAAAATATTTTGAGTTTTTGCATTGAAATTGGTAACTGCATGCGTGTAGTTTTCCATTTCAATACATTACAAGTTAGAACATTGTAGAGACCATAATTTATTAAGGGCTGCCAAAATATAAATTAATAATATATAAGCATTGTTTTCAAGGATAGAACACACATTCTTAAACAATTTTTGTAACCCCTCAGGCCTATATATACAATGTAATTTTCCAATGAATGGGTGTAGCTTCATATTTCTTGCCCTAGAGTAGCTCCCGCCAGTCTATAACATACATTGTTGCTTCATCAAAGTTATTAACATCATCTTAGTGATGTGGTCATGTTTCACCAATTATCTTACTCAAGAAAAATACTGACTATAAATATTTACCCCACTTTGACATTCTTGTTAAGTCTAAGGGGATAAAATTTGGAGTTGTGAAAAAAGGTTCGATCCTGCCCTAGTCGGTCAAAACATTGCGTAGCAAGGAATCTGATGGGTTAAGGAGAACCGACCCTTCATTTGGAAAGGCCAGCAAAATGAACAAACCAACCTTACCCTAGAAGGGCTGAGGGCATGGGCGAGCTAGCCCTTTTTTATTTTTATATTTATTTAGAACATAATATAATATAACATAAAGAAAAAAAGAAGATTTTCAAATCAAATTTGGCAAACAATGGTGTTGTTTCAATAAAACAAGAAAAAAAATCTAATATTATTAACATGTATCTAGGATACTAGATACATGAGGTGCATGTATACCTAGTGTGATGCATCTCAGATACACGAGTGAGATAAGAGATTAATGAGTAAGATGGGAGGAAGGCACTGAATTTTTGTATGTATTCTCGATACATGTGAATACACTTGAATAGACTGTATCTAGACCAAATTAAATTAAATTTGAACTCGTAAATCATGACATACATGTATCTGGACGTACCAAAATCTGGTTAGATTCGTAATATTACAACCTAACATGCCTTTAAGTAATTCGCTCATATACTAGTTAGATTGTTGTAAATTCTCATAAAATAAATAGTTTTTACCCATGGACCGACCCCGACCCGTCCCCAATCAGGTCAAGCGCTTATATGAGTCGGCCTTATTAACCCTAGTTTTAAATTGGCATGAATAATACTATCTCAACCCTACCCAATAACGGGTTGGGTTAAGCCGACCCATCGTGCTAAGGCCATTTTGATGGCTCAAATAAAATTATTATACATTTCTTTTCTTATGGACTTCTTTTTCACTACTAAAGAACTTTTTTAATTGAAAGGATTAAAATCTTAGACTCTTTAACAAAAGGGTGCCAGTTTATCTTTTATCTTCTCTTTTCTTGTATGTTAAAATGGAAAAAATCGTCAAATGTTCATTAAATGTTAATTGAATATGGATGTGCCAGAGTGAGTCGATCCCTTTCTGAGATCCCTATATAATAAGACAATTTTGTTCATTATTCTTTAATTCAGTCTTTGAATTTCAATTTTCTATCCACTAAAAAGAATTAAGGTATTTCCTTCTTAAATCAGCCTCCATTTTTTTTTATCTTTTTCCTCACTCTTCTCTCATAGAAAATACAATATGTTTTATAATAAACACATAATAAATTGTTAATGATTCTCTTTCCCCTATCTCATCTTTTTTGTAGTTAACTAGATCTAAAATGGAGGATAATAATTGGGATTTAAGTGTTGAGGTAAATGGTCCTAACAATGTTACAACTCCTAACTTAGGCTTCTTGTCCTTCAAAAATGATAATTGGAATACTTTTGACGAAATTTTTTCTACCGACATGCCTAATTTTAATGAACTATATAATAAGCCAATTTGGTTCACTTTCTTTATGTCAGTCTTTGATTTTTAATTTTTTACCCACTGCCAAAAAAATTCAGGTATTTCAATCATAAATCAGCCTCACTTTTTTTTTAAAATCTTTTTACTCACCCTTCTCTCACAGAAAATACAATAATTTTTATAATAAACATATAATAAAATGTTAATGATTTTATTGACCCTATCTAATTTTTTCTGTTGTTAACTAGATCTAAAATAGAGGATAATATTTATGTGTTGTGGTAAATGGGCCTAACAATGTTTTAACTCCTAACTAAGGCTTCGTGTCCTTCTAAAATGATGATTGGAATACTTTTGACGAAAGTTTTTCTAATGACATGCCTAATTTTAATGACCTATCTTAGATTTTCACTATAGAGGATCATGTCATAGTCATGGACCAATATAATAATCAAGCGATGTACTCGCATCCCATTTACCCAAATCAAATTAGTCAAAAAATCATTCTTCCTCCATTACCAACAAAGATAATGTGTGTGCCAACAAAACCTACCACACCACATGAATTGATTGATCGACAAAAATAAATTCTTGTGGTGTCGTAGTTGTTGTTGGCACAAGCGTTATTGTTGTTGGTAATTGAGGAAGAATGATTTGTTGAATAATTTGACTTGGTTGAATAGGATGTGAGTAGATCTCTTGATTATTATTTTGGTCCATGATTATGGCCTGGTCACCTGATTTTTCCTAGTGAGTAGCTGCAAATTCTATATAGAAAATCTCAGATAGGTAATTAAAATTAGGCATGTCAGTGGAACAAATTTCATCAAAAGTATTCCAATCATCATTTTCGAAGGACACCAAGCTTTAGTTAGGATTTGTAATATTGTTAGTTCCATTTACTACAACGCTTAAATCCCAATTATTATCCTTCATTTAAGATTTAGTTAATTGCAGAAAAAATGAGATAGGAGCAAGAAAACCATTAATGATTTATTAATGTGTTTATCGCAAAGCTAATAATATTTTATGTGAGAGAAGATTGAGGAAAAAGATTAAAAAGGGAGGCTGATTTATGAAGGAAATACCTGAGAATTTTTCTTAGTGGGAACAAAATTGAAAGTCAATGACTTAGATGAAGAATAGTGAACCACATTGGCTTATTATATAGGGAACTCACAATGGTGTCCACTCACCCGTGAACATCCTTATTTAATTAACATTTCATTAATATTCAACTTTCTTTTCTATTTAAACATATAATAAATGAAAAAATAAAAGATAATCTCTTGTTTTGTCAAAGATTCTAAAAGTTTAATCTTTTCAAATTAAAAAATTCTTATATAATGAAATAGAGGTCCATAAGAAAAGAAATGTATAATAAATTTATTAGGGTCGTCAAAATGGTCTTAACCCAAGGGGTTGTCTTAACCCAACCCTTATTGAGTAGGATTGGCATAGGATTTTTAAATTAAAACTAGGGACTATATGCCTGGCCCATGTAAGCCCTTGGCCCTTAAGGCTTGATTAGTGTAACACCCCATATATCCAAAACAGACTAGAAATCATCTTTTCAGGAAAATTATTGGCACAATCGATGGTAACCATCTACAAACCGTAGTTTTATATACGGCCAAAACTGTACGTCTGTAATTTACATCTTCAACCCCTCCCAAAACTCAGCTCAGAAAATAGACTAGGTATCAAACCACGGACAGACTTACGGTCCGTAAGTCAATCCACGGTCCATGGATTGAGACTCCTGTTACCATGCCTTTGATATTAACTACGGATGACCAGCACGGACCTTCCTTCGAACTATGGTCCGTAGGTCTGACCATAGGAAGAAGTTAGCAGTCATTAAGGGGAAAATATTGTTCGGTCAACTTCAAATTGTCATAACATTTAGTTCAAAATGAATTAGGTGTCCTATGACCTATGATATGATAGATAATTGAATTATTAGTTTAAGGACACCAAGTTTGCTAAACTCCTACGTCTTCATAAAATGTTATGCCTATTTTAGTGAACGCCTATCGAGTAGACCCAAATGACTTACCGTTGACTTAACGATGGCCCATCAGTACAGGTCATCGATTGCTCCGAAAACAATTATTACAGGGGTCTGTTAGTATTTTTCTAGTTCGTTTAACCCCTAAGATACGTCATTTAAACACTAAATCATGAGATTTTAGTCAGTTTAAGCCTAGAAACATAACTAAAACTTACCTAAGTAATATCATTAATCAGAACATAGAAAATTTGAAGCAAGAGAAGAGAAAAATGTCAAGAACCCTAGTTCAAGAACGCAACAAGGTTCCATAAGTTTCAAACCCAAAATCTAAATATTTCTTTGTGTATTTCATCACCATGTATGTGGGATTTCACCCATTAAATCCCTAGTTTTTTGTCAGATTTTTGATTCCCTTATCATGATTAGACCTAGGGAATCAAGAACTTTAGTAGATTATCACGAAATAGTTAGTTATATGTTCCAAATAAGATTACCATTTTATTAATCAAATTATTGCATGAATTTTAGAACTCTAGCTATGTATTTCTTTATTTCTTTATTTATACATGCTAGGTTAGATATTTAAGTTATTTCAGATATGCATCCCTCTATTATTAATGCATCATTATAATATTAACTGTTACATTATCATTTTGCATGTTCAGCCTAAGCTATCCAGAATTTACAGAATTTCAGTCATAATGTGTTCAGTGTGCCAAAATAGTCCCAGAACTACTAGCCAAGCAGGTTGTAATTCCCTAATGTGGGCATCAGTTTAGTGATCACGCCAGCATGCCTTTATACCTCTACCAGGGTAAGTTGGGTCCTCTCGATGGAGTGTATACATCGGACTGCACAATTAGGTTATGAGGTTTATTATCGGTTATTAGTAACTTCTACAGTACAGTTAGACTCTATTGCATTGACCATATTTAAAGTTTAATTAGTATCCAGTCGCAGCAGATTAGAAATTTTATCATTGCATCAAGTTAGCTCAACATTTTTTATATCATGTTAAGAATGTTATACTTTCGTTTGTGCTTATTTAGTTATGTTTTATTTAAGTTTTACTGTATCCTAAATGCTCAGTAACTTTCAAGTACGTATGCAAATGTGCGCTACATCTTCTCGTGATGTAGGTTCAGGTTCTCAGCATGTAAATTGTGCTTAGATCGATTCCCGATCTCCAGTTCAGTAGAATAAGTTGTGAGTCATCATTCTGTGAGGACAATAGTCATGAGTTAGTTTTTTGTATTTTTAATCCTTTCGTTTTAGATTTTCCTAGACTTAGTTGTGGTCTGTCCCAGCATTTCTAATCTTTTAGAGGCTATTTTAAAACGTACTTCAGATTAGTGTCGAGATGATATGTTATTTGTATTAAACTCATCACTTTCAACGACCTCAGTTATACTATCATTTTAACTATGATATAGCTTCCGGATCAGTTTAATTATTTTCTTTACTATGCTCATGATCATGCCATCAGGGTTATCTTGGGATCACTTGTGGTCCTAGGTGTCGTGTACGAATTTTGAGGGTAGCTCGGGGCATGACAATTGCGGTCGGGTCGGGGTCGTCCCATGGGCTAAAACTATTTATTGAAGGGTAATTTACAACAAACTCACTAGTATATTTAACAAATTACCTATATGTATATTCTTTTGTAATATTATGAATCTTTCAAAATTTTGGTAGGCCCGGATACATTTATTTCATGATACGTGGACTCAAAATTAGTTTATTTTTTCTAGATACACTACATTCATGTGGATTCAGATGTATTTAGGATACATAGACAAATGCAGTACCCTTGCCTTCCTCCGATCTCACTTGTCACTCTCTTATCTCACTCGCGTATCTGTGATGCATCTGACTTGGTATACATGTGTCTCGCATACGTAGTATCCTATATGCATGCTAATAACACTAGATTTGTTTCGTTATTTTGTTGAAATACCACAATTATTTGTCATTTTTTATTTTAAAATATTGTTATTTCCTTGGTTTTATAGAATTTTATATTTGAAAAAAAAAGAAGGGTTGGCCCTCGACCCTTCTAGGGTTAGGTTGGTTTGTGCATTTTCACGACTTTACAAATGAAGGGTCGGTCTTCCCTAACCCATCATGTTCCTTGATCTTCAAGGCTTAAAACAGGTGGCGTTAGACTGACCCTTTTTGTGAACTTTAAAGTTTATGCACATTGACTTGACAAGAATATCAAAGCGGGGCCAATAATTATAGTCACCATTTTTCTAATAATTATATTTGGTGCAACATGACCACATTGCATAAGAAGATGTTAAAAACTTTGATGAAGCAACAATATATGTTATATCTACGGCGGAGATACTTTAGGGCAAGGGGCGTCGTCTGACAATCCTTTCTTTGGAAAATTACATTGTATATATAAGTGAAATTTGGTTTACTATATACTTATACAAGTCTTAACACATCGTAATGCAAGTTGATGGTTTATAGTAATGGTTATGAGGTTACAGAAATTTTTTGAGGTTATACTTTCTATCCTTAATAGCAATGTTGTATATTTTTACTTTAACTTTTGGAAGCCCATTATACAATTTAGGATCCACCATGTTGTAACTTTTAACGTATTGAAAAGGGAAACTACACACATGCACTTCCCAACTTTGATGCAACACTCAAAATATTGTTAAATACAAAATCCTACATAGATTAGATTAACCATATAAAGCTTATTTAAGTAGCTTCCTTGAGATCACTACGATAAAAAAAAACATTCTTGATGTTTAGCTAGTTAATCTCCCAGTGTAGGTTTGTTGTAATCGATAACACAACCCTATTTGTTCCATCTTTGACGATCAGACTGAAAATGTCATGAACGTCAATTACAACAAGTTGATTGTAACCTTTGGCTACGATATAACCATTAAAGTGTTCCACTGACCCAACAAACTCTAGTTTTAACCCTTAAAGTGTTCCACTGACCCAAAAAACTCTAGTTTTGTTTTGAACACCCATCTAGAACCAACAATATTCATGTGAGATAAGATAAAGGTTGTTCCATTGAGGGCATGTGTACATGCGGTGTTTGTAGAGATAGTGTAATATAGGCAACATCTGCACAGTCAATAGAATGATATGTCTAATCATATTGAAGATTATTTGTACCCAAAAATTCTTGAATGGTTCTAAAGTGAAGGATAAGATTTAACAGAGAGATCAACACTAGTAGGAACATAAGGTAAACACAATTCATCAAAAAAATGACATGTCTCTAAATAAAAACCTTTCTCTTATGAGGATAATAACATCTTTATCCCTTGTGAAGTAGACTGTAGCCTATGAACACACAAGGGAATTATGCAACGTTTTCAAGAAAACATGATAAATAGGGTGTAAATTCTTTGACAATTGAATTCTCAACAAAATTCCCTCGATTTAAAAACCCTAGGTCTAAACAAACTATGTAGAATAAAGAAAGTGAAAAAATTCTAAGAACCTAGTTGATAAAAGGAACCCACTATTGAAATTCCACATACCTGGTGGTAAAATCTACGGAGAAATCCTTCATATTTTTGGGCTGAAACTTTGGAGAACATTGTTGCTTGTTATTGAAAGAAACTGGCGGCTCTTTATCCTCTTTTCATTCTAATTTGAATGATTTTTTAGATAATATATTTTTTTGGTATGTTTTACTATGTTATTAGCCTTAGACTGAAGAAATGACGTAGTTTAGGCATCAAATACGTAGTTTAGGCATAAAAAAGTGTAGTTTAAGTGCCCCCAACACATAAGGAAAAGAACAAAATGACACTGACTTAAAATAATGAAAGGTCATCCACAGTGGGTCTAACAAACTATCGTTTGGACTACTGGACGTCAACTGGGGTGGTGGTTCATGGTCTTACCGATAGAGCTTCACTGAAATGAGCATAATGTTTTACTCCAAGCTTGGATTATAATAAACCTGGTGCTGTTGGCAAGAGGATTTAATTATATTTAAATTTATAGGTCATGGGCTAATAAATTCATTTTGTGCTAAAAGATATGACCTTTTGAAGTTTACCAAACAACATTTTTTTTCTAATTGGCTGCTGGCCCTAACCAATGGCCAGACTTATTGTCCGTATGTATAGCCACATACCGTAGTTGTTGGCCGTGGTGGAATTAGAGATCTTTAAATCTTGTACCCCAATGACCGACCCACATGCAGACCATGTGTCAAACCACGGATCATCGGTGGCTTGCATGGTACTTGCACCAGGTCTTGGAAAGCTACATTTTTTCTGTTTTCAGAAATCCAAGGTGTTAAAAATATATTCCTACTCCAATTTATACTTCGCTGCATCTAGAAATAACTAAAGATACAACTCGATAAAAAGTCAATACAAGCAAACTTAACATAAAGAACTATCATGCATATGCCTATGAATATGGATCAAGTTCTTTAGTCTTGTTCCTTGTGTTGCACTTTGAAATTAGAAATCATTCAAATATGAAGTACCACTATTAGATTGTATTCTGATTGTAACTCTCTGTTTAAGAGAGACAAAGAGAGTGAGAGAAGCCAGACGAAGATCAGAGCTACAGACTTAGTGACAGACCAAGAAATTTTATCACGGTTATCCAAGATAAAGGTTATAGTTGTCAAAATAAAACAATAAAATATTTTTGTATTTGGGGTTCAATCTCAAAACTCCTTCCCTAAAATGGGAACATATTACTACTACACCAAAGACATAGTTTTTGTCAAAGGTTTCCATCTTTAAATATTTGTCCATTAAATATGGAATTTGACATATATATACAACGTACATACCAAACAAAGAAACACTCAAGGGTAGCTCCACCTACGCGCCTAGAAAGAGTAACATACGAGGGTGTAACAACCCTAAAAATGGATATGCTAATTAATGCTTAATGTGTCTAGAATGCCTACAATTAGACCTGGTTCACACGGATTGATGCGCGTGGGACCAGACCTCTAAACCCTTGCGACAGCCAAACAAACTAAATTGGAGAGTTAGTTGCGCTAGGAAAGGGTGGGTCCAGCGATGTAGGGCTCCCTAATATGAAGATTTACTCGGATGAGTCTTTACCGAACTTAAAAAGGGGAAATCTTAAGTTTGGAGGGTCTAGGGGTAAAATGGTTTTTTTCCATGCAAAGGGTATTATTGTAATTTCCCTAAATATGTAATTAATTATTTAATAAGGTGGAGGGGCATTTTGGATAGAAATGGCGAAATTGCCCATTGAGAAAAATCTTGCTCCACCCTGGTTCGAACCGAGGTGGGAGTAATGATTAAACTTGATTATTAATATTAGTGAATTAGTTAAATTAATTAATATTTAATCTGCTTATTTAATTAAAGGAAAATCAGATTTTCAATAATATAATAATAATAATAGTAAATAAATAAATAAATAAATAATGGGGAGTCCTAGTTTAACTAAGTCTCCACCTAACTCTCCTAATTCTAATCCTCTCATTCTCATTTCTCTTACTCTCATTCTCACGTTTTTCATCAGCAAATGAACTGAACGTAATAGTTCTTAACTCTTGAACAACTTACACACAAAAACTCAAACGAAAATCTAAACTAAAAATGAAAATCAACAACATTCTTCTTGACAGATTGAATTTTGGATTTTGGTGGTGAGGCAATAGTGTCGTTGGAATAGGATGCATTGAAACAAGTGTTGAACCACATTAAGGTATGGGTTTTTTCTGTGTTGTCCCCTTTCCCAAGAGACCATTAAGGTTCAGTTTAATCGTAATTGAAAAACTAAGGTTGTCCCCGTTGCATGCCCCATGTCATTAGATCCTTTGAAAGATTCAAAGGATGCGTTAGTATGTCTTCCGGTACCTAATTTTAGGTGTGGTTGTGATTATGTATTGAGTGTGTATTTGTAAATTATGTAATGAATGAAAGTTGTATTCAAGAAAAGTATTTTACCTTAATTGTTTGAGCATGGGTGTACTGTAAATTAACTATGTTACTGCCTAAAACTTTTGTGTTATAAATGTTGTGTTTTCGAATATTTAAATGTTAAGTGTGATGATCATATAAGGGTAATGTTGCTGGAAAAATGTCACCCGAATTACTCCAAGAATCAACATAAAAACTTGAGAAAAATATAGATAGAAAGATACTAAATTTCCAGCTTGCTGGAAATTTTGGTCTAGGCCAACAATTTGAAAAGTGAGCTTTGTTTTAAAATCATTTAAAAATTGTGAGGTCATTGGGAATTGAACCCAAGACTTCACCAAATGCAAATTACATAAAAAGTTCACAACAAAAACGAAAATAAAATTAGATGTGGTGATTGGGGATTGAACTCACAACCTCTTGAATAGATGAGAGAGTTAGGAGAAAAATAAAGGTAAAAAAATTAATGTGGAGAGTGGGGATTGAACCCACAACATCCTGAATAGATGAGAGAGTTAGGAGAAAGAAATAAATGAGAAAAATAAAATGAGGTTAATGGGGATTGAACCCAAAACTTCTTGGATAAAGTTAAGAGAAAAATTAAGAGAAAGAGAATGAGTTTGTGGGGGATTGATCCTACAATCTCTTTGCCTTAAACGAGAAAGAAAGGAGGGAAAAGAAAGAAACTATTATAGGGGTTATGTGGATCGATCTAGGATCCCCCAAATTCGAAAAAATGCAAGTACTAAGTTTAATATAATATTAAGTGTTGCTCAAGGGATTCGAAATCGGGTTCCCTTGCCCAATTCCGTATTGACGCATAAGTCGTACGCGAAGAAATATTTAATGAATGCTGCCTCTAAGAGTCGAACTCCAGATTTTGGCATACCAACAAGATGCATAAGTCTTCTACCACATAATCTTGGATAAATATGAGTCACATAGATGATTTATGAATGAAGCCTCATGGATTGTACGTATGGATCCATAAGTCCAACGTACATTTACAAGTAAGCGAACCTAAGATTGATGTAATGAAATGATGTGAACCTACGAGGTTTATGCAAGAGTGTAAAACATACTTAAAGTCCAAGTGCATTGACATATGACGAAATGAACATTCACGTAAGGAGAGTGTAGAATGATGTAAAGTCAAATCTCAAGCATACTCCAAAAGAAAGTGTTAAGAATTAATTCATAGTTAATATGTAAAGAAAAAAGTGACTACATGACTATAAGCTAGTGCAAGTAAGATAAGATGCATCTACGCCAAAAAATCAGTCCCACTAAATGAAATTTCTAAGAGAGTATATATATACTAAATGATGAATATTAAAATAAATAGTTGCTGCATGAGGATAGGCTAGTACAAGTGAGACAAGTTTTATCAACGCCTATAATCAATGTCCCTCAATGTGAACTCCAAGAGAGCATATGTATGTTTTACGATGATCAAATAATGAAAATTGAGTAATGTTGAAACGAAAAGATGTTAAGAGAGAACACGGTGACACCATAATATGAGGCTAGTGCAAGTGAGACAAGTTATACCTACGCCTATATAAGGTCACCAAAATTACTCACCTCAGAGATTGTTGAATATTAAGAGACAAGTCTCAATCACACTTTATATGTAAGTGTAAGGACAATTCACACTTAACACGTAATAATGAGATGTGAAATCATCTAATGACCTATGATGCATCATGCTAGAAGCCATCTTCTATGATGTATAAGATGAATGTAATAGAACTTTATACGGAGAACCGAGAGGCTAGCTATGAGTAGCGATTCCTTCTTTCCGGAAGGCTGAGGTTCATGTAATTCTCATGATACGAGACTATCTGTCCAGATGGATACGGGTCTCCTTATATCTCCTAGTCTTTCAACCTATACTGCAAATATAGGGTTCTAGAAGGGTTCGATTCCCTATATACGCTAGTATGTCTTGGTTCATTTTGGTCGGTGATTCAACCTTTTTTCGGTTTGGGGTTAAACACTGGATTTCATGATGCTCACATGATCTTTGTCGGTTAAAGTTAAAGTTCCCAAAGACAGAATGAGGCAAGCCTCAAGTAATGCACATAATGAAATGAATGATAGGAAAGGCGTTAGGATATGATAATCAATAGGTGAGCTAGACTTAAGTAATTACACTAGGTCATTTTTGGTCATTGCACAGCGAACACGATGTAACTCTTAAACTACATCCTAAGTATGTCTAGTGTGTACAGTAGCTTACGAATGAATGAAAATGAAGTACGTATGAATGAATGAAGCAGACTCTGTGATTGTTAAAGAAGGATCCATAGTTGAGGTCCAATATGTTAAGCCCTCATTTTGGGAAGTCCAAATGTCAAGTACATGATTCCAATGTCTCATGGCATGTGGACGAATGATATGAAATATGATATGTTCTAATAAGCAATATATAATGTGTTTTGTGCAATATACGTATGATGATGCATGTTACTCTCATGGAATGACTTTCCTCATCCGATTTTTCCAAGTCTACTTACTTGACTTTACGTTATTCATATCGTTAGAAGAGAGCTCTTCTTAATCATGCATGTCCTTCGTGTGTGCTTTCATATACCAATACTTAGTACAAGTGTGTACTAATCCCATACAACTCTCTACTTTTAGGTGCAAGTGATGGGTGAACGCTAGAGCATTACGTGACTATGCTTAAGTTATCATGACATGGAGCATTCATCCAGACTTGGTAGGCCTTCTTGCTTTCGAGGATGCCTATATTTTATATTCTAGCATAGATGTTGGCATGAGCTAGTGGAGGATGTCCCACTACTGTTTGTTTATCACTTGTTTCATACATTGTATTGATTCCATTTTTCAAGTATACATTTAGTGCAGTTATGAACTATTTTATTTATATGAGTACTTGGTATTAGATTGTGGTTGTGAATGATTATGAAATTATGTAGATGATCTTATTCGAATACAATGTTTCCTATAATGAAGTCTAAGTATACTTCAACTAAACAAAAAGTTCATATTTTCTGCTAATATTTATCTAGATGATGTAACTATGACGTATGTAGGCTTGTCGTGACAGATGGTGGAACTACCTTGTACTCTGGGTGTCCAATTGAACACCCGTCGCTGAAAAATTATACGAATATATGCGTAAAATATAGAATTATAATTGTATTTTGGACACCCTAAAATAATAAGGTAATACATAGCGTTGATGGCTAGACTTGTCGCAAATCCACTCGTTTCCCCAGCTTGATTCCATGTATGAGCCTTTTCATTTTTCTCTAATTATTTTTCCTTCTTGAAGTTTGTAAGTAAATAAACATGCACAAGTTTATATAAATATCCACTAGCTTGGTGGTAAAGAGTGTCATGTTTGTTTTTAGTGACCCAAGTTTGAATCTCACCTCCAATAAGAATTTTTTTTCAATTACAAACCGAATCTTTCTCCTTGAATTGTATTTATAGAATAAGGTTTTAATTGGAAAAAAATCTTAAATTTTCATATAATTTCCTTGAGGAATAAGATTTCCTTATAGAAGTGAAAAGTGTCTTGCTAGAGGCATGTTTTCCACTAATGTACTTGAGTTACCCAATTGGTCATGCCAAGAAAAAGAATGTACCCTCTGCAGAATTGACGGAAAAAATGCCCAAAATGTTATAATCTTCAAAAGGGAAAATGTTGTCATTTGGAGGTAAGTGGTAACTGACCTGTTTATGATCCTTTTGAACGCGATTTTAATTATTCTGGAAAACTGGCGTGTAGACACTGACCCCCGACGGACCGTCATGGGCACGCCGGAAACCGTCGATGGGAGTCTCGTTCCAAAACTCTTAGAATTTTTTTCTTCAAAGAAAATATTTTGGTCCGAGATCGACTCTCTGAACGTCAGCGACGAATGGCAGGAACGGAACTTCGATGGCACGCTGACGTCATAGTACCTCATTAAATTTAGAATCCTCTGAACTTTTGTGACGGAGCAGCAGGACGGACCATCGCATGCACGACGGCCCGTCACATAACTGCGTTAATCCCAGCTGGGTTCGGGGATTTCTGTAATGTAATTTAAGGGCATTTTGGACTATTTCCTGCTTTTAAAGTTATAAAGTAAGGGTTAATGTGTAATAAGTCTAATTACTTGGGGTTAAAGAGGACCTTAAAGATAATTGTGGTTGATATAGTGCCATCTTTTCTCACTTCATTATATATTATTAGGTAACCATGAAAGAGGGTTTAGAATACAGAAGAAAAAGATAGAAAGAATGAAAGCGAGAGAGCATCGATCAAGAGAGAAGGACAGACGCAACTTTTGAGAAGATAGCATTTGTTGATCGCAATCCTCGTGGAGGTAGGTCGGGTTTTTAATGCTATTCGTAAGTAACTCTTAATAGCGACTGATATGCGTTGGCATCGTATTATAAAGTCTGCTATATGCTTATTGTGGTGCTGCGGATGTGATCTTATATCTATGATTGTGATGAGACTAAGCATGATGAAGCTCATTGAATCCCAAATCTTGATAAAAACCTAATCTCCTTGTTTATGAGTATCCTTGTACAAAGAAGGCTTGATGACGAAATGTAAGGATATTGATGATGCCTTGGTAAGAAGAAAGGCTTGATACTTGATAAGAAATGATAGTAGGGATGGTGTGTCACGAACGCCACACGTTAGATTTAGGATCATTTTTTCCGAACCGACACGTAAGACTTACAGGGGATCGGGTGTCCACGAACCTCCACGTAGATTTAGAGGATCGGGTGTCCACGAACCGACACGTATATTTAGGGGATCGGGTGTGCAGCGAACGCGACACGTCGATTTCGGTGATCGAGTTATCACGTCCGACACAGTATAGTCGCGGGGGATCGGAGTGTCATCGTACTAGACACAAGAGAAATAGATAATGAATCTTGAAGATGTGTAATATACTCAATCTAATGAACCGAATTCCAAATTGAGTATGGTATTGAGCGTGAGTCCCAATGGTAATGAACGTTGGCCGGTAACTTGATAATGATGTTATACTTGTTGCTATCACCTATTAGAATATTATTGATTTTATGATGTTATCTGAGATATATTGTTTTTCTATTTTGGAGTTGGCCGAGATACCTACTCAGTACTTGTGTTGTCCTGACCCCCTATTTATGTTTCTTCTTTGGGTATTGTGGATTGGCAAGTCAAACATCCGTCATCTTCAACCTCAACCGCAACTCTAGCCAGTCTCAATTACAACAACCCAGATTGTCAGGTGAGCTAACCGCTTCTAATCTTGGACTGGATCTTCTTCCTCATGTCTTGATGCCTTGCAGTTCCTGCTGACGAGCTTTTTGTTATTTTTTTTTAGCTTCTTGAATAGAATCTTGTTTTAGTAATTTTTCATAGATGTCTTAGTTGGCTGACTTCATGATTTGGGGAAATAAGAGATGTGAATTTTTGAAGTTATTGAAGTTGGTTTTTATTAATGAGTTAAGAACAAGTCTTCCGCATTACTTTCTGTTGATATTAATTGACAGTTAGGGTTGAAATTGTTGGTTTCGCTCACATAGGAGGGTACTTGTGGGTGCCAGTCGCGCTCGTTTTGTGGCGTTACAAACTTGGTATCCTAGAGCATTAGGTTTCTTTGTTCTCTCACACACAGCAACAGGTCTAGTAGAGTCTTAGGACGGTAGTTGGAGCGCCTTTACCTTTTCTTTAGAAGGCATAAGACCTTTAGGAAAATTTCCATTTTTTCTTCTTCTACGTGCTATACTTAACTTGATCAAATTGGTATCTATGTGATAACAAATTGATATCTGCACCATCTCCCTCTATTTTGCAGATGTTAGAACAGAGAACAAACGAATTCGCCAACACCAACATCGGCAAGACAAGAAGCGTTCTGGGCCATCCACTGGGGCGTAGCTCAGAGAGAAGCTAGTGACAAGAGGCCATGGAGCAGGCCGTGGGAGGACGTCCTCTAGAGGAATAGATAGAGCACCTAGCCCCATCTTTTACTAGGGCGGTGACTCTCCACCGACTACGGGCGTGGATAGCGGTGAGAAGGCGGAAAATTAACAAGTGCAGAAGAAGGAATTTCCACCACCAACCTACCCCAGGAATATCAATCATGTTCTTGCGTATCTTAGCGGGTTAATCTGATCAGGTGCCAGGACGCCTCCAGTTGTTTTCTGCACCGAACACCATGCAGTTCCGGCGGGTCCAACACACATTGCCGCTACTAATGGCTCCCCCGCATGGCTTGCCTCATTGGAAATAGTCACTTTTTTCCTCGCTGACCACAAAGGCTATAGTGACAAATGATCATCATGAACTTTCAGTACAGTTCTTGAAATTGGAAACCTTCAGTCTTCAAGTGTGCTGATCTGAGGATGCCTATGATTTTTCTGGTGACTGTCATGCAGCTACTACACAGAGGGTCATAGTAAACGGTTTGGGTGTAGAGTTTGTCAACTATCAATTTCAAGGGAAGCACAAAATTGGTGGCGGTCACATGTTGAGGTGTCAACCAACTGAGGCACCACCATCTGACTCTGGACCATCATTCTCTAGGCTTGTTTATGGAAAAGTACAATCTTCCCCGGACATGTGAGATCAGGAAAGAGATGAGTTCTTGAGCCTAGAGCAAGGGAGGCATGTCGGTTCTGTCATATTAGGCTAAGTTTCGTGCATTGTCCCAGGTATGCCACCCACCTTTGTTATCAGTCCCCAGAGCGGATTCTCCGTTTTTGTGAAGGGCTTGAGGTCAGAATTGCGGATTTCATCCTACAGGTCGCGGCTACGGCAAAATCCATTTCACGAAGTGGTAGAGCTTCCGTGATAGAGGTGAAGGAGTGAAAGCCAGATTGACCTTCACCGATGCATCGACATCAAAACGGTTTTGAAAAGGAGGTGAGTTTAATGGTTCTTACTCTATAGAGAACACGGGTCAGGAGGTTACTCGGTTCCAACCAATTTAGTCTTCAACTACACCACCTTACAGCTGTCAGTTGGGGTCCCACCTAAAGACCGGTCAAACACTTCTCTGAAGCCTATGCTTGAACTCTATGGAAAAGTGTTAACTGAGATGTTGGGGAGACTGGAATATTAAGGAGAATTGTCCAAACCAGAGTTATAGACCCCCCCCAATGCAACAATAGAGGTCAGAGGTGGTCATGTAGAGGCCATTTTTCTGGAGACCGCGGTGTCCTGAGGTAATGGTGGTCAACCAAATGGCCGGGGTACAGTGCAAACTGGAGCCACTACACAGCACACAGGTAGTGGCAACGGGCAGACCCCGTGCTAGGGCCCTTGTTGCTCTTTCCCGAGGCGGTCTGAAGCGGAGGCATCAGAATGCTGTTAATCACAGGTAATCTGTTTTTTTTCGGTTTGTGATTGCATGGGCTTCTGTATTATTTGATCCTATCTCCAATTTTCATCGTATCTTCCTCATTTGCCTACTGGTCTTATGTACATTGTTGAATTGACTTGACATGCCTTATCCGTGTTTCTAACTTCTACGGTGGGTAGTCCCTGTGATATGTTGAAAAGGTGTATAGGTCTTGTCTGGTACTTTTGTGGGGAGCAATACCATTAGACTTGGTATCTAGAATGTGATTTTGATGTATTCTGGTTATGACTTGGCTTTCCACACATTTGTGCAATCTTGGTTCGTAATCTAAACTGTGACGTTAGCCACTCCTGGGACTATCCCGTTAGTTGGGAGGGTGACCTCACTTCCAACTCCGGTTCGTCATCTGTCTCCTTTCTTCGGGCTAAAAATAATGGTTTCGTAGGGTTTGTTTAGATTTCGTGGCACACAGATACACCTCCGGATGAAATACTACCCACAGTTACCTTCCATTGAGTCTGTTTTTGGTTATCGCGAGTTGTTAGATGTGTTTTTCCTCCCCTGCAGACCTATCCTTTTATGCCGACGGATAGAGATACTTGAACTATCTGCATCTATCATTGAACCAAGTACTCCGCCCCCATTTCTATACACCCCCTTCTAAATTGCTCCCGCTGATTTAAGAGATTTAAAAAGGCCTAATTTTTCAAGAGTTGGTTGAGCAAGGTTCATTATGCCAGTGCATAATCCCTCGGGTTCCCTGTTTTGTTTGTGAAGAAGAAAGGTTGAGTCTCTCGATGTGCCATAGATACCGCGCAACTAAATAAAGTACTGTTAAGAAACAGGTATCCTCTCCTCGCATTGATGTTTGTTGGAATCATTACAATTGCTTGTGGTATTCTCAACCATCGAGCTTGAGGTCGTTATCATCAATTGAAAATCCATTAGGCAGTCAGATGTGCCACAAACTGACGTTTCAACCAGTAATGGGGCCATTATGAATCTTGGTACTAGTCCCTTTGGACTAAACGAATGCCCCTGCTGCTTTCATGACTGAATGAACGGGATTTTTAAGCCACACTAGGATCCTTTGTGATCGTAATTTATTGATGATATAACCTCGATCTACCGCAATATAGAGAAAGAAATGATGACATTTGGGGATTGTGTTGGAAATGTTGAGGGAGAAAAAACTTTAACGCTGAAAATGCTCCAGTGTGAGTTTTGGCTAATTCAGTGGATCCTTCTTGGGCACGTGGTTTCAAAAGGATGGAGTGATGGTTGATCCCTTCGAGCATCGCAGTAGTGAAGGACTTGTGTAGACCTACATGTTCAGACATAAGAAGCTTTGTTGGTTTACCAGTGTTACGACCATCGATTTTTGTCAAGCTTTCTTCCATTGCTTCCCAATTGACGAACTTGACTTAAGAGAATGTTCCTTGTATGGTCTGATGAATGTGAGGAAATCTTTCCAGAAACTCAAGACTTGCTGACTACCGCACCTATCCTTACCCTTGCCATGTAGAGGGTAAGAACTTCTTCATGTGTTTATTGTGAATGCATCCTATTCTGGTTTGGGTGCCGGCTAATGCAAGAGAGAATTGATTGCTTAGCCTTCTGAGTGAGAATGTACAAGGGTGTGCATGAACGTGAACTTATCCTACCCACCGATTTCAGAGTTGGCTGCGGTGGTGTTTGCCTTAAAGAATGGAGACACGATCTATATGTGGGTTAGTGAGAGCTAATGCGGATCATCGTAGCCTCTTATGTCTTTATCTCAGAGGAGTTTTGAATTTGAGTACAGAGGAGGGTGGATGAACACTGAAGGATTATGATGTTACCATCTGTATCACCCGTGAAAGGATGAATGTTGTGGCAGACGCCTTAAGTAGGAAAAGCAGTAAGCCTGGTAGTTTGCCCACTTACAATTTTTCTAGACGCCCTTGGCTAAGAGAGGTTCAGTACTCCTGGCTAAATACTTTATGAGGTTAGAATAAATGAGAGGGAGGATTTTGGCCAGTTTGGAGGCGAGATCTTCTCTTTTACTTGACAAGATCAATGGAAAATTTTTGATGACGAGAACAAGCCGAAATCCCGAGATAAAAGTGTTTGCGAGAGAGCTAAAAATAACAATAATTGATGAGGAAGGAGTGTTTTGAGAATTAAGGAGGGTCTGTGTCGCCCGTGTTGATGATTTGATCCCCATATTCTTACAGAGGCTCTAGTTCTGTGATCTTCTAATACATCCATGGGGCAACCAAAATGTACCTGTGACCTAAGGGCACATGTTTCGGTGATAGAATGAAGCGTCGAATGTTGAGGTTTGTTGCCAAAATGTCCAAATGTCAACAAGTAGTATGACACCGGCCCAGAGGCCCGTAGAACACCTTCAATAATTCCTATGCCTAGATGGAAGTGGGAGAGAATTGCAATGGGATCTTCGTGGTTGGTCTCCAAAGACATTGGCAAGTTTTGATTCTAATTTGGGTAATTGTGGACAGATTAACTAAGTCTTTCTCATTCATTCCGGTTAAGGTGACTTACATATGCAAGGAAGTTAAGCCAACACTACCTCCAGAAACTTCGTCGACAAGTTGCATGGAAGTTCCCTTTCCATCATATCAGATAGAGTTACGCAGTGTTTTACTTCTAAGTGTTGGGGTCATTGCATGCTGAATTGGTACTAATGGATCTTAGTACGCTCTCAGCTATTATCCAACGCCTCAGCACCGATGGACAGTCTGAGCGAACGTTCAATTGGAAGATTTCTCGATCAGGTGTGATAGAATCGGTTGTCATTGGTATAACTTCTTATACCCTTAAAGCGTAGTTTTTCATACAATATAGCTATCAGTCAGTATTGATATCGCCCCTTTTGAGCGTTTGTATGAGGCAGGAGCTTAGATCTCCCCGTTGGTTGGCACGTTTGGATTCATTCAAGCGTTATACCTTGGGGTACTGGACCTTTTGAGGGTTCGTTAGAGAAGGTGGAAATCTATACAAGACAAAGCTTTTAGCATCGGCTCAAAGTAGGCAAAGGAGTATGCAGATCGAAAAGGTTTAGGGACTTGAGTTCATAGGAAGGTGAGCAAGTTTTGCTGAAGGTTTCACCAATGAAGGTTTGATGCGTTTGGTAACAGAGGTAAGCTAGCCCAACGGTATATTGGACCCTTTTGAAGGTAAACCCCCAAAGCGAGTAGGGGAGTAGGGCTTATTAATTAAGCCTTGCCCTCCCATGGCTGTCCAGGAGTAGCCACCCTGTATTTCAATGTGTCTATGTTGAAATGTAACCAGGGGCAATGGAAAACGTACATCATCTCGTTGGGACTCAGTTCTGCTTGATGAGAACTTGTCCTTATAGGAGGAGCCTGTTGCCGGAGTTTTAAGATAAGAAGTACCCGCAATTTTTGAGGTCAAAGGGTAGATTGCATCCATTAGTTCCATGGAAAATCGACCCATGGAAGATCCCTTGGAGAAAGGGAAGCTGCAGATGCGAACCAAGAAAATACCCCGGACCTGTTTTACAAGATTCAATACTACTAACTCCCTTTTCGCTCTGGTTTTCTTCTTGTAATCGTTCGAGGACGAACATGAGGTAAATTGGTTCTATGTAACGCCATTTTTAGTCTATTTGAAGCAGCAGATTGTTATTTCTGGAACTGGCTGAGACGCCGACGACCCCACGACGGACTCGTCATGGGCACATACGGACCGTCGAGGGGGTCTCGTTCTAAACACTTAGAAATTAGAAAATTGGGTACTGGTAGATCAGACAGTCTCTTACAGTCACTACTGAATGTGCAGGACGTACCGTCGTTGTGCAGACGGAACCGTCACAACAGGCCACTCATTTAAAATTTCAGTCTCTAAACTTTGTAGCGGAGCATCACGCGGCCCGTCACAAGGACTGCGTATCCCAGGCTGTGGTCTATTTCTGTTAATTATTATAAGGGGCGTTAATTTTGACTATTTCCTGCTTTAAATTATAAAGTATAGGGTTAAATGTTATAATCTAATTACTTGGGGGTAACAGAGGTAACCTTAAGTTAATTAGTGGGTTATTATTGCCAATCTTTTTACTTACTTATATGATTATTAGGGAACAGGAAAGAGGTTGAATAAAAAAAATCGAAGAACGAAAGAGAGAAGAATCGCTCATAGAAGAGACGGAAGGAACCAGCTTTTGCGACAGATAGCTTGTTGATCGCATTCCTTCGGTGGAGGTAGGTTATGGTCTTTTATGCTATTCGGAGTAAACTCCTTACTAGCGAATTATATGTGTTGTGGTAAGATATTATAAAAGTCTTCTAGTGCCATTTAATTGTGTTGCCATGCTGATTTTATCAATATATTATGATGTTTAAATAAGCAGGTGAAGCTATTGAATCCTACATTTTGATAAAAACCTAATCTCATTGGTAATTATGATGCCTTTGTTAACAAAGGCTGATTAACTACGTAATGAGATTGATGATGCCATTGGTAAGAGAGAAGGCTTGATGATTGTGCAGAATGAGCTTAGGGATCGTGTGTCCACGAAAACCGCACGTAGATTTATATAAGTCGTCGTTTTCACGAACCGCACACGTAGATTTAGGATCGGGTGTCACGAACGGCAACTTAGAGTTAGGGGATCGGTGTCACTAACCGGCACGTAATTTAGGGGATCGGGAGTGTCACGAACCGACACGTATTAAGGGTATCGGGTGTCATAAACCGGCAACGTAGATTTTAGGGGATCGGTGTCACGAACCGGCACCGTAGATTTAAAGGGGCAATCCTGAGTGTCCTTCCGACACATAGTAGTACTGGGAGCGGAGTGTCACGTACCGACAACAAGAGGAATAAGATAATGAATCTTGAGATTGTAAATACTCAATCTAATTAACCTAATACAATGAGTATGGTATTGAGCGTAGTCCCCTCATGTAGACTTGGCGGTACATATAAATGATGTTTATACTTGTTCTAATCACACTATTAGATATTATTTTGATTTTATTATGTTATCTGATATATTTGTTTTTCTAGTACATTGAGTTGGCCGATGATACCTACTCCAGTACTTGGTGTTTGTAACTGACCCCCTACGGTTGGGTGTTCTTTATGTTGGTTCTGCTTTCCTTCTGGTGGATAGGTGGAGTGCCAGCAACATACCGTCGGCTGCACCTCAACCGCAACTCTACAGTCTCATTACACGGATTCAGGGTAGATCACGCTCTAGAGCCTTGACTTGGACTTCTTTCTTCCGCAGGTCTTGAGACCGTGAAGTTCTGGCATGGACTAGCGTTTTGTTATTGTTGTAGCTGTCTTAGAATACTCTTAGTTTATGTAATTTGTCATAGCTGTTTTCTTGTAGTGAATGACTTCCCAGATGTTTGTGGAATAATAATGTTTAATTTTTAAAGTTCATTGAATGGTTTTTTATTAATAAGTTTTAAGTCTTCCGCAATTACTTCTGTTGAATATTATATTGAAATGTTATGGGTTTAGACAGATTGGTTTGGTTCGGCTCACAATAGAGGAGGGTAAGTTGCTGGGTGCCAGTCGCGGCTCCGTTTTTGTGGTCGTGCCCATAAGAGTTGTTGTTATTCATAAGGTGTTTACCTAAAGTATACCATATCATCTCCTATCAAGCGATTATCCAGCCGAGGTGTCTTATTTATTAATGGCAATAGGAGATTTAAAAAAAGTTGGAATTATCAGGGAGGAGGCATTAACAAGCTTAGGGTAGCTTGGTCCATATATATGTAGACACCTAGCCAGGAGAGGGTGTGGATTTAGATCTTTATTTGATGTTTTAAATCGTATATTGATAACTTTATGTGGGTTTTTTTGGAACAGACCACTGTTTTGATCTAACATTGTGATAAATATTGTTAAAAAGAATAGATCCCATTGTTGTTTGATGGACGCATGGATCTTTCCTTTGAAGTATATGCTACATTCTAGGGATTTGATGGATCAACATATTTGGTACGAACCTAAGTGTGTCCATTCAAATATCAGGTATGATTATTTGTCAATATTAGGACCATTAATTATTTTGTTCCTATAGACGGTGCTAAAAATGTGCGATTGGATGAAGTGAATATGGTTTGATTGGATGGAATGTTTTGACTTGCTTCAAACTAGCTCTGTGGATCATATCAGCACATTAATCACTACTCAAACCTTGCCTAAGGGTCGACATGCGCGTGATGTGGGGCGGTAGTGGCTGAATGCTAAGTCTCCTAAGATGAGACAGTGGGAATTACAAACCAATGTGGATTTGAACACTTCTTGAACAAGTCCCTACGTAGTTCTGCTTGGGATTTTATAAAAGAAAAATATGATGTCTGTTCAAAGTAAAAGTATATCTGCATGGTGAAAGTTCATTTTAAAATATCTATTTTCAATTGGAGATTATGGAAACAAAGTCTTCCCATTAGTGAGGTTCTTTTTAGGAACAGGATGAGTGATTGGGTAGTGTGTGGTTGTTATGATGATGGTGTTCAGGAGACTAGTGAACACTTATTTATTATATGTTCATTATATATTTTGTATGGAAATACTTTGAAGGATGATGAGGGATGGAGGGTCCTTTCTTGAAGTTGAAAGATACTCTGTATAAATGGTGGAATAAAGATGTTTTTTGTAAGCGTACACCAGTGTTAATGGTTATGCCATTTTTTATTTGTGGGCAAGTTAGGAAGAGAAGAAATGGCTTGAAATTTTGGTTATCAGTGTCTTATTTGAGTATGAGAGGAGGGATAACAAATAATTTAAGTCTACTAGCTAAGAAGTTGTATCCATGGATGCCTAAATTGCCTTATTTTGTTAGATATTTGAAAGGTTATACTCTTAGAATTGGTTGTAAGTTGGTCTATTGGAAATTACCTATAAAGGATTCTTTAAATTTCAAGATGGGTCTTCAAAAGGGAATCCCATACCTAGTTCGTCAACTTTATTTCTATATTTGAAACGATCAATGTCCACCCATTTGACAAAATATTACTAGAATTGATTTCTTGTTTATGAAGAACTAGGACTGGAATTCGTAGGAACCAAAATTCATTCCAATCTGTTATAGAAAACATATTCATTAGCTACAAATCAAGATATTATGGGTCCTTGGAAAATGCCCTTCGAGGTCTCGTATGGAATTCAGGAGGATACAACGTTTGAAATCAAGGATTTCCAAAGTGGCCATATTACAACAATGAGGATGTTAAACAGCTGACAAATTTTTATACTATCATTGTTGACTCTTTGGTAGGTCCATATATATGTTCAATGATTTTCAAGATGTTTCCTAGTGAATCTCAGACATTCTAAATATGGAAAAAAACGAACTTTCTAATTGAAGGATAAGGGAAGATTCGACTGACAATTTTGCACACACATAGATAACAAATACAAAAATATCTTTACTCCATGACAAATTTCTTTATAGCAGGTTTCCTAACAGTTCCTAGTACAGGTCAATTGAGATTAAACAAAAGGAACAATGAATAAGAAAACGAAATGAATGGGTCCGGACGTTAATGATGCTGTTTCGTTTGAAATATGAACGAACAAAAGTGGCTCGACAGAAGGAACCACTTCCGTACATTCCCCCCGATTTGCGGTAAACATTCAGCACTGCCTACCCACCACTCCTACGCAGTTTATGGACTATAGCAATTTCTTAAATCGCATATAACATTCTAAATAGTATACGAAATACGTTCGAATGAGCATTGGGAAGTACCTGAGAAGGTGATAGTAACAACATTGCGAGGAATTCAACAGTGGAATTACCTCCTTGTTGGGATCAACTTTTAAAAGCTAAGAAATGAAGATTTCGAGGCCATTATAGGTATCTGTTGATCAATAAGATAAAATATTTTCACAAAGTGGGTGAGGCTATCACCTGAATTGAAGCTTCAATTGAGGTACCCTGAGTTGGAGAAGTCTCTGATAGGGATGGTTTCATGATGTTAGTGAGACTAGACAACGACGTCCGAGATAAAATACACCCCAAAATCAAAGTATTGTTGTTGTTGTTTCAATTCAGTGGAGGATGTTTGACGGAATAAGCATGCCAGCGATGAGAACAATGACGATGGAGGATGTTGATTCGATGCTCCGATTTACTTTACTGTTCTAATAGTCCCATTAAATTTCTCCTTTCCCATTTTCATTGTTGGATCGGATCCTCTTTGGGCCTTATTTTCATGTCCATCGATAAAAAGGGCTTGCCCTATATTTAAGCTTTTTTTTAAAAAAAATCCTTGTATTATATTACCTTTGTTTCCTTTGTAGAATAAGATTTTCATAAATTTTAATTCATTTTCCTTTTGGAGTACGGTTTTCTTTCTGTATAAATAGGATAAGATTTTTACGCAACTTATATCAAATCTATAATTGCAAATACATAGTATAAATCACTGGTTTTTCCTATAAAAACAAATTTCTATTTCAATGGTTTGTGACCCTCCTCATAAAATTTTTGGCTACTCCACTCTTAATATACAAACTCGACTAAGAGGCGCCTTACAGGGTTACACCGTCTGAGAGAAGTCACATGAGCAAATGAAAAGAGTGAGAGAGAAGTCACGTCGACAGCTGCGAAGAGTGAGATTCCGATGAATAGTCGAAGGGAAGACATATGTAGTGTGGGTTGCGACTTTCTTTTGTGCTATGAAGTGTGAGTAGTAGTGCTAAATAAGGGGTTTGGTCAAATTTTGGCTGGTTGAAAATGAGTCAACGTAAAATGGTAATATTCAACCCACCCAAATTTGATATGGGTGAAAATATTTTTTCATGTTTAGTTGGTGAGTACAAAAATTTCGGAAAATTTTTGTAGTCATTTGTTTATGAATGAAAAACATTTTTGAGAAATATATTTTATTTTTACTAGAGTAGAAACTAATATTTGAAATTGAAAATCTTTTAAAAGAAAACTTAAATTTTTTTTGGGGTTGGGTGGGTGTGTGGGTGGTGGTGGTGGTGGTGAGATAGAGGAGGAGGAGGATCGAGGTTAGGGTTGAAAAATAAAAAAATTAAAGTTGAAACTATTTTTTAAAAAATTAAATTAAATTTTTTCTAGGAGGTGGGGGTTGGTAGGGGTAGGGAGTTGGAGGTTGATCGATGTTTGGGATGAAAAAATGAATATTTTAAGTTCAAAACATATTCTATAAACAAACTTCTTTTTATTTGGGGGGGGGGAGGGGTGGCGTGGAGTAGGTGGGGGATCGAGGGTAAGGGTGAAAAAATGATGTTCAAAATATTTTTAAAAATAAACTTAAATTTCTTTTGGGGGTGGGGGCTGTTAAGGGGTTTGTGGGGGGTTGCCGAGGGTAGAGGCAAAAATATTTTCCTTCATACCAAACAAACAGTAAAACATGCTTAACGCACTTTAACGAATGTCAATACTAGCACATGATTTGGCTAATCCGTATTTTACCCATATTTGTATGAGTTGAATATGTGGTTCAAACCATATTTTACCCATGTAAAATGTCACTCCCCCAACCCATTAAATATGGTCAAATTACCAAAATATGATCTCATATATGCACAACCCCACTTAATTTTTAAAAATAATTTACTATTTAATTACTAAAGATAAGGATCATATAACAAAAAAAAATTGCTTTTGAAATAATGGAGTTAAATGTGAATGTACCTACCAACTGTGACATTTTTTTTTCGAGACAATCAAACAGAAAAAGTAGACATAAATTGGGTGGACATAAGAAGTATCATTATCTCTATCAAAAATTATATGACTTACTTTATTTTAGTTTTCAAATACCATTACACATTTGTATTTTTAATAACAATATGACTTCAAATAAACATTTTTTCCTTAGTGAAATAATATTATTACACAAATATGTATAATTTACTTTAGACAAAAAATTAAATTATTTTTTATTCTTAAGTTTTGTACTGTTAAGTTAAACAAGTCACATAAATTGACATTAATAAAGTACTAAATATAGGTGGCCCATTGTATCATATATTGGGTTCTCCTATGCCTTAAAGGAAACCTGTGTTGTCTTGGCGAAGCATGCATGCTGAGATACATACTTGACAAAAGACAACCATGGATGGAATTCACAACCTTTCAAGCATCCCATTATCGCTCAATTTTGGGACTTCCAACTCTCATCCCAATCCCTCTACTTGTCGAAAGAGCAATACACGAATTTGGAAATTTCATCTTTCGAATCATCTGCATAAGCCAATGTACTTTGGAATTGCACAAAGAACACGGATTTCATCATTGGAAAGGCACTTGATTGCGATGTTTTAAAGAGAGGAGGATGTTTAGACCTATTTGGCAAGAACATTTTTTTCAACTTATATGTCAAGTCTGAGTTATTACATGATGCAGTTCAGCTGTGCCATGAAATGCCTACTTAAGGGACATTTTAAGGCAGCGTAGTATACTACAACTTTTGAGTTGTTTGTTAGATTACATAGAGAAGGTCATGAGCTGAACCCATTTATATTCACAACAATCTTGAAAGTGCTTGTGGGTATGGATAAAGCGGAGATGGGTTTGAGCTTCATGCATGTCTTTATAATCTTGGATTTGACTCTAATCCTTTTACCAACTCTTCTATTATTGATGCTTAATGTTTTTCTGAACTTGTTGATATTTCCAGGGACATTTTGATGGCATTATTGAAAAG
The DNA here is from genome assembly GCA_027704765.1 of Solanum habrochaites. NCBI lineage: Eukaryota > Viridiplantae > Streptophyta > Magnoliopsida > Solanales > Solanaceae > Solanum > Solanum habrochaites. The sequence goes on from JAKWJA010002493.1 coordinate 28,502,210, forward strand.
GACATGGTTTGTTGGACAAGGAAACTTATTCCCCGGTATGTTGGACCTTATATAATATCCAAGAGAGTGGGCAGTGTGGCATATGAGTTGGACTTACCTCAAGAGTAAGAAGTGGTTCATCCGTATTCCATATTTCAATGTTGATGAACTGCTTGCGTGATCCTTCATTGATAGTACGAAAAAAGATTGTTGGGATTAAGGATAACCTATATTATAAAGAAATTCCCGTTCAGATTTTGGATCGTCAAGTTTGCAAATTGAGGACAAAGGAAGTTGCTTCAGTCAAGGTCCTTTGGAGGAACCAATTCGTTGAAGAAGAGACTTGGGAAGCTGAGGAGGATATGAAGATCCACGTCTCTTTGAATCCGGAGAAAACGCAGATCAAGGTTCTAAATTCTCTTCTAAGAACTTTATAAGGCTATTCATAAGAATGTTACTACTTGCTTTTGTCTGCTGAATGCTAAATGATGTTACTAACCATAGCTTAGTGAAAGAGTTCTCATTCAAGGACGAATGTTCCCAAGGGGGAGATATTTTAACATCTATGAACTCGAACTAACTAAAAACAAGCTAATAAACCAAGAATAATTAATTTTTAGAATAAGCTAAGAAATCCGGAAAATTCCATCTTTCAAAATCTAGTTTTGGTCATTTTTAAACGGCAATGACTTCCAGCTCAAGAGAAGTTTGGATGCCTTCTTTATATGGTTGGAAATATTTTGGGAATATCTTTCCAACGGCTCCAAGTTTGCAAAATTCTGATGTCGTAAGAGAGAGATATGCCTTTCGGAAGTTGGGTTGTTGAGCTGAGGAAAATCCAATCCGGATTTTAATGGGCGTAAAGTTCTCTTTTATACCTAGTATTTCCTAATTCGTTTTTAGGTTAAATTAGGGGTAAAACCAAGTCACAAATCAGTCAAATAAAAACAAAGAACGCTTAGGGCTTGGCAGAAAAGAGAAAAGAAGAGGAAAATCAAGAAATGTTCAAGAAACGCTAAGATAGTTGAGCGGATTTCATTGAGGGTGATCCTTATCGAGGTGTGTGAGATAATTTGGTGTTATCTCCTTTCACCCATACCCTAATTTGATTCAATACAACAAATTAGAGTTTATTTGAATGAAAATCTTGATGTTTTTGTTGAAATGTTGTGAAGTTCTTATTTGTTGAATTGTAGTTCATCTCTAGTAAGTTAGATTCATGTTTTTGGACTGTTTTCGAGTCTAATATATTGGGTAATGAGGTATTTAGGTATCTATGTATTTAGGGTTGGATTCATGAAATTTTGAATCCATAAAATTTTAGGAGGTTTAGAGATGAAAAAGAAGAAGAAATGTCGGAGGTCTTGTCAGATAGCCCCTGGGGAGCCGCGCCTGCAAGAGCCCTTCACGTTAGGCTCTGTCTAGAAGGCCATGGAGCACCACACCAACAAGATAACCCCAAACCAGGATCTGTCCGACACGCCCTGGAACCCCACGCCTCTCAGAGCGCCAGGACCCCCTGGAGATCACATTCTTTCCCTATCTTTCCGTACTAGATCCTAAGTGAAGTACCTATCGTTCCTAGTTGGTTCCAACACTAAAAAGCAAATATAAATATCAAGAATCATCCATAAACATGAGAACATGATCCCTGAATCATATTAAAATTCAAGGAAAGTTAAGATCAAAGTCAAGTAAGTTAAGAGTCAAGTCTAAAGTTTAGAGAAAGATCAAAAGTAATGTTCCTAAAGCGTCAAGAGGTTTAAAACAATTTTTAACTTTTATTTTAAAGGTTAATGTAATAGTTCAGTTTAATTCTCAATGCTATAAGGGAACGAATATTCCGAAATTTTAGTCTCCAGAGTAAAGCAAGAGCCATAAAGTTAGTTCATTTCTCACGATTATAATGGAACTAAGTAGTCTCTCATAGCTGAACTAAAATGTTTTCCAACTTTTAGAAAGTAAGGATCTAATACTTTCACCACAAGCCTATTTCTAGTTTTTTAATAGAAGAAAGTGGAAACTATATTATTTTCACGATACTTTTGGTAAAAAGCTATGTTTTTGAAGCACTAATCTTGAACATAACCGAATCAATTTTTAAAAAACCTAATAGTCGTATATATATTTTGTTGGGGTGAGTATTGAGCACGATGTGTGAGCGAGTAGATTAACTCAAGTCTCCATGTAAACCATGTAGCCACCATGGGTAGAAAAGGGTCACACTTTTTAGATGAACCCTCTTCATAGTTTAGTAGTGGATCCATTAGGCAGTTCAGTACCTATACTTTGGCAAAGTTCGTATGGTCGAGAACCGTGGGATGAATAACGTTGTGTCATCACTATAGCTCTTAAGTGATGGTTATCGGTTAGAGAATATCTCATAGAAGTATTGTATTTTCATATACATCAGTTATTTGTATTTTTACATACATATCAGATATTATTTGTATACTGATGTACATTCAGAGTTCACAACATGGTTTCAGTCTATATTTGCTTTATATTGCAATTACTCTTAAACTGTGTATACTGAATAAGAGTTAGTACATCATGAGTGTAACAGAGCCAAGATAAGTGTTCTTTATTACTTCTTTTCAAGCCTAAGTGTTTTTTAGATTTCCAACTTGCTTACTCGTACATTCAATGTACTGATGCCAATTGGCCTGCATCATTTCTTGATGTAGACGCAAGTAACCAAGATCAGCACGCAACATACCGCTGATCACCTTGAGCACTCCACAGTCACTTGGTGAGCCTCCTTGCATTCAAGAAGACATCCTCTTTTAACTCCTTTCTAGATTAGTTCATTAGGATGTTGGGAGGTCTGTCCCAACATCCCTCTCAGTTAGTTTAGAGGCTTCGTAGACACTTAGTAGTTTAGTAGTCTTTTATTTTTCAGGTTTATGTGAAAGACTTGAGTTGTCATTTTTGCTAGTTTGAATGTTTAAACTTTTAAAACATTCTAGATAGTATTATAATTCAGTTCAGTTAAGTTCTTTCATTCTTATAAGTATGATTTTTGTTATCCGTTGAGTTAAGTAAGGCATGTCAAGGGTTCGCGTAAAATAAATGTTGTAAAAAGGTTAATGATTGTGTTGTTTTTTATTTGTTGGCAAGTGTGTAATTGAAGAAATGGCTTGAAATTTCCTGGCTCAATTTATTTTAGTATGAGAGGAGAGATAATAAATAATTTATGTCCACTAACTAAGCAGTTGTATCCATGGAGGCATAACCTTCCTAATAACTGGCTTTATTTGGTCAAATGTTTCACAAGGTATAATCTTAGAATTGATTGTAAGGTGATCTATTGGAAATTACAAGATTCTTTCAAATGCAATACAACTGGGACTTCAAAAGGGAATCCATGACTATGTTTTTCACCTTTCTGTATTAGAAATGATCATGGAAACATGGTGTATGCTGAAGGAAATCTTATTGGAATTTCAAACAACCTAATTGCTGAAACTGTAGCTATATGACTATAATTTGAATTTTGTAGGAAAAACAATTTGTTCCCTTTGATTATAGAAACTGATACATTAGCTGCAGTGAATATAATTAAAAGGGCTTTGAACTTCCCTTGGTAGGTCTCTGTGGAGGTCTGGAGGAAACATATTTTAATGGAAGGATTGGAGATGGCAATAGTACACACACTGATAGAGGGAAACAATCTTGCAGATTTTATGGCTAGTATTGGGTTTTCATTTGTAGGTACAGATTATATATGTTGCAATGATTTTCAAGATTTACCTAGTGAAGCTAAGAAAATTTTAAGTATGGATAAAACCCAACTTCCTAATTTAGGGATAAGGAAGATTCAGAATGGCAATTTTGTACAAGATAGATGAGACAAATCAGAACATAAGAGGAAAATAGTTTTCATAAACACACAATAATGCTAAGGTGACAAAAGCTCAGTACTGCCCCCATAATACAACAATATTTCCCTCATGAAATTTTTCTTTTGACGGGCTTCCCTTATTCAATTACACATCAAGGAAGTACATAAAAATGTTGCAGGAAGCATTCATAACTCTCCGCATTTGCCACTAATATCAAGTGTTAATCGAGAGAACATGGGTAAAATGGGCGATGAGTCATTTGTAGAGATTGGAAAATACCTGAGAGCGATGTAACAAGTTCCGAGCTTCTACAGTGATATTAGCTCCTTTTGGGGCGCACCTGTCAAGCTAAGGAATAAAGATTGAAGGTCCTTTTTTCTGTTGAAATCAATAAGCAGATCATCTTTTTCACCAAGGAGTGAGTCTATCACCTGAGTTGAATCTTCAATTGAGGTACCTTGAGCTTGAGAAGTCTCCAATGGGGATGATTTCATGATGTTGGTAAGACTAGACAACATCCGATATGAATTAGACCCCCAAACTTGAAGTACTGTCGTTGTGGTATTATCTGTTCAAATTGATTACTGATTGACTCAGTAGCATACAACTACCGGAGGGATGAGGATGTTTAATCCAATTCACTTTACTACTCCGATACTCCCATTCACTTTCCTATTTCCCCTTTCCCTTCCCTTTAATTTGTTTCTACTTTGATTTCCGAAATGTTTAGTTTTTGGATCGGGTCCTCTTTGAGCTTGATTTTCATGTCCATCAATAAAAAGGGCTTACCCCATTTTTTTTAAAGATCCTTATATTTTAATACTTTTGTTTCCTTTGTGGAATAAGATTTTCTTAAATTTTAATACATTTTCCCTTAGGAATAAGGTTTAGATTATATATAAAATCGAGACTCATTTACCAAATTATATCACAATATGATTGAGAATAAAATCTTTATGAACCATCATTTTCATAAAAAACAATTAACTATTCAATGTTTGGACCTGCAACATAAAATTTCTGGCTACGTCACTGTTAACATATTATTACAACTAAGAGACACCTTGCAGGGTTACACCATCACATGGAAGTCATGTCGACAGTTGCAAAGAGTGTGAGAGAGAATTAACGTCATCAATTGCGAAGAGTGAGATTCCCACAAATAGTCGAAGGGAAGACCTGTGGAGTGTGACTTGCCACTGTCTGTTGTGCTATGAAGTGTGACTAATGGTGGCAAATGATGGGTTGGTTCAAATTTGGGCAGGTTAAGAATGGATTTACATAAAATGTGTAATAATTCAACCCTCCCATATTTGATATGGGTAAAAATGGATTGGGTAACAAATTGGTTGGATAAAATACTAGTTTACCTATATTTTACCCATATTTTCATGAGTAAATAGTACCGTACATATGAATTCAACATGGAGAAAATATTTGAGTCTTTTTTAGATCAAATTGTTGAAAATACTTCATTTAATTTTATTGTATGATAAATGTACAACAATCCTATAACTTTTCAATATAAAATAAATTTATGTTTTCCTAGAAAATGTTTTCGTGGAAGACAAGTATATTTTTTACTTATTTTCTCATGTTTCGTTGCTGAGTAGAAAATATTTTTCAGTAAAAGAATTGCAATGTTTGGTTTATAAAAAAAATATTGTAAGGAAATATCTTTTATTTTTACTAGAGTAGAAAATAATTTTTTAAATTGAAAGTATCTTTTGAAAAAAACTTAATTTTTTTTCGGGGTTGGGGGGGGAGAGTGAGGTGAAATCGAGGGCTGGGTTAACAACATTAAACATTTTAAAGTTGACAATATTTTTAAAAACAAGTTCCATTTTTTTGAGTTGGATCCTGTAGGGGGTGGGGATGGGGGAATCGGATGGGTAGGATGAAAACCAATTAAAGTTAAAAGGTTTTTTTTCAAACAAACATACCATACTCTTTTTAGGGTGGGGCTGGGGGCTGGTTACGGGGTGTGGTCTAGGGTAGGGGTGAAAAAAAAATGAAGTTTGAAGTTCAAATATAGTTTACAATAACTTAATTTTTTTTTGATGGGGGGGGCGGAGGGGGTGGGTGGGAGCGATGGGTTGTCCAAGTAAGGGGTAAAAATGTTTTCCTTCGTACCAAACACACCCTAAGACATGCTTAATTAACTTTAAGGAATATCAATATTAGTACATGATTTGTTAATTTTACACTATTATTTATCATCCAAATATAAAATTAAATAAATTTTAAAAAATAATTATACGTAATAAAAGAAATGTAAATTTTTAGATATTTTGGAGGGTCAAAGACTTCACTATAGAGAAAAATAATTACCTTTATAGAACATAAAAAGGATGAGAAGTTACAATATATTTGGTAATATTATGAATTTGGAGTAATTAAAAGTTAGAAGCTTGAGTCATTTAACTAATTCATATTTTAACTATTTTACACATATTTTTATGGGTTGAATATGGTGTAAACCCCTATTTTACCAATGTAAAAGTCACTCACCCAACCCATTAAATATGGATGGGTTACCAAAATATGAGCTCCTTTTCCGGCACTAATTATTATCTTTAGTATTCTCATGATCATGCTAGTAGGTTTAGCTTTGGATTACTTGCGGTCCTAGGTCCCGTTTCGCTTTATGGGTGTATCTCTGGACAAAGCCAATGGGGTTTGTCGGCGGTCGTCCCATGTGATACAATTAACTTTTATCCTAAGTTTAATTTGAAAACAAACTCACAAGTATATGAAAAAATTACCTAAATGCATAGTATTTAGTAATATTATTAATCTTTCAAGATTTTGGTACGTCCGTATACATGTATTTCATGATACGTGGACTCAAAATTATTTTAATTTATTCTAGATCCACTATATTCAAATGGATTCACGTGTATCTATATTACGTAGAAAAATGCAGCACCCTCGCCTTCCTCCTATCTCACTCGTCACTCTCTTATCTAACTCGTGTATCTATGATGCATCACACCAGGTATACATGTATCTTGCGTATCTTTTATCCTTTATGCAAGCTAGTAACACTAGATTTTTTTGCTTATTTTGTTGAAACAACACAATTCTTTGTCATGTTTGATTTGAAAATCTTCTAATTTCCTTGTTTCATAAAATTTTTAGTTTGAAAAAAAATGGGTTAGCCCTCGGCCCTTCTAGGGTTAGGTTGGTTTGTGCATTTTCAGCCTTCCCAAATGAAGGGTCGGTTTTCCCTAACCTATCAAGTTCCTTGATCTGGAAGGCTTGAAACAGGTGCATCTATACCGACCCTTTTTGAAACTCTAAATCTTATGCACTTTGACTTTACAAGAATATCAAAGTGGGTCCAATAATTATATTCACCAATTTTTCTAAGAAAGATATTTTGTGCGACATGACCACATCACATAAGAAGATGTTAATAACTTTGATAAAGCAACAATATATGTTATAGACATGGCAGAGCTACTCTAGGGCAAGGGGCGTCGACCCACAACCTTCGTTGAAAATTTACATTGTTTATATATGTCAAATTTTGGTTTACAAAATATATATACAAGTCTAAACACTTCGTAATACATGTTGATTTTTTAGTGCAATGGTTAAGAGGTTACAAAAATTGTTTAACGTTGTGTTTTCTATCCAAATATTATATATTTTTACTTTATCTTTTCGAAGCCCATAATAAAATTTTGGATCCATCATGTAGTATTTTTTAATGTATTGAAAAGGTAAAATACACATATGCACATCCCAACTTCAATGCAACACCTGAAATATTGTTAAATACAAAATCCTACATAAATTAGATTAACCGTATTAAATCTTAAGTAAGTAGCTTACTTGAGATCACTATGAAAGAATGCAGTCTTGACGTTTAGCTAGTTAATCTCCCAATGTAGGGTAGTTGTAATTAATAACACAATCCAACTGGTTCTGTCTATAACGATCTAACTGGAAATGTCGTGCACATCGATAACAATAAGTTGATTGTAACCTTTGGCAACGAAACAAGCATTAAAGTATTCCACTTACCCAACCAACTTTAGTTTTGTTTTGAACACCCATCTAGAACCAACAATATTCATATGATATTAAGATAAAGGGTTTTCCATCAAGGGCATGCGTGCATGAGGTGTTGTTAGAGATAGTGTAACATAGGCACCATCTGTTCTGTCAATAGAATGATATGTACATTCACATTGAACATTATTTGTACCCAAAAATGCTTGAAAGGTTGTAAAGTGATGGATAAGATTCTGCAGAGAGATCAACAATAGTAGCCACATAAGGTAAATACAATTCATCAAAAAAATGACATGTCTCTAAATAAAAACCTTTCACGTATGAGGAAAATAATTTTTCTATCCTTTGTGAAGTAGACTGTAGCCTATGAACACACTAGGGAATTATGCAACGTTTTCAAGAAAACATGATATATAGAGTGTGGATTCTATCCAAATTGAAATCACAACAAAATTCCATAGATTAAATAACACCCTATGTCTAAACAACTATGGAATACAAACTGACACAGTCTAAGTTCCGAGTGTGATAAAGGAACTGGTTGTGAAATCCCACATCCTGGTGAAAAATCTACGCGGATTTTCATTTTATTTTGGGCTGAAACTTTGTAGAAAATTTTGCTTGTTTATTGAACAACTGGTGGCTCTGTCTCTCTTTCGGTTCTAATTTGGATAATTGTTAGCAAGTGTGGTTTTTTGGTATGTTTGACTAAGGCTATTCAGATTAGAGTACGTCTGTGCAGAAATGACTAGTTTAGCATCAAATGCGTAGTTGGGCTCAAAAAAGGCGTAGTTTAAGTGCCCCATGCGAGGGAAAGCGAAAAAAAGAAAACCTGTCTTCAATACTTACAAGGTCATCCCTAGTAGGGACTAGCAAAATCGCGTTTGGACAACCGTACTAAACTAAGGGTGGTGGTTATGGTCTTCCCAGCAGGCTACACTAAAATAAGCATAATGTTTTTACTTCATTCAAGCTTGGGATTCTAAACCTGAATTGGTTGGAAGGATTTAATTATATTTAATTTTATATGTCATGGGCTAATAAATTTATTTTGTGCTAAAAGATATGACCTTTTGAAGTTGACCAAACAACCCGTTTTTGCTAATTAGTTGTTGGCCCTCACCCACAGTGAGAATTATTGTTCATAGGTCCAGCCACAGACTGTACTGGTTGGACGTGGTTGGAATTAGAGATCTCTAAATCTTGTACCCAATGAAAGACACCATTAATATATCGATCCTTTTTTCAGCCATTTTGGTCCAACTCTTCTTGTCCCTGCTGTTCCCGTCTTCGCTCCTCTCTCTACCACTTCCTCTTCTCCCGGACCTTCGGCGTAGATTATGTGGTTTGGCACCAGGTCATGGAAAGCTACAATTTTCTATTTTCTCAAATCCAAGGTATTAGAAATCTATTCCTACTCCAGTTTATACTTCACTGCATCTAGAATTAACTAAAGATACAACTCAATAAAAAGTCAATACAAGCAAACTTGACTTAAAGAACTATCAAGCATATTCCTATGAATATGGTTCAGGTTCTTCAGTTTTGTTTCCTGTGTTAGTTGCCCTTTGTAATCAGAAATCATTCAAATAAACTCCCACTATTAGATTGCATTCTTATTGTAACTCTTTGTTTAAGAGAGATAGAGAGAGTGAGACAAGCCAAACGAAGATGAGAGCTAGAGACATAGTGACAGAGCCACAAATTTTATTAAGGTTGTTCAAGATATTTGTTGTAGTTGTCAAAATAGAAAAAATAAAAAAAATTTGGTATGTGGGGTTCAAACTAAAAACTCGTTCACTCAAATAAGAACATATTACTACTAAACCAAATACATAGAATTTGTCAAGGATGTTCATCTTTAAATACATATACTTTAAATGTGGAATTTAACATATATATACAATGTATTTATCAATCAAAGAAACACCCAGGGTAGCTCTAGCTACGTCCCTAGCGAGAGTTACATACCAAGGTGGAGCCACCTTGTACCTTGGGTGTCCAATTATATACTCTTTGTAGAAAAATTATACGATCTATACACGTAAATGATTGACTTATATTGGTATAAATGGTACTTTCGACACCTTAAAATAATAAAGTAACCCGTAGTTTTGATGGCTAGAACTGTCGCAAATCTACTCGCTTCCCCCAGTTTTACTCCATGTATGAGCATTTTAATTTTTCTCTAATTATTTACCTTCTTGAAGTTTGTAAGTAAATAAACATGCATAAGTTTACATAAATATCCAGTAGCTTGGTGGTAAATAGTGTCATGTCTGTTTTGAGTGACTCAAGTTCGAATCTAACCTCCTATAAAGTTTTTTCCTTGAGTTGTCTTTTTGGAATAAGGTTTTAAATGAAAACAATTCTTAAATTTTAATACATTTTCCTTGTGGAATAATATTTCCTTATAGAAATGAATACTGGATTTGGTAGAGGCAAGTTTCCTCTATTGTATTTGGGTTTCCCAATTAGTCATGCCTAGAAGAAGAAGGTATAGTCTACAGAATTGATGAAAAAAATTTCAAACAAGTTGTTAGCTTCGATAAGGAAACTGTTTTCATTTGGCGGTAAGGTTGTGTTAATTCATAATGTGTTAAATAGCACACCTATATATCTCCTATCTTCTATTAATCCACTGAGGTGTATTTTTCATTACTTGCATAGAGTCTTTACAAAAATAATTTAAATTTAGGGAGGAAGGAAATAACAAGAATTGGGTAGCTTGGTCAGATCTATGTAGACTCAAGAAGGAAGGTGGAGTCGGATTTAGATCTTTATTTAATGTTTTTAAAGCATTATTTGCTAAATTATGATTGGTTTTTATAACAAGAAAGACTATTTTGTCAAACTCTATGTGGAATAAATATTGTAAAAAGAAGACACCTCAGGTGGTTGAATGGAAGAATGTATTTTTAACTTGGAAGTATATGTAGGAAGCTAGGGAATTGATAGATCAACATATTTGGTAGGAATCTAAGTGTGTCCATTTAAGTATCTGGTATGATAATTGGTCACAATTATGAGAACTACATTATATTGCTTCTATAGACAGTGCTAAAAATGTGCGGTTTGATGAAGTGAAATAGTGTTTTTTGAATAGGGAGTTGAATGTTGACTTGATTCAAACTAGCTCTGGGGAACATATGAGTAGAAATGTAATACGACTCCCTAGAAGATCAGAAGATGAAGAGAAGTGGGATGAACCATGGTGAATTCATAATACTTCATGAAGATTCACTACAGGTTCTGCTTGGGATTTTCTAAGAGAGAAACATGAAGTTTGTTTAAAGGATAAGTATATCTTGACTGTGAAAATTCCTTTTAAATTATCTTTTTTCAATTGAAGATCATGGAAACAAAGACATCCCATTAGTGAAGTTCTTTTCAGGAACATGATGAGTGATGTGGTAGTGTGTGGTTGTTGTGATAATGGTGTTCAGGATACTAGTGAACATTTATTTATTATATGTTCATTATCTAATTCTTTATTGAGATACTTTGAATGATTAGCAGGGATGGAGGGTCCTTTCTTGCAGTTGAAAGATACTCTGTATAAATTGTAGAATGAAGATGCTTTTGCAATGCGTAAACCAGTGTTAATGGTTATGCCATTGTTTATTTGTTGGCAAGTGTAGAAGAGAAGAAATTCCTTGAAATTTCGTGGATCAACGTCTTATTTGAGTATGAGGAGGGATAACAAATAATTTATGTCTACTAGCTAAGCAATTGTATCCATGGATGCATAACATGCCTTATTTGTAATATTTCCCGGGTATCTCCGTAGAATTGGTTGTAAGTTTGGTTTATTTGGAATTACCTATAAGGATTCTTTCAATTCAGATGGGTCCTTTAAATGGAATCCGAGGACCTGTTTCTCAACTTTATTCGTATTAGAAATGATAATGCAACCTGGTGTTCGTTGAAGAATCTGATGGAAATTTCAAAAACCTAATTCACGAAACTGGTAGTTAACGACTAGGAATGGTATTTGGTATGAAAATCAGAAATTTGTTCCATCTTGTTATGAAACCGCTTAATTTAGCCTCCACATCATGATGATGACACCCAGCCTTGTAACCATACTTGGATGTCTCTACGGAATTAAGGAGGATACAAGTTTAAGGAGGATGGAAGTGGCCATAGTAACACCTGAGAAAGGGAAACAAGCTAATATATATTTAATTGCCTAACATTGTGTTTTCTTTTACACGTACAAATGTATAGATGTTACATGATTTTCAAAGGTTAGACCTAGTGAACTAGGAGACAAGGTTCGTAAATTACCGATCCAACCCCTATTTTATCTAACTGTCCTAATTTAAGGTATAATGGCGAAGATGCAGAATGACAATTTGCGCAAAGATATATTAGAAGCATCAATACATAAGTTGCTCAGTGGTTTTTCTTTCTGTCGGTTTTCCCCATAGTTCAATATTATAGTCCCTAGTCCGACATCTGTACATAGAACGGGTATGGAACATTTTCTCATACACAATCTGTAGTTTATAACCATAATAGTGTTAATCTAAGAGAAAATGGTTAAATGGCTATGAGCAGATTGCAGAAATTGAAAAATACGTGAGAAGGTGATAGTAACACCGTTCCGAGGATTTTGATAGTGGCATTATCTCCTTTTTTGTATCAACTTCTCAAAGCGAAGTAATGAATATTGCAAGGTCATTTTAGGTATACGTGGATCAATAAGATAAGATATTTTCACAAAGGGGGTAAGGATATCACCGGAATTGAAGTTTCGATAGAGGTACCCCGAGCTGGAGAAGTCTCTGATGGGGATGGTTTCATGATGTTGGTGAGACTAGAAAACGTTCGAGATGAAATACACCCCAAAATTGAAGTACTGTTGTTGTGGTTTCAGTTTAGTGGAGGATGTTTGACAGAATGAACACTCCGACGATGAGCATGGGGACAATGAGCACAATGACGATGGATGATGATGATCCGATGCTCCGATTTACTTTATTGCTCCAATACTCCCATTAAATTTCCCCTTTCCTCTTTTCGTGGTTGGATCGGGTCCTCTTTGGGCCTGATTTTTATGTCCATCGATAAATAGACTTGCCCCATCTTTAATCTTTTTTAGAAAAAACGTCATTATATTATATTACTTTTGTTTCCTTTGTAGAATAATATTTTCATACATTTTAATACATTTTCTTTTTGGAGTAAGGTTTTCTTTTTGTATAAATGGGAGACTCATTCACCCAAATTATATTGCAATATTATTGAAAATTAAATCTCTATAAATAATTGTTTCCTTAAAAAACAAATCACTATTCAAATTTTGGCCCTCCTTCATAAAATTTCTAAATACTCCATTGTTAACATACCATCTCGACTAAGAGGTGCCTTACAGGGTTACACTGTCAGAGAGAAGTCACGTCAGCAACTGCAAAGAGTGAGAGAGAGATGTCATGTCGACAACTGCAAATAGTGAGATTCCTACGAAGAGTCGAAGAGGAGACCTATGGATTGTGGCTTGCGACTGTCTGTTGTGCTATAGTGGAGATATGGCATTGGGAACTGAGTCAAAATTTGGGCTGGTTGAAAAATGGTCACATAAATGTAATCAATCACCCCTCATATTTGACATATGTGTTAAATATATTTCATGTTTTGTTGGTGATTAAAAAATTTTCATGGAAAAATTGTATTGTTTTGTTATGAATGAAATCTTTTTGAAATTTCTTTAATTTTTACTAGAGTAGAAAAATCATTTTGAAATGAACTTTTAAAAGAAAACATAAATTTCTTTCGGGGTTGGGGGAGGGGGGGAGAGAGAGAGGAGGATCGAGGGTAGGGGTTAAAATATTAAAATCGTTAGTTGAAATATTTTTTTACATAAAAAACCAATTTATTTTTTTCTGGAGGTGGGGGTGGGATCGTTTGTAGGATGAAAAAAATGTGAATAGTTTAAATTGAAAACATATTTTAAATAAGCAACTTCTATTTATTTTGGGGGGGGGGGACTTGTAGTGGTGGTGTGGGTGGGAAAGATCGATGGTACCAGCGGGTTAACAAAATGAAAATTTGAAGTTCAAAATAATTTTAAAAAATAAACTTAAGTTTCTTTTGGGGGCTGGGGGCTGGTAAGGGGTTGGTGGGGGGGGGTTGTCGAGGGTAGGAGGGAAAATGTTTTCCTTCATACAAAACACGCACTAAAACATGCTCAAAACAAATAAAAATATCTTTAGTTATAATTTACAAAAGACATCTAAATTCAATTAGATATTTTTGGAGGGTTAAAGACTTTACATTTTCAATTATAGAGAAAAATAATTAGCTTTATAAAATATATAAAGGAAGAGAAATTGCAATACATTTGGTAATATCATGAATTTTGAGTGAATAAAAATAAGAAGCTTAACAAATATGGATGATCCATATTTTACCCATATTTGTATGGGTTTAATATGTGTGTCAAACCATATTTTAGCCATGTAAAAAATCACTCGCCCAACCCATTAAATATGGTGGGGTTACCAAAATATGAGCTCATTTATGCACAACCCTATTTATTTTTTTTTAAAAATAATTTACTAATTTAATGACTAAAGCTAAGGATCATACAACAAAAAAAATGATGTTTGAAATAATGGAGTTAAAAGTGAACGTACCTAGCAATTCTGACATTTTTTCGAGACAACCAAATAGAGGAAGTTCACAAAAATTGGGTGGACATAAGAAGTATCATTCTCCTTGTCCCAATTTATAAGACTTATTTTTTTTCCGTTTCAAATAAAATTACACATTTCTATATTTAATAACAATATAACTTCAAATAAACATTTTATCATTAGTGAAATAATTTTATCACACATATATGTCTAATTTATTTTAGACAAAAAATTAAAAATATTTTTTATTCCTAGTTTTGTACTGTTAAGTTAAACTAAGTCATATAGGTTGACATCAATAAAGTACTAAATACAGGTTGCCCATTGTTTCATATATTAGGTCCGCCTATGTCTAAAAACAAAATTGTGTTGTCTTGGAGAAGCACGCATGTTGAGATACGTACTGGACAGAAGACAACAATGGACAGGATTTGCAACCTTTCCAGCATCCCATTGCCAGGCTCTATTTGGCACTACCAACTCTCATCCCAATCCTTCTACTTGTCGAAAGAGCAATACACGAATTTGGAAATTTCATCTTTTGGTTCACCTGCATATGCCAATGTGCTTCACAATTGCATAACGAACAGGGATTTCATCATTGGAAAGGCACTTTATTGCGATGTTTTAAAGAGAGGAGGATTTGTAGACCTATTTGGCTAGAATATTTTGCTCAACTTGTATGTTAAGTCTGAGTTATTACATGATGCAGTTCAGTTGTTCCATGAAATGTCTACTTCAGGGACATTTGCAGGCAGCGAAATATATTACAGCTATTAAACTTTTTGTTAGATTGCATAGATAAGGCCATGAGCTGAACCCATTTATATTCACAACAATCTTGAAAGTGTTTGTGCGTATGAAATTACGACAGATATGGGTTTTGAGAAGTATTCATGCGTGTCTTGTATAAGCTTGATTGGACTCTAAGCCTTTTGGTCACTCGTCCGTATGGATGCTTACTCTTATTCTGGACTTGTTAATTTTTCCAGGGACGTTTTTAATGACATTATTAACAAGGACATGGTTTCTTGGACAGGGAAACTTAGTCTCCGGTATATTGAACCTTATTGAATCTCCAAGAGAGTGGGCAATGTGGCTTATGAGTTGGAGTTACCCCAAGCGTTAGCAGCGGTTTATCCGGTATTCCATATTTCTATGTTAAAGAAGTACTTGGGTGATCCTTCATTGATAGTACCAATAGAGATTGTTGGGATTAAGGAAAACCTATCCTATGAAAAAATTTTGATTCAAATTTCGGATCGTCAAGTTCACAAATTAAGGACAAAGGAAGTTGCTTCAGTCAAGGCCCTTTGGAGGTACCAATTTACTGAAGAAGCGACTTGGGAAGCTGAGGAGGATATGAAGAAGTGATATCCAAATCTCTTCGAATACGGAGAAAATGTAGATCAAGGTACTAAATTCCCTCCTAAGTTACTTTCATACAGGCTATGCACTAAGCATATTTAGGCATTGCGTTGTCTGTTTAGTGCTGAAATGTGAATGTTACGGACAATTGCTTACAGCTGGAGTTCCCATTCAAGGACGACGTTATTTCCCACGGGGTATTTTAACATATCGCAACTAGAACTAATAAGAACAAGCTAATAAAACCAAGAATAATCATGTTTTGGAATAAGTTAGGAAACCAGGAAAATTCTAGCTTTCAAAAGTGAGTTTTGGTCAATTTTCAAATGACAATAACTTCCATCTCAAGATGAGTTTGGATGAGTTACTTATATGGTTGGAAATTACATGGGAACATCTTTCCAACAGCTCCAAGTTTGCGAAAATCTGAGGTTGTATGAGGGAGATACGTCTTTCGGAAATTGGGTTGTTGAGCTGACGAAAATCCAATCCGGATTTTAATGAGAGTAAAGTTTTCTTTTCACCCTAGTATTTCCTAATTAATTTTTAGGTTATTTTAGGGGTAATAACAAGTCATAAAATTAGTTTTAGAGGCAAAAAATAAAAAACGCGTAGGGATTGAGAGAAAAGAGAAAAGAAGAGGAAGATCAAGAATTGTCCAAGAAATGCTAAGATCGTTGAGTGGATTTCGTTGAGGGTGATCCTTATCGAGGTGTCTGAGATAATTCAAAGATACTTCCTTTAACCCACACCCCAGTTTGATTCAACACAACAAATTAGACTTTATTTGAATGAAAATCTTGATGTTCTTGATGAAATGTTGTGAAGTGCTTGTTGGTTGAATTGTAGTTGATCTATAGTAAGTTAGATTCATGTTTTCGGACTGTTTTCGAGTCTAATATATTAGATAATGAGTTATTTAGGGATCCTAAGTATTTGGGATGGGATCCATGAAGGTTTAGGAGGTTTAGAGATGAAAAAAGGAGAAGAAAATTCGTAGGTCCAGTCAGATAGCCCCTGGGGGGCTACTCCTGCAAGAGCCCCTCAAGGTAGGCTCTGTCTAACAGGCCCTGGAACGCCACGCCATCAAAATCTCCCCAGACTAAGATCTATCTGACAAGCCCTGGAACCCCATGCCTCTCAGAGCCCCACAACCCCCTGGAGATCACATTCTTTCCCTATCTTTCTGTACTATTTCCTAAGTGATGTACCTATAATTCCTAGTTGGTTCCAACACTTTAAAGTACATGTAAATATCAAGAACCATACATAAATGTTAGATCATGATCCTTGAATCATAATACAATTCAAGGATAGTTAAAATAAAAGTCAAGGATGTTAATAGTCAAGTCTAAAGTTTAAGAAGAAAGTCAAAGTAAGTTCCTAAAGCATTCAAGAGTCTTAAACAATCGTTTCAACTTTTTTTAAGGTTCAAGTAAAGAGTTGAGTTAAATTCTCAAATGCTATAAGGGAACCAAGTATTCCCTAAGAGTTATGTTTCGAGTAAGAAAAGAGCATATACTAAAATGTTTTCCCACTTTTGAGAAAGGAAGGAAGTTAAAATTCTATATAGCCTATGGCTAGTTTTAATAGAAGAAAGAGGAAACTATGATTTCCTAGAGAGTTTGGTAAAAAGCATTGTTTTGAGCACTAATCTCAAATCACAAAATCAATATATTTTAAAAACATAACAGTCTGTATGTATATTTTTTGGGAGTAGTATTAAGCACCGATGTGGGAATGTGAGTTTAGATTAACTCAAGTCTCCATGTAAACCATGTAGCAATAATGGGTAGAAAAGGGTCATACTTTTTAGATGAACCCTTTTCATAGTGTACTAGTGGATACAGTAGGAAGTTAAGTACTTATACTCTGGCAAGGTTAGAATGGCCGAGCAACGTTGGCTGAATAACGTTGTATCATCACCATAGCTCTTAAATGGTGGTTATCGGTTAGAGAAGCTCCCATAGAAGTATTTTATTTTCATATACATCAGTTATTTGTATTTTTACATATATCTCAGATATTATTTGTATATTGCTACAACATGCCTCAGTCTGTATTTGCTTTACATTGCAATTACTTTTAATCTACGTATATTGAATAAGAGTTAGTAGATCATGAGTGTAGCAGAGCCAAGGTAATTATTTTTGCTTACTCCTTTTCAAGCCGAAGTGTTGTTTAGCTTTCCAACTCGCATACTCGTACATCCAATGTACTGATGCCAGTTGGCCTACATCATTTCATGATGAAAACGCAAGTAACCAAGATGAGAACGCAGTGCACCGTTGATCGCATTAAGCACTCCATAGTCACTTGGTGAACCTCCTTGCATTCTGGAGGACATCCCTTTTAAATCCTTTCTAGATTAGTTCATAAGGGTGTTGTGAGGTCTATCCTAACATCCATCTCAATTAGTTTAGAGGCTTCGTAGATACTAAGTAGTTTAGTAATATTTTTCATTTTAATTTTATGTGAAAGACTTGAGTTGTTTTTGGCTAGTTTAAAATTTTAAACTTTTAAAACATTCCAGATAGTATTACTATTCAGTTCAGTTAAGTTCTTTCATTCTTATAAGTTTGATTTTTCTCTTCCGATTAGTTAAGGTAGTTCAAGGGTTAACTCGAGGCCAGCAATGATCATTCAGTGCCGACAAAGCCCAGGGTGTAGGCTCCGGGCGTGATATACTTGTACTTTCATAATGCAAAAACTATACATACATATTTCTGAAAAGTTTGTAAAGCTGCATTGATGAAGCATCTAGAAGGCTCTTTAGAGCAGCAATTCAATGAAAAATGGATTTCTAAAAGGGTCAACAATATTATTTTGTTGTTTTTAAATTTATTTTTACCTTCTATAAATTTTGTTAGAGTAACAATAACAAAATTTGGTGAACGTTTAACCTTGGACAAATAGATTGTCTCTACAAAAATTATTTAAGTTGTTGTTAACAAGTAGTTATTTAACTTATTTATAACTAAAATTTATTTAATTTATTTATAACTAATATTGATTATCGAAAACTTCTATTTAATTTGTTTTTAATAAGGAGTTATTCTTACCATAAAATTATCTGTTCTGTGTTTTTTCATGAACAAAAAGAAAGAAAAAATATGTTTAATTGCAACATAAAAACATCACTTAGTTTTAACTAGACTGAAATGTTCTTAAGACCTACTACAACTTACTTTTTTCTTCTTCTAACAGTCGATTGTTGGAAAGGTTGTTCAAAAACATAGAAAGTGCAGGTGTGATGCGGACGGAAACCGAGCAATTCCATATATATATAATATATATATCTTATATATCTTTACCGCCCCTCATTATTATATATAGTATATATATAAAGAGAATACTAGGCGCCGCAGTATGTGCTGTGCCACCAACAAAGCATGAATTCCCTTTTCAATTTGTTTATTTCTAACCACATGTCGTCGCTTTCATAGAAAGCTTGTGTGTTTAGTTCGTGGCACCTACACAAAAAATATTCCTTTTTAATTTATTTATTTCCAAAACAAACATTTTCCATTAATGAATCGTTGTGACTTTTATATTAAAAAATTGACTTTTATGAAAAGTAGGATTTCTTTTAAGAATTAAAACTTTTTTGCAAAAGTTGTGATTTTTATTAAAGGTTGTGACTTTATTTGAAGGATTATAACTTTTTCAAAGAGTTGTGGCCTTTTTGAAAAGACACAATAAGCATTTGTTCACATAAGTTTTTATTTTCTATAAATAGAGGAATTTCCTCTCATTTTAAAATAACGAAAATTTTGTAGTTCTTCTTCTGCACAATTAAATATTCATTTACTTTTATCTTGTTGAGTGGATCACTGACACCATTCTTTTTGCATAAATAAAGTGGTGATAGATACATTCCATCTTGAGAGGCTCTATTCATTTACCCGAGTTAAATCTCGGGTACAAGAGTATAATAATTTCTGTAAGGGAACACTGTGCATCAGTGTCATTGATTTTTCCTTTCTGTAATTACCATAACCTTTTACACTATTAGTTTTTGTAACTACGTTATCTTGTATCTAAGATATATAAGGTTTTACTTTTAATGACTAATAGGTTTAAGAATTATCTTATAAATTTTGTGATATTAAATTCTCGGCGAGGCACAGATAATTTTACTAGAAGATAATTATAAATACAAATTTTGAATATATAAATATTTAAAAACCCCTCATCCAACCCCCGCAGCCACCCCCCCACCCCCAAAAAAAAAAAACCAAACCTCTTCCTTTCTTCTATTTGCCTAACAGTGACTGATGACTATTGTCCACCATTGTGAATATTAGAGGTTTTACCATATTTTATGTATGAATTTATCTTTATTTTTTATCTTCATACCTTCTTTCTTATTCTTAAATAAATTAATAGTGTTTTTC
Source organism: Solanum habrochaites (assembly GCA_027704765.1). Classification (NCBI taxonomy): domain Eukaryota; kingdom Viridiplantae; phylum Streptophyta; class Magnoliopsida; order Solanales; family Solanaceae; genus Solanum; species Solanum habrochaites. The sequence continues at coordinate 28,522,463 of JAKWJA010002493.1, forward strand.
TAAAAAACTGTTTTTCTTTTGTTATTTTGATTTTGTATGTAATTACTTTTTTTGTTTCTGGTTTGATTTGTGGGAAAGCAGGGGCGTGGGTCAGGGGCGGTGTTGTGGGGCGAGGCACAAGGGAGATAAAAATTTATATGAATAATGATCTCCATTTTTTTCCGACAAAGAAGTTGTGGATGGTGGTGTCTATTTTTTCAGACAAATAAAACATAGATGAAAATCTCCATTTTGCTGAAAAAAAAGTAAATGATGATCTTCAGTTCTTTTTTCGATAAAAAAGATGAAGAAAGTAGTTTTACATCTGCAAAATCAATAGCAAAATGAAATAAGATTGAAAAAAGGAAGAAAAGAAGATGATAGCAATTTGTAGAAAAAATTATGGCGAATGGTTGTTAGGATATAGTTGCAGTATTGAAAAAAGGAAGGAAAAAAAGATTGTAGAAGTATTCTTTTTTAAAAACACTTATGAAGGAAAAAAAAATGAAAAAGGAAAAGGGAAAATTTTAAACAAAATTTAAAATGAGACCTCCTAAAATAGATACCTAAACTGTAGGTTTGTCATGCGAACCTCACTATGTCATTTCCCTATTGAATCATCAACCACCCATAATCTGTTCCTTTTAAACACTTGTTAATTTTGATCAAATTTTCTATTATAAATGCTTTCAATTGTGTTAGTATTGTAATGATTTTGATTTAAAGAATGTACATAAATTATGTTAGTCTCATTTGTTTTATAATGTGTTCAAATGACATGAAATTAAATACAGTTATCCTCAAACATTTCCATTATAAATTGGACTATTGAGTTCTACAGCAACATATCTATCAATCCCCCTCAAAAAATCTGCTTCCACATCAGTCAGTGGGTTGTTTTAAAATGGAACAAAGTTAGGATGTCAATGTTTTCAATAGAAAGAATCAACATATGTTGGAGGTTTCATAAGGGTGAAATGGACAGTTTAGGGATCTGCATATGTATTTGCCTTTTGTGATTATACTAATTTTCGCTGCTACCAAAGTCGGAATACATTTGTTGCCACGTCGCATAAAATCTTTAGAGTGCGTTTAAATTATTAAATGTAGAGGGTCCTAATGGGTAATGTTCTAATTAAGATGTCTAAGTTAATTTTGCAGAAAACTTTAATGGCAAAAAATGAATTATGCCTAAAATGAAAATGTTGCCACATGAAATGGGAAAGAGGAAATACTATGTATTATTTTGTAGTCTTTTCTTTTTACTTGTTTGCGTTAAAATCAGGGAGATATGCACATTTAAAGTTATTCTCTCAGGTTAAGGAAAGTTAACCAAAAATATGAGGTGTATTGGTCTCCCTTACTCAATCAGATTAATTTTTTTTCTGTAAAGTGGTAAAGGTCTCAACTGATTTGGTTCAGTTTTACAATCCTAACACACACTTAGGATTTTAGAAAAGAGTTCAAGAAGATAAAAAAACAATAAAGAAGGGAAGATTCAAGGTTTATATCATAATTCCTTGCCGATCAAAGGTTGTTTCGCCGAGGCTTTGATCCCTATGAGGCATGTCAGTTCTCATAGTGTTCGGTTCGTTCACCCACACACCAATAATGCTATTAATGCATTTTCTTTGTCAAAGTTAAAGGCTTTGATTTCTTAAAGTGTTATCTTGAAATTTCATTTGTAATGTTTATGGTTGGGGTTTTGAAAAATTCTTCAGATGAGTATTAGTAATTTAAGGGTTGTTTTAAGTAATTATCGTGTACATAGGTTGGGTATTCGAATCTAAGTGAGTTGGCAACAAACCATTCCATTCTAAGCGAATTAGAATAAGAAAACGAGAAAGAAAATTCGTGAGAAAATTATCTGGGTGAACAGTGGCAACCTGTCCCAACTATTGCGCCAGAGAAAGTACTTCTCTAGTTTAGGGGTTGGTACAGTGCACCATGGTCACCTTCTCCCCCTCTTCTCAATTGTTTGACCCATCTGAGTTCTTTCACAGGGTACCTTTTCTCCCTATTTTTTCTAACTACTCTAAACCACATCTAAACATCAAGATATTATTTATAACATGAATCTAACCCTTGAATCATGTCACGCCCCGAGCCTACACCCTGGGCGGAACTAACACTCGAGAACTATTGTTTTCCCCAAGCAAACCCCTGGCCTAGATTATTACTCAACGAAAGACTTAAACACAAGAAAAGAGTCTCAAATGATAAACACATGAAAAAAACATAGAATGTCTTAACAGAACATTAAACTAGCCAAGATGTCAAGTCAAGACTCAAAACACAAGCCAACAATAAAATAGTGATTAATGAACTAACTGATTGTCTATCTATGAAGCCTCTAATACTGAGATGGATGTCGTGACAAGACCCACGACATCTTAATGAACTAAAATATTGAAAGCAATAAAAGAGATCCTTCGGAAGAAATGAGTCTCAACAATAACTCTAGAGCTCAACTAGCCTCAACGAAGCGTTGGATGCTGATCCTGGTTACCTATATTTGCATCATAAAAAGATGCATGTCAACTGACATCAGTCCATTAAATGTACGAGCATGCGAAGTGAATACTAAATAAAGATACAAGCTTGAAAGGATATGAAAAAACAAACATGGTCTCAACTCAGCTCTTTCAATATAAAGAAGTAATGTAAATGCAATACACAGAAATGTTTTTATAACATGAATAGCAACTCTGTGTATTGAAAAATACACTAGTGACTTTCTTTGTAAGAAAAAATAAAATTTGAACTTTGTTTATATCTTAAAAAATAAATAAATAGTGTGTAAAAGAATACAAAATACTTTCGTAAAAGTTTCTTTAACCGACAACCATTACATAACAGCTATCATGATGATAACACATTTTGTTTACCCTATTAATGTCTTCATATGCCTTGCCTAGGTTATAGAACCTAACTACTTAGTTGATCCACTAGAATATGCAAAAAAGAATTAAGAAATCCTCTAAAAGTATGAACCTTTTCTACCCATGTGGCAACATGGTTTATGGCGGCTCTGAGTTTTCTAAACTCTCTCTCATATCGGTTTTCCATACTACTCCAAAAATATACTGCCTTAATAAATTTAAAAACATAACTCTGTGGTTTAAGATAATTACTCAAAACCTAGGTAGAAGGCTCTCTTGGAAATCGATGTTTCCTCTCTTGATTTATCGTGAAAGGATTTACTCTTTCGTGAAAACTAGATCAAATGATCTTTGGATATCTCAGTTCCATTTCTTGTTTAAATGTGAAAAAAATTTAATCTTCCGGAATACATAGTCCCGATATACAAGTTTGAAGAAATGAACTTCAATCTTTAATCCTTACTCAACTCAAAACTCAAGTCTTAAAACAAAGTTAAAGCATTTGTAAAAGACTTTTGTCACACTCTATGTCTTGACTTGACTCTTAACTTTCCTTTAATTGAATTATGCATTCAAGCATTGTAATTTGTGTTAGGAAAGATATTATAATGTTTAGGAGTGTTTTTACGTAGTTAAACAAGAGAAACGATCAACAAATCAATGTCCAAAACCAAGGACGCGACACCGAGAAACATTTAAATATTTGGCCGCAAAATAAATTTTTGATGAAGAAGGTTCCGTGACCGCTCCACGGTACAAAGAAGATTTTTTTCATTCATGAGGAATAGGTATTCCACTCTGACCTGGTACCCAGATTTACCCAACTTTTTCCTTCTTCTTTTTCTAACCCAAATTCACATAAACTCAATTCTTTTTTCCTGAATTCTCTTTAGATTAAGATACCCAATATACGTACAGAAAAACCTAACTCAAAACAACTCTATAATCGACACAATAACATCAACAACTTATCAGCCTTTGCCCAAATCATGAATGAAAGCAACTTTAAGAACACATATTAAGAATATCAAACTTTCAACCTTTTTTTGGACGAATTTGCGCATAAATAACATGATTGGAGTATGGGTAAACGAAAGCAATGCTATTAAAGTATCACATAACTTGTAGGATTGAATCCTTTGTGAAATCAACAACCAAAATCAAAAGAATTTGACGAATCTTGAACTTTTCTTCTCTTTTATCTTCTTGAATTCTTTATCCAAAAATCCTAGCGTATTTTTTCAACTGTCCAAACTGAATCAATTCAGTTTAGACCCCTAGGTAATTACCCAAAAATGAAAATAATTATTTGGATAGTGAAAGTATCATAATTCCCTTCTAAAATCCGGTTTTAACTTTTCTTATCTAGACAGCCCAACATCAAATGTGCATATCTCACTCATACAAACTCAAAATGGCGCAAACTAAATGGAGTTAGAAAGATAATTCAAAGATATTTCCTGCACAATCTTGTAGCACAACTAGAACATTTTGAGCTAGGAGTTACAGTCATTTGAAATTCACCCAAAACTCATAAGTTAACTCTGCCCAACTTCCTAAAATCAGATTATTTCTAATAACAGTTTCCCTCTATTTTCTAGTTCTTCCAAACAAGGGATGTTACATTATCTTCCCGTTGGGAACATTTTTCCTCGAATGAGATAAATCTTAGTAGGCTAAGGGAGTAACATCTATCAGTTAGCTCAAACACCTAACACGGAAATGCAAATACAACATTCCAACTAAAAAAATGCCAAGAAAGGATTAGTACCTTAATTTGGAACTTCTCTGGATTCGAGGAGATGTGGTATCTCTTCTTAATATCTTCATAGGCTTCCCATGAAGATTCCTTAACAAACTAATTTCTTCAAAGAACTTTGATTAATGCTACTTCCTTGGTACTCAACTTGCGAACCTCGCGGTGTAAAATCTGAACAGGATTCTCCTCATAAGATAAGCTATCCTTGATACAAATATCCTCAGTAGGTATATAAGTGAAGGATATCTCATGCACTTCTTTAACATGGAAACATGAAATACCACATGGACCGCTGCTAACTCTTGTGGTAGCTCCAAATCATAAGCTACATTACCACTCCTTTTGGATATTCTGTAAGGACCAATATATCAGGGACTAGTTTCTCTATATTACCAAATCTTATAACACCCTTCATCGGTGAAACCTTCAAGTATACCAATCATTTACTTCATACTCTAGTTATCTTCTCCTAACATCACTGTAGGATTTGTGATGACTTTGAGCTATATTCAATCTCTCTTGAATAACATTCACCTTCTCCATAGCTTGATAATATAGGTCTAGTCCTATCAACCCAGCCTCACTCACTATAAACCATCCAATGGGTGATCTGAATCTTCTCCCATAAAGAGCCTGATATGGAGCCATTTGGATGCTATCATGGTAACTAATGTTGTAGGAAAACTCAATAATAGGTAGGTGATCATGCCAATTACCCTTAAAATCAATCACACAATCTACCTTGATACCTCAAAGCACCATCTTCTTCTTGTTCAAAAAAAGTCATCATTCTTTTCTTATGAACATTTTCCCTTAATTCAAGCAATATAGGATGTTGGTATTGATTTTATTTCACCTCTGACACTAATGATGATTCAGCCCCACTCCTCACCACTACTCCTATGTATATGAAATCTATTAAACGGACTCTTAATCATGCCAGTCTGTGCACATTTTTTGTTAACTCTCGATTTTCTTCGTCAACATGGGCGGTATTACCCATACATAACCTACTTAAGGTATAAACAATAAAGTTTCCCTTACCTGGGTGATATAGAATACTCATGTCATAATCTTTGAGTAAATCTAACCACTTTCTTTATCTGAGATAATGCTTCTGACTAAAAACATATTAAAGATTCTTGTGATCGGTGAACACATCCACATAAACACCATAAAGATAATGATGCCATATTTTTTTTAAAAAAAATATATGGTAGCCAACTCTAGATCATAGGTTGGGTAATTCCTCTTGTGAATTTCAACTGTCTGGAGGCATAATATATAATTTTGACATCCTTCATTAACAGACAACCCAACACAAACTTTGGACGCGTCAAGATATAAAACAAAGAATTGCGTACCATCTTTTAAGGTCAATATTACGGTAGCACTCAACCGCTTTTTCAATTCCTGGAATCTTTTCTCATGAACTTCAGACCATTGAAACTTAATTGTTTTTTGAGTTAACTTGGTCAAAGGGGACGAAATATATGAGTACCCCTCTTAGTAATATCCATTCAACCCAAGAAACTCCTAATATCATTTAGAGATGTGGGTCTATGTCAATTCTGCACTGCCTCAATTTTCTAAGTGTTGACTCTTATTCCATCACCGGAAGAATTTTTGCCTAACAATTTAACATACACAAGTAAAAATCAACATTTGGAGAACTTGACATAAAACTCTATATACTTTAGAGTTTGGAGAACTATTCTAAGATGAATAACATGATCTCTCTCATTCCTCGAATACATTACAATTTCATCAATTAACATAATAACAAACATATGTAAATAAGGATTGAATACTATATTCATAACGTTCATAAACAATTCAGGTGCATTACTTAAATCGAACAACATGACAAGAAACTGATAATGATCATATTTCATTCATTAAAGATTGTAGCTTTATTAGATATCTATCTTGGAAAAAGAAGTAGCACACTTAAGTATATCGAAGAGATCATCAATTATTGGAAGAGGATAATTATTATTCATGTTAAACTTTTTGAACTGAGGTTAATCTATACAAATTCTAAGGGAACTAACTTTTCCTCATATATAAGATTGGAGCACCCCAAGGTGGTACACTCGGTCGAATAAAACCCTTCTCTATGAGATCTTTCAACTGCTCCTTTAACTTTTTTATCTCAGCTGGTGCCATCCTATATTGAAGAATAGAAATAGGACAAATATCTGGTAGAAGTTTTATACAAAAGTTTATTTATATCTCGGGAGGAACTACGTGAAGATCATTTGGAAAGATTTCTCAAAAATCGTTTACTACTTAAACTAACATAAAAGGATTTATGTTGACACTAGACTCATGAACTCATATTAAGTGACAGGAAAACCCCTAGGGAAATAAATTTCTTGCCATAAGGTACAGAATTAAATGATCCTAAGTCACTATTGAACTGCTCTTCCACTCTCGCACTCGCTTATTAAGAAACTGGAATTTTACAACTCAAGTTCTACAATCAAATGGGGCATAAAATGCATGAAGCAAGTCCAATACTAGAATGACATCGAAATCTACCATGTCTAAATTAACTAAATTTGTCATAGTTATTTTGTGATTGACAAGGATAGTTCAATAACGATAGAATATCTCTCTACCAGAATAGAATCACCAATAGTTGTTGAAACACTTAAAGGCTCACTAAGTTGTTTAGGAATAACATCAAAATTCATCGCTTCTTTATCTAGCAAAGCATAAACATCAAAGTTAAATGCTTGTATAATGCTAGGGACAACATCTGGAGAATTCTCTTACATTTTTCGAATAATGATATTATAAAGATGGTTTCCTCCTCCGCCTTCCAATGAAGTAGCTTCTCTAGATGCAACTCTGTCTCGTGAAGAAATATAAGAAGACTAGGCTCTATTACCCCCATTACCGTTACCCTGCCTATTCTTTGGACACTCTCCTAGAAAATGTCTAATTTGAACAAAATTGAAGGAACAGTGGAGCCATCACGACACATCCCAGAGTGGTTGCTACCACACTTACCACATGTAGAAGGCTTACTACCCCTTGTTCCATACTCTCATGAGAATAGGCAGTTTTAGCTCTAAAATTCTAACTATAGTACTCACTTTTTTTCTTTGTACAAGATGATGGAGCATGTCCCTTTTGTTTTTTTAAGGAATACTGGTTGTCATTTTCCTTCTGCTGCTTAGACTTTCTCCCTGATGTCTTAGACCTCTTTTTATTTTTTTAACTCTTTTCTATCCCTCAACTTGTCCTGTTGAACTTGTTGCACATTGATTAGTCGTCTTGATATGTACATATCTCCATTAAACATAGTTGTCTTTCCTTCCTTCCTTGATAGGCGAGACAACCCAACAAGGAATATACATCACAAGGGATACAAATGTTAATATCCTCACACGAGAAAGGTTCTTATTACGGTACGTGTTATTATTTGATGAAAGGTATTTACCTTATGTGTCTTCTAGTGTTGATCTCTATGAAAAATATTATGCTTCCATTTTACAATTGTTCAAGAATGTTTAGGTACAAATAATCTTCAATGTAAATATATATCTCTTTCCATTGAATGCACATAAGGTGTCTATATTACACCAGCTTTAACAACATTTCATGCAAGCATAACAAATTGTATCTTTATCTCATATGGATATTGATGGTTCTAGATGGGTGTTCAAAACAAATCTAAACTCAGATGATTCTGTTGAAACTATAACGCTCGTTTCATTGCCAAAGGTTACAATCAATTTGTGGTTATTTACTTTTAACACACCTTCAGTCCCATCTTCAAAGCTATAACGTTTGGGTTGTGTTGTCGATTACAACCAACCTACATTGGGAGATGAATCAGATAGACGTCAAGAATGCTTTCTTACATACTGATCTCAAGGAAACTACTTAATATAAGATTTATACGGTTATTCTAATCTATCAAAGCTTTTGTATTTAACAATATTTTGTGTGTTGTATCGATGTTCGGAAGTGCATACATGTAATTTTCCCTTTCAATACAATACAAGTTACAACATCGTTGAGCGATGAATTTATTAAGGGCTTCAAAAATATAAAGTAAATATATATAAGTAATGCTATTAAGGATAGAACACACAATCCTAAACAATTTTTATTACCCCTTAGAAATTACACTAAACCATCAACTTGTATCACGAGGTATTAAGACTTGTATATATATTTATTAAACCATATTTTAACCTATATATACAATGTAATTCTTTAACGAATGGTGCCGCTCGACACATCTTGCCCTAGAGTAGCTCCACCCAGTCTATAACATATATTGTTGCTTCATCAAAGTTATTAACGTGTTCTTATGTGATGTGGTCATGTTGCACCAAATATCTTTCTTAGGAAAAATATTGACTATAATTATTTGGCCCACTTTGACATACTTGTAAAGTCAAGGAGCATAAAATTTTGAGTTGTCAAAAAAGGATCGGTCCAGCCCCACCTATTCCAAGCATTGTGGATCAAAGATTTTAATGGGTTAAGGAGAACCGGTCCTTCATTAGGAAGGGCCTGAAAATGAACAAACCAACCTTGCCCTAGAGGGGTCGAGGGTTGAGGTGGGCTAACCCTCTTTTTTCTTTTCAAACAGAAATTATATAACACAATAAAATGAGAATATTTTCAAATTATATATGAACAATAATGGTGTTGTGTTATTAAAACTAGCAAAAAAAATCTAGTGTTATTAACATGTATCTAGGATACTAGATAAACGGGATACATGTATACATGTTGTGATACATCTTAGATACACGAGTGAGATAAGAGAGTGACGAATGATATGGGATGATAGTGAGGGTTTTGGATTTTTCTACGTATCTTAGATACACATGAATCCACATAAATAGGGTGTATTTATAACAAACTAAACTAATTTTGATTGATCGACAACAATAAATTCTTGTTGTGTCATAGTTGTTGTTGGCACACACGTTATTGTTGTTGGTAATTGAGGAAGGATGATCTGTTGAATACATAGAGTTTGCATAATGGGATGTAATTTCATATCTTGATAATTATTTTGGTCCATGATTATGACCTGATCACCTGATTTTTTCTGGAGAATAGCTCAAAAATATATAGGGAAAACTTAGATAGGTCATTTAAATTAGGCATGTCACTAGAAATTTTTTCGTCAAAAGTATTCTAATTATCATTTTCGAAGGACACCAAGCTTAAGTTAGCAGTTGTAACATTGTTAGGTCCATTTGCCAAAATGCCTAAATACCAATTATTCTCCTCTAGTTTATATTCAGTTAATTGCAAAAAAATGAGATAGGAGCAAGAAAATCATAAACGATTTATTAATGCGTTTATTATAAAACTAATAATATTTTCTGTGTAAGAGAAGAGTTGGGGAAAAAAGAAGTTGATTTAAGAAGGAAATAACTGAGAAATTTTTGTAGTGGGAAGAAAATTGAAAATAAAAAATTGACATGAAGAAAAGTTTACCAGATTGGCTTAACATATAAGGAACTCAAAAAGGTATCCGCTCACTTTGGCACATCAATATTCAATTAACATTTAATCAACATTTATTGTTCTTTTGCATTTCAACATATATTAAAAAAGAAGATAAAAGATAATCTCTTGTACCCTTTTGTCAGAGTCTAAAAATTTAATCCTTTCAATTAAAAATTTCTTTAAAAGTTAAATAGAGGTCCCTATATAAAGAAATATGTAATGATTTTATTAAATCCGTCAAAATGGCCTTAGACAAAGGGGACGGCGTAACCCAATCCTTTATTGATTAGGATTGAGATGGGATAATCAAGTCCATTAAAAACTAGGGCTTATAAGCCCGACCCATATAAGCCCTTGGCCTTTGAGGCTTAATTGGGATCGGGTTGGGGTCCGCCCACGGGCCAAAACTATTTATTTAAGGGTAATTTACAATAATCTCACTATTATATGAGTGAATTGATTAAATGCATGTTATTTTATAATATTACGAATCTTACTAAATTTTGGTACGTCCAAATACATTATCTCATGATACATGTACTCCAAATTCGTTTAATTTATTTTAGATACACCTTATTTAAGTGGATTCACGTGTATATAAGATATATAGACAAATCCAACACCCTCACTATCCTCCCATCTCACTCGTCACTCTCTTATCTCACTCACGTATCTGAGATACATCACAACAGGTTTACATGTATCTCGTGTATGTAATATCCTATATACATGCTAATAACACTAGATTATTTTGCTAATTTTATTGAAACAACACCACTGATTGCCATGTTTCATTTGAAAATCTTCTCATTTTGTTGATGTTATAGAATATTAATTTTGAAAAAAAAATAGAATGGCTAGCTCACCCCAACTTTTGGCCGTTCTAAGGTTAGATTGGTTTGTGCATTTTCAGGCCCTTCCAAATGGAGAGCCGAGTCGCCCTAACTCATCAAGACCCTTGATCTTCAAGGCTTGGACTGGGTGCGGATGGACCGACCCTATTTGACAACTCTAGATTTTATGCCCCCTGAATTTAAAAGAATTTCAAATCGGGGCCAGTAATTTTTGTCAATATTTTTTCTATGAAAGATATTTGGTGCAATATGACCACATCACATATGAAGATGTTAATAACATTGCTAAAACAACTATATATGTTATCGACAGTGCGGAGCTACTCTAGGGTAAGGGATGTCGACGGACCCAGCTAAAGAAAATCATGATATCATAAACGAAAAAAATAAAAAAAAATATAGCAATAGAATGCATCGACAAGTAGTTGACATTTGACATCACAAATAAACTGAGGCACTTCATAAAAGAGAGAGAGAGTAACAGAAGTTAGACGAAGATGAGAGTTAGAGTCTTGGCGACACAACAAATTTAATTAAGGGTATCCAAGAATAATGGTTGTATCTATCAAAATAAAATTAAAAAAATATTGTATTATTCGGGGTTCAAACTCAAAACTCCTTCATTCAAATGGACACATATTACTACTACACCAAAGGCATATATTGTTTGTCAAGAAATTAAACTTTAAAAATATATCTTGTAAATGAAGAATTTTACATATATATGTACAACGTAATTTTCCGACAAAGAAACACCACAGGGTAGCTCTACCTACGCCCCCGGCGAGAGCTATATACGGGGGCGAGCCACTTGTTCCCTAGGTTTTCCAATTGAACACCCTTCGTCGAAAAATTATATGATATATACACGTAAGTTTTTACTTATATTGGTATAAATGATACTTTGGACACCCTGAATTAACAAAGTAACCCGTAGTGGAGATGCCTAGAGTTGTTGCAAATCCATTTGCTCCCCCAGTTCGGCGTAAGTTTTCATGTCTCTGTAACTATTTTGCCTGTTTGAAGTTTGTAAGTAAATAAACATGCGTAAGGTTAACATAAATGTTCAGTAACTTAGTGATAAGTATTTTCATGTTTTTTTTGAGTGATCCATGTTCAAATATCACCTCTAATATAAGAATTTTTTTCAAATAAAAATTGAATTTTTTTCCTTAAATTTTTCTTTTGGAAAAACATTTTAATTGTATAAATTAATTTTTATAACTTTTCCTTGAGGAATAACATTTCCTTATAGAAGCGAAAATTGGCTTTGTTATAGTCAAGTTTTCACTAATGTATTTGGTTTGCCTAATTGTTCATGCCAAGAAAAAGGAAGTACACTTTGCCGAATTGATGAAAAAGAGCATAACAATTTGCAAGCTTCGAAAGGGAAAATGTTGTCATTTGGAGGTATGGTTGTGTTTATTCATATTGTGTTAAACAACATGCCTATATATCTCATGTCTGTTATTAATCCATCGAGGCGTGTTATTCATTACTTGCATGTATAGAGTCTCTGCAAAAATAAATTGAAATTTAGGGAGGAAGGAAATAAAAAGCATTGGGTAGCTTGGTGAGATCTATGTAGACCCAAAGAGGAAGGTGGTGTGGGATTTAGATTTCTATTTGATGTTTCTAAATCTTGATTTGCTAAATTATGGTGGGATTTTAGAGCAAAAAAAATGTTTGGCCTTTTATGTGGAAAAAATATTGTAAAAAAAAAAAAAAGAGACCTCAGATAGTTGAATAAAAGAATAGATCTTTAACATGGAAGTATATGTTAGAAGATATGGATTTGATAGATCATCATATCTTATGGGAACCTAAGTGTGGACATTTAAGTATTTGGAATGGTAATTGGTCACAATTAAGAGCACTACATTATAGTGTTCTTATAGAGATACAAATGTGCAATTGAATGAAGTGAAACAATGTTTTTTGACTGGAAAATGAAATGTTGAGTTGCTTCAAACTAGCTTTGGGGAACATATCAGAACATAGGTAATACAACTCCTAAGGCGTTTAGAAGATGAAAAGCAGTGGGATAAAGAATGGTGGATTCTGAATTCTTATGGAAAATTCAGTGTCAGTTTTGCTTGAGATTTTCTAAGGAAGAAGAAAGAAGTCTCTTTAAAAGATATGTAAATATATCGGGGGTGCAGAAATTCATTTTAAGATATATATTTTAGTTAGAGATTATGAAAACAAATACTCCCCATTGGTGAAGTTCTTGTTAGGATCAGGATGAGTGATGGGATAGTATGTGGTTGTTGTGATGATGGTGTTCAAGAGACTAGTGAACACTTATTTTTTAGATGTCCACTACATAATTCTTTACGAGGATACTTTGGACGATCAACTGGGGTAGAGGGTCCGTTTTTGCAGTTGAAAGATATTGTGTATAAATGGTGGAATGCAGATGCTTCTGCAAAGCTAAAACTAGTGTTAATGGTTGCGCCGTTGCTTATTTGTTGGCAAGTGTGGAATTGAAGAAATTCCTTGAAATTTGCTGGATCAATTTATTTGAGTATGAGAGGAGGGATAATAAATAATTTATGTCCACAAGCTAAGGAGTTGTGTTCATGGATGCATAACCTTCCTAATAACTGGATTGATTTGGTCTAATGGTTGACAGGGTATACTCATAAAATTGATTGTAAGATGCTCTATTGGAAATTACAGGATTTTTTCAAATGCAATACAAGTGGGACTTCCAAAGGGAATCCAAGACTATGTTCTTCAGCTTTCTGAAAGAGTAGGTTTGGTTGTTGGTGAATCAAACTAAATGGAAGATAAATTAGGAGCTACCTATTTATAGGAATAAGTTCATCCTATTGATTTCATCCATTACATCACTATATGTCAAAAATGTCAAGGTTAAGAATATGAAATCATTTTATGGTTTTCCTAAACTTCACCTACCAAGATACTATCTTTGATTTTTATTTTGTACTAAATATCTTCCTACCAAAGAATCATGTTAATTTATCTTCCATTTAGTTTTATTCCAGAACAACCAAACCAACTCTTTCAATCTCCACCTTGGTTTGTGTTCCGAGCATGCGTATAAACAACTCCGGCCAAAACATCTAAGCTTATAGGGTAATCCCATTTTAAGAAACAAGAAGAATCGAACCTTTGTCGAACATACTAGCTCCACATAGCAGTTGTTCCCCTAGAGTTGCATCACTTGATTCATACTCCCGCCAAGTCCTTGGAGTGTGCAAACTTGGCAAGCAGGACTATTTTTGTCAACATGTTTGCAGCGTTATCGTCTGTGATAACCTTCTCAACCTTTATAGCTCCCTCTTCTATGAAATCTCAAATAAAATGGAATCTGACATCAATGTGTCTGGTGCATTGATGAAATCGTTCATCTTTAATCAAATGAATAGCACTTTGACTATCACATGTTGGAATCGGTTCAACCTGAACCAAACTCAATTCTGCCACAAAACCATTCAACCAGATAGCTTCTTTCACTGCCTTCATTGCTACCATATATTCTGCATCCTTTGTAGACAAAGAGACAATAGACTGTAAATTCAATTTCCTACGAACGGAACTGCCAACGAGAGTTAAGATGTATCTAGTTGTGTAGCTCGTTCAATCAAGATCCCCTGCATAGTCTGAATTTACATAACCGAGAATTCAAATACCTTCACTTTTCCGGAAGGTAAGAAAACATTAGGAGCTCCTTTTAGATATCTCAATATCCACTTGTTACTTTTTCATTGCATTTTTTCGGGATTTTCCATGTACCTTCTTACCACACATACAGATTGGGCAATATCTGGACGTGTGTACACCATACCATACAAACCAACTGCGCTTGCATAAGGAACCTTTGACTTATGAACGACCTCATCCATAGATTGAGGCATTTGTAACTCTGAAAGCTTGAAATGAGAAGCTAACAGTGTACTTACGGGCTTGCTAATATGCATATTGAATCTTTGAAGAACTTTTTCGATGTACCTCTTTTGAGAAAGATGTACAACACCATTTTCTCTTGAAATATCCATTCCAAAAGTTTTTCTTTGACACTCCCAAATCCTTCATGTCAAATTTCTTGCTCAACAGTTTCTTCAAAATATTAATCTCTGTGATGTTTTTAGCAGCAATAAGCAAATCATCGAGATACAACAATAGATAAATCATAGAATTATCAGACCTCTTCTTGTGATACACACATCTATCAAATGCACTCCTCAAAAAAAATTCCTGTGTAGTCATAAATGTATCAAATATCTTGTACCACAGTCCAGGGGATTGCTTAAAATCATACAAAGACTTTTTATGTTGGCATACATTGTCTTATTTTCCTTCATCTAGGAAACCTTTAGGATAATCCATATAGATTGTCTCTTCTAGATCACCATGTAAGAAATCAGTTTTGACATCAAGTTATTGAAGCTCTATATCAAATTGTGCAACCACTGCAAATAGCACACGAATTGAGCAACCCTTTGCAACCAATACCGCCTTGAACCTAGCATCTTCCACTTCTGGAATACCTTCTTTCTTTTTGTAGACCTATTTTCATCCAACTGTCCTCATCCCCTTTGACCTTTTAACTAAGACCCATGTCTCATTTTTGTGCAGAGAATCCATCTTTTCAACCATGGTTAACTGCCATTGTGCATCATCTTTTCAAGAAGCTGGTTCAACATATGAAGAGGGCTTTAGATCCTTAATCTCTTCTTCTGCAGCTACGAACGCATGTGCAATCAGATTTTCTTGCTATGTAAGATATTTCAGTTTCAATATCTGTCTTTTGTCCCTTCCCTTCACAATTGTGTATGGTTCATTGGAAGCAAGTTCTTCAAGATCTGCATCTTTTGACTAATCAATTTGAGTCTCTTCATCTCGTTCCTTGGTAAGATCCACCGGTATCTCCACCTGCTCGTTGTACTCATTTCTTAATAACTCCAAAGAAACTTTACGAGGATCAAGTATAGAGTATTCATCAAAGATAACATATCTACTAACTAAAAATTTAAGTAAATACACAACATAGTTTGTACCCCTTTACTCCATCCACATACCCTACAAATATGGCCTTTTTAGCCCTTGGTTCAAGCTTTCCTTCATTAACATGATAATAAGCTGGACATCCAAATATTTGCAAGTATGAATAGTTAGAGGTTTCACCTGACAAGACCTCATTCAGAGTCTTAAAGTCAATTGATGATGCTGGAGACCGATTGACAATGTGAGAAGTAGTATGAACTGCTTCAGCCCAAAATACTTTGGTCATCTTGCCTTGTAAGAGCATACAACGACCTTCTCAATAAGAGTTCTATTCATTCTCTCGTCAACTCTATTTTTTTATGGTGTGTGCCTGACTGTCTTATGTCTTGTGATCCCATGAACCTTGCAAAAATCATTAAACTCTTTACCGCAAAACTTTAAGCCATTATCTGTGCGAAGATAGTTGATTTTTCTCTCCATTTGATTTTCAACCAAAATCTTTCACATGAATGTGAGAAGATACCTCTTCCACCTTTCGATGGAAGCTCAGAGGGACCCCATTAATCTGAATGGATGTAGTCTAGCACCCCTCCCGTCTTGTGCTTGCCAGTGCTGAAGCTGACCTTTTTCTGCTTCCCTAAGATGCAGTGTTCACAAAATTTAAGTGTGTTGGTCTTCTCACCATTCAAAAGGTTGCAGTTCCTCAACATCTCCAATCCTCGTGCGCATATATTACCTAGTCTCATGTGACATAATTTTTCCTTGTCATCATTTGATAATTGCACTGTAGATGCATTTACTGAGCTAATAATGGTGCTTCCCGCAAGTGCGTAAAGGCCATTCTCCAGCTTGGCCTTCCACATGACTAAAGATCGTTTAGTCACTTTCATAGTTCCTCATTCACTCATGTACTTATAGCCTTGTTTATCCAAAGTACCTAGGAAGATCATATTCTTCTTCAGATCGGGAACATGAAGGACTTTTGTAATAGTCCTCAGATTCTATCATGGAAGCAAACACGAACTGAACCAATGCCAACTATTTTACAAGTTGCAATATTGCCCATTAATACAGTTCCTCTGCTTGTTTCATAGCTGCTGAACCAATCTTTTCGAAATGTCATATGCAGAGTACAACCAGAGTGTAAGACCCATATGTTTTCATAGACTCCACTATTGCATGATGTTGTTAGTACACAATCATCATCATTATCATGTACTTGCTCAACAACGTATGCACTCGCCTTTTTTTTGGACTTCGACATAGGGCAATCTTGTTCAAAGTGCCCCTTCTTGTGAAAGCCCCAACACTCTACATTCTTTTTATTTGCACGAGACTTTGATCTGTACTTGAATTCGCCCCTTTCCTGTTGGCTAGTACGACATCCTACAAAGAGTCCACTAGTTTGGTCACATTTGTCTCCTTCAAAATGCATTCGCACATCACAAGAGTTAAGTGGTTGCCGCACTTGCTCAAGTTTAGTGGGTTGTTTGCTATACATCATTGAATTCTCAATTTCCCGATATTTTGAAGTTAATGAACATAGAAAACAACATGCAAGTGTCTCCTCGCCCTTTTTAATTACAACAGTTTGTAAGTCCATCACAAGTTTATTGAATTCATAGATGGTCTTGCAATAAAGTACCTGAATCCATCGTAAATATATGAAGACTCCATTGTAACAACATTCTTCTTGTTACTGACTAGTCTTGGTAAAGCCCTTCCAGCTTTTCCCATAACTCTTTGGTTGTCTCTTCGGTAGTTGTTCTCACTTCACAGAGTATGTTAGGTGCAAGGGAAAGTTAGATTACACTCAACGAATCTCCTTCAATCCTCTCCTTATCGGACTCCGATATCTTATCAAGATATTTTCCGTCAATAGCATTGATTGAACCTCCCCTCCGCAGTAACACCATCATCTAGTTTTCCAAATATTGATGTTGTTTCGCCCACAAAATCTATCAATTTGTAACTTCATGGAACTCATTTTTTTACCTGTTCTTTCTTCTGTCCTACAATGTATTTTGAACTACAAATAAACAAACTAATTCTTTTCTGATTTGGAAGTTTAGACCGTGCTGAAACCACAAAGCATACTCAGATAGAACCTTGGCTCTAATTTCAATATTTAAATTCACGTTTGCGCTAACACCTTCTTTATTAGAAATGATCATGGAAACCTAGTGTATGCTTAAGGAAATCTTATTGAAATTTCAAACAACCTAATTGCTGAAACTGTATTTATATGGCTATGATTTAAATTTTGTAGTAAAAATAATTTGTTCCCTCTTATTATAAAAACTGATTCATTAGCGGCAGTGAATATAATTAAAGTGGCTTGGAACTTCCCTTGGGAGGTCTCTATGGAGGTCAAGAGGATACATGTTTTAATGAAGGATTGGAGGTGGCCATAGTACACAAAAAGATGGCAGATTTTATGGCTAATATTGTGTTTTCATTTGCAGGTACAAATTATATATGTTACAATGATTTTCAAGTTTTACCTAGTGAAGCTAAGACAATCCTAAAGATGGATAATATCTAACTGCCTAATTTAAGGATAAGGAAGATTCAGAATTGCAATTTTGCAAAAGATAGATGAGGCAAATCAGAACATAAGAGGAAATAGCTCATAAAACACAAAATAAATGATAAGTCAACAAAGCATCTGTCAAATCCGGGTTTACCCCCTAGATGTAACCGACATCGTTATCCTCTTTGAGGACTAAGACAAGCCTCTTAGTCTTACATCATTGCATCCATCAATTAAAAATATGGAAAAATTTAAAACTTTTCAACTACGTCTAATCGGAGGTTTACAGAGACCTCTATATACACATAATCATAATAATATCGCGTGTACATAGACTCGTTCGTATAAAAAGATTACATAGTCTTCTATTTTTATTTCACACACTTGTATAGTTAAGAAAACAGGGTCATAAATTCATCTCATCTAATTAACCATCTAAACGAGGACAATAACATTGGGCATAGCCTTACTTCAATAAATGTATGCCACATATAAGCTTTATACAACTTTGTCTCAAATAGGAAAAAGAGTCAAGACAAAAGTTGTAGTCACTAAGTAACTTCGCAAAGAGAATATTGGCATCGTCCTCGGGGAAAAAAAGGACATACAACTTTGATGATAGAATGGCCAAGTATTCTTTCAAATCAACTTCAACGACCGAATAAAAATTGTTTGGGACAAGGGAAGAAAATGGGGTTAGTACTCCACATGTACTAAGTATAAGATCATATTCATATACACAAGCAAAAGATGCTAAAAAGGGTTTTTTTTTTATCAAAACGTAATATTTTACCCCTTTTGGGCCTTAATGCAAAGTCAAGTAAATTATACTAATCAACCAAACATGCTTACTATCCCAACAAGTAACACTTATCCCAAACACAATTAAAATCATGAGTTACTACAAACCCTAACATCAAGGAATAATACACAAGTAATGAATAAGAGTTAAGCATATCATAATAAGCAAGACACGACTCCAAGTCTTATCAAGTCCAACAAGTTGAAGATGACCACGCAAAAACCCCATAACCTTATCATCAAGTATCTCAACAAAAGGACAACATGACCATTGTCCAACTGTACATTACATGGCATTTAGGCTTTAATTTTATCTTATATTATCATTATAACCCAAGGCATATTATAAATGGAACTAATCAACATATAATATCAACATATGAGTGGGCAATACGAGTATATAGGTATTATAGATAGAGAGGATAATAGATAGACCCTATATATATTACACACCCACACACACACATCATCTATTATCATAACATTAAACATATACGAACCTCCTCCTTAGACTCCATCAAAACTAACTAATGCAATGCCAAGGTGGAAAGAGTCCCATTACCCCTACTAGACTAGGCTAGCCCTTTAGGTATCCAAGTGAGAGTTCAAGTCCTGTAATTCCTTTTAAACTTTGGGGAACATCTTTCCCTAAAACGACAAGACCCATGAGCTAGTGTGGAAGGCGGCGTATAAAACCCGACACCGAAAGAAGTGCAGGACTATGCCAAGGTTAGTACAAAACATAAAAACATAGCAACTACATGGTCTCCAAAGGTAGGTATTCCTATGGGGTTTAAATATAGTTAAAAAAATAGGAGATTTAGTAGGATTCTTTAGCCGCCATGCATTTGACTCAATTCAAGATGATTTAGTGCTTCCTACCTCCTATCTGGGAAAGGAACACTTCTCTCTCTAGTTCACTCGGTGCTTAAGCTAAAGTCTCTTTTACATCTTTAAGACATAATTATCAATCATAACTTATTTAGGCCATAAGGTCTACCCCTGTATAATCATTTCAATATCTCAATAAGAATGTTGATTTAGTACTTTAAATACATTCATATAAGTGAGGTTAACACTTTAGCATTTTCATTAACATTTTAAGGCACAATGATAGTTTTCACCATTCCTTATAGCACATATACCTAATCAACCTCACAATAGTCAGACATTTTTCTTCAATTCAAACATCTACAAGCTATAGTATTAATATAAGGCATACCCATTGTGTTAATATTCCGAGATTAAAACAAGTAATCACAATTGGGAGAAAGATAAAAAAAAAAAAAAAAAAAAAAAAACACCCCCCCCCCCCCCCCAAAGACTAAGACGTAACAAATCTTTCTCATAGTCTATTATTCAAGGTCTGACTTCAACCATAACTCAAAAAAATTGGGACATAGGAAGTAACCTTATATAAACAATGATAATCAATAGAATAACTAGTTCAATCGCATCTCTATAATACAATTCATCTTTAGACCACAACATGAGACAAGATACATAGGCTAATTTAACATTATAATCCATAACCTAAATTACATCTCAAGAACTAGCATGATAGGCCTATTGTTCATCATAATGCAACAATAACAGCACCATAGGTTTGCAATCTAATCAACAACCAACTCAATTGAATGATCAACATACAATCATAAGACAAGATCACTACGTACGACTAGGGATAGTGGATCATGTTCTTCTATTTGACAAAACCATCAACAATTATCATAAACAAGTTGAATTACATTTAAATCTACTCAATATAACCCTAAAAAATCACTAACAAGTCAATCCATAACATCAATTTAGTAATTGAATGAAAACCATAAGAAAACTCAAGTTTTTGAAATCTATTTTGAAGGAACCCTTTGAGGAAAGGATCTCAAAGGTGAATAGGGTGCATACCTTAACGTTTCTCAACAATTTGATGAAGAATCCATCCTTGGCAGCTCCAAATATAGTTCTTGCTTGCCTTCAAGGGGAGTTCTTGTAGCAGAGAAAACTAAGGAGAGAAGGAAAGAGAGTTTATTTGAAGAGTGGCCTTAAGGGTTTACATGAAACGTTAAGCGGTATTTATAGGGTTCTAATTAAGTTAATTAGTTTCGTTTTAATCACTATCTAACCCCTAAACCATTTAATTATTTTAAATGAAATCATGAAAATCCATCAATGAAATTTTACCCTCACCGATAAGACCCCATCGACGGTCCATCGGTGGGTTGACGGACACCCCCCCTCCGTCATGCTCTTTCGTCGTCTCTATCAAAGATTTTGCAGGCGAGGCTTCCTCCAATTTTTTTCTATGTGTGGGATGATAGTGGTCTCGACGCCATGTCGTCCCCTTTTGTCGAGTGTAATAGTAGCTAGGTATACAAGGGCCTTCACAATATTTCAAAGTGAGGGACAACGGTGGTCTCGACACCCCTTCGAGTCATGCACGGACCGTCGTCTGTCCCGTCGATGCACTCTGCCAGGTAGTGCTACATCAAACTGCAGGGGTTCTCCTTGAGGGCCCTTGGTTGGTCCTTGTAGAGTCGTACCAGACGTTTCAATTATGAAACTACTCCAAACACCCATTAGCTACATTTCCACTCTTTTCCGTACCTTTTTAACTTCTAAAAGTTAGTAAAAAGTCTAAGTCACACTAACACCTCTTTGAACCAACTTTTTGAACTTCATTGGACATTTGGTTCTTAAACCTTCTAAATAACCTATATTCTTTAAAAGTGGACTTTGAGACAGTGTTTAGACTTTATGACACCTATGTTAGGCTTTTTCATGAGTCCTAGATTATTTTTTCCAAGGTGTTAAATTATCCCCACATTAGGAACATTCGTCCCCGAATGATACTAAAACTATTTTAAAGGAGGGAATAGACCCAAGACTAGCATCCCAACCAATCAACAATATCCATTTAACATAAATCATGTAACTTCACCAAGGCAAATATCAAAATCATAATTACCAACCTAGGGTCAAACATTCATCATGCGGCATTTCCTTTCACAAAACTTCTGATAATCAAACATTCTCAATGAGTCAATTAAGCACCAACGTTTATCTTAAACAACATGCTACGTATCTTTATGAAAACTAATTCATATCAAAATGCACAAGATAATCCAAACAAGCAAAAAGAAAAAAATTGATTTTTTAATAGCAATACTACAGTGACTTCACTGTAAAACGTACTGTGTTAATTTCAAAAAAATGCCCATTTTGCAACACTTTACTCACAAAATCAAGAAACACAAAATCTTGTCCTAATTATATGAATCAAAAAGAATGGCTACCTTAATTATCATAAGATTGAGGTAACAGGATTATTTATCATCCGCGTCCTCCCATGTTGCACCTCCAAGAGAGGTTATTATCCTTGACACCTACGACCCTCAATAGGAAAATTGGACTCAGGATCACCGATAAGGTTCTTCAACATAGAAACATGGAAAACCGGATAAACCAAAGTCAATTCGCTAGGTAGTTTCAATTCATAGGAAACCTTACCAAACCATTGCAATATTTCCTAGGAACACACATAACGAGGACTCAATTTCCCTTTCTTGCAAAATCTAACCACCCTTTTCATTGGTGAAATTATCAAATACACCTTATCACCTTCTCCAAACTCAAAATCCCTTCTCCTATTATTGGCATAAAAGTTTTGCCCACTATAGGCCGTTTGCAACCGGTTCATTATGATATGAACCTTTTCCTAAGTCTTATAAATCAACTTAGGACCAAAAAGTGACGGCTCACCCAATTCAAACCATCCTATAGGAGACCTACACCTCCTACCATACAAGGCTTCATAGGGAGCCATGGAAATTGATGAATGAAAGTTATTGTTGTAGGCAAACTCCACTAAAGGTAAATGCCTATCCCAAGTCCCTTTAAAATCAATAACGCAAACTTTAATCATATCTTCAAAGGTTGGTATCGTACGCTCCGCTTAATATTTCGTTTGGGGATTAAAAGCGTTGCTCAACTTCATCGTAGTACCTAACCATTTTTAGAATGATCTCTAAAATCTAGATGTGAATTGTGCACCCCGATCCAATATGATGGATAATGGAATGCCATGGCAACACACAATCTCATCTAGGAAGATTCTTGCATAATCCTTCGCCGAATATGTAGACTTGACGTGGATAAAGTAAGAAGATTTAGTTAATCAATCCACAATCACCCATATGGAATCACAATACTTTTGGGTTGGGGTAAACCTACTACAAAGTCCATATTGATTTATTCCCACATCCATCTTTAAATTTGGATCTGTTGTAGTAAGCCAATCGGCTTTAGGTTTTCGGCCTTCGCTTGTTAACAATTCAGACACTTAGCGACACATTCCACTATGTCCCTTTTAAGACCTTTCTACCAATATATTTCCGTTAGGTCATGGTACATTTTTGTCCACCCTTGATGAATTAAATAGCGGGACCCATGTGCTTTTGCTAGGATCCGAACCCTCAACCCATCTACATCGGGAACACATAATCTCCCTTTGGTACTTTAAAACACCATCCCCCTCTCGGGAGAATAATTCATTCATTTTTCCTCGAACTAATGCTTTCAAATCCATCAAGGCTAAATCAAGGTGTTGTTTGGATTTCACCTTAACCACTAACGATGACACAGAGTTGTGATGAACTACGACACCCCCATCCAGAGCACTCTCCAACCTCACCCCCAACCTAGACAACCTATGCACTTCCCTTGCTAGGTCTTTTTTGGATTCATCAAGATGGGATACACTACCCATAGTCATCCGACTTAGGGCATCCACAACTACGTTAGCCTTCCCGGGGTGATAAAGGACACTCATATCAAAATATTTAAACAACTCAAGCCACCTTCTTTGTCAGAGATTTGACTCCTTTTAGGTAAACACATATTGGAGACTCTTATGGTCGATAAAAACATCAACATGAACCCCATACAAATAATGCCTCCAAATTATAAAAGCAAACACCACGGCCGATAATTCAAGGTCATGAGTAGGGTGATTTTTCTTATGGACCTTTAGTTGCCTTGAGGCATAAGATATCACCTTACCATTTTGCATAAGCACAAACCCCAAACCCACTCAATATGCGTCACAATATACCACAAAACCCTTTGTACCCTCCGGTAAGGTTACTAGAGAGCAGAAGTAAGCCTATCATTCAATAATTGGAAACTCTTCTTACATTCCTCCAAACACTCAAACTTTCTACTCTTTTTGGTCAAAGTAGTCAAAAGAGACGCAATGGACACGAAACCATCCACGAACATGAGATATTAGCCCGCTAAACCTAAAACAATCCTAATATCAGTCGGATTCAATGGTCTAGGCTAATTTTTCACCGCTTCTGTGTTCCTTGGGTCTACTTCAACTCCTTCATTAGAAATGTTGTGCCCAAGAAAAGTAATTGATATCAACCAAAACTCACACTTACTATATTTGGCAAACAATTGAGGTTCTTTAAGTTTTTGCAAAACTGCCCTCTAATGACCCATATGATCATCTTCATTCTTCGAATATACAAAGATATCGTCAATGCAGACAATGACAAACGAATCTAGGAAGTTTCAAAATACTCTATTCATTAGGTCAATAAATTTCATAGAAGCATTAGTGAGACCGAAATACATAACCAAGAACTCATAATGTCCATACCTAGTACGAAAGTCCATCTTCGGTACATCCTCCCCTCTCACCCTGATTTGATGATACCCCGACCTAAAGTATATATTTGAAAAGTAACTCACCCCTTGGAGTTGGTCAAATAAATGATCAATCCAAGGGTGAGGGTACTTATTCTTAGTGGTGACCTTGTTGAGTTGGCGGTAGTCAATACACATTCTCAAGGACCCATTCTTCTTTTTGACAAATAACACCAGAGCACCCCATGGAGATATACTAGGCCTTATAAAGCCTTTGTCAAGCAAATCCTTACGTTGAGCTTTCAAATCGTTCAATTCGGCTGGAGCCATTGGATATGGATGAATTGAAATGGGATTTGTTTTTTGTAGTAAATTGATACCTAAATCAATTTTCCATTCGGGGGAATACCAGAAAAGTCATTAGGAAAAACCTCTGGAAGTTCACTCACTACGGGGACCGACTCAATAGGAGGATATTTGGAATCCAAATCTTGGACTCTTACTATATGATAGAGACAACCCTTTAAGACCGTTTTACATGATTTTAGACAAGATATGATGCGACCTCTAGAAATAGAATTCCCCCCTCCACTCAATAACGGGTTCATTTGGAAACTTAAACCTCACCACTCTTGTCCTACAATCAATGGATGCAAAACACGCATGCAACCAATCCATACCCAATATAATACCAAAATCAAGCATATTGAGTTCTACTATATCAACATAAGAAACTCTATTGGGCAATGAAATAGGACAATTTTGATAGAGTGTTTTAGCAACAACCGACTCTCCCACTGGAGTAGATACAAAAAAAGCTCAGTAATATCCGTAAAACATGTCAAACTTTTAGCTCTATGGTTTACAAAGCACAAAGTAGAAACCCGATCAATTTTTAAAGAATACACATCAAACAGAAACATTTTTAGTATATAGTAACAAAAAGGGAGAAGTCTCTTGCTCAACCCAGAGCGGAGACCATAGAGCGGTCCTTCGTGGGAGCATTCACTAGAAGAACCACTTTCTTGAGCTTGGTCAATAACCTTGTCGATCTTCAGGTTTGGACATCTCTCATTTTGTGACCACTTTTTACCACAACTAAGAATTATTTGTCCTTGAAAGCACTCACCCATTAGTGCTTTTTACCACATTATTTCACAAGTTGCTTCGCCTTTGGTGAATTAGAACTTTCCATTCTGAAATTAGGGTAGACACCCATCACCATTAGCTCTTGGAATTTGGTAGGACTGATTTGAACACACTTCTTAAATTTAGGCTTGTCTAGATTTCGAGGACTATTCATTGAGGAGTCTCCATCAAATGACCTAGCCCTTTTAGCATCACTACTTTTTCTCTTATCTCTTGCCTCCTCAACCCTTCTTGCGTAGACCACAAGACGGGAAATGTTCATATTGTCACGTAAAATGGCTGATTGGCACTCCTCTTGTAAGTCATCTGACACCCCCATCACAAAATGACTCATTTCTTCTCTAGGGTCAGAGACAAAGAAAGGAGCATATTTGTACAGCTTAACAAATTCAAAAAATATCAATGACCAACTCTTTCATTCTTGCGAAGATTGATGAAATTGTCCCTATCCTCCTCATATTTTAGGGAAGAATCGATTAGAAATGCCGCTTGAAGACTCCCAAATTCTAGACCACCCTTCAACGCCGATTGTTACCCTCAATGCACATGACCAAGTTTGGGCCACATCTTAAGTCGCTATGATTACCAACTCGGCCTTTCACTGAAGTCCACCCCCATATTAGCAACTTTCTAGAACTCATCAAGGAATGTCTAAGGTTCTTCATCAACTTATAACACATAGGAAAGTAGGACAGTTCATCCGAGTGAAGTCCCTAGACAAGAAGGACAATAGTAGTGACTTGTGATGAGGACGAGGAGCAACAACCCGATTGGCTGAGCCGTCATTACTTGGGCTTGAACCGCTTGCGGCTTTGCTTTCGGTAGTCATAGCTTAGGCCATTGAGAAAGAAATAGCCCTCATCTACGCCTACGTCCTAGGTGGAGGGTTATCGGACTTTTCAACATTTAGAATTTCTTACTCAAGTGGAGGAACGTGCTCACCATGGGAGGAGCTCACATTAGAAACTTTCCTCCTCAAGTCTTTATCGCATTCCTTCGAGTGTGCATTGCTTTCCTAATAAGCACAAACAATATGATTATATGCAAAAGCAGACCACTAAGTATACTTATTGTCATGATATAAGTTTCAAAGAACGAGAGGATTCGTTGAAGCATCATTCGGTTCCTACTATAATAGTGTGCGCGCGCTTCACAATTATAATAACACCATATAGGGGAAGTGAGAGAGGGAGACAGAACTCAATGATATTCAACCTCATGCTTTGATACCAAGTTTTTCACATTCGGGTTTAACCCCTAGACATAACCGGCGTCGTCATCCTCTTTGAGCACTAAGACAAGCCCCTTAGTCTTACATCATTTCATTTATCGATAAAAAATATGGAAGAATTTACAAATTTTCAACTACTTCTAATCGAAGGTTTACAATATCGAGTGTATATAGGCTCGATCATATTAGAAGATTACATAGTTTCTACTTTTATTTCACACACTTGTATAGTAAAGAAAATAGACTCATCAATTCGTCTAATCTCATAAACCCTCTAAACAAGGATAATAACATTGGGCATAGCCCTACATCAATAAAAGTAAGCCTCATATATGCTTTATATAACTTTGTCTCAAATAGGACATAGAGTCAATACAAACGATGTAAAAACTAAGTAACTTCGTAAAGAAAATATTCGAATCGTCCTCCGGGAAAATGAGGACCTACCACTTGATGATAGAATGTCCAAGTCTTTCTTCTAATCATTTCAAAAACTACTTCAACGACCGGAACCTAAAATGTTTGGGACAAGGGAAGAAAATGGGGTTAGTACTCCGCATGTACTAAGTATGAGATCTTATGCACATACACAAGCAAAACATGTTAAAAGGGGGAATTTTATTAAAACATGTTATTTTACCCCTTTTGCGTAGTTATCTTGTGTTATGAGGTTACCACCAAGTGGTTGAGTATGGGTTGATGGTAGACTTGATAATAGACTGGAGAAGCATTGGGAAGTCTATTGTCATTATCTTTGCTTCCAATCATTATTAATCGTTGTTAAGCTATGATATTACATTGGAGTATGCCTTATATTAAGACTATAGGGTGGTATGATGTTGAATTAAAATGTCTTTACTATGTTGTGAGGTTGATTAAGGTTTATGTGCGATAAGGATGGTGAAAACTATCAATGTGCCTTAAAATCTTATGAAATGCTGAAGTGTAAACCTCACTTATACAAATTCTGATGAAAGGGCTCATACAATTCTTAAAAAGCTATTGATGATGATTATTATACAAGGGGTAGACACTATGGCCTAAATTAAGTTATGATTGATAATTAAAGGCTTAAAGACATTTCAAAAAGGGACTCTAGCTTAGCACCGAGTGAACTAGATAGAGAAGTGAACTTTCCCACGTAAGGAAGGTAGGAGAACTACATCATTCATGAGAAGGGAGATCGTAATACATGATGCATAAAGAGGATCCCAACTAAATCTCCTAGTTCTTGAATAATGTTGCCCCCACATGAATACTAGCTAGTTGATCCACGTAGTTGCTATGTTTTATGTTTTGGTACTACCTTGGCAAGTAGTCCGCCTTCTTTCAGTGTAGGGTTTTATGACACCGAATTCCACAGTAGCTCATGTGGTCTATATCGGTTAGGGAAAGATGTTCCCAAAAGTTAAAACTTATAAGAGGACTTGACCTCTAACTTGGATAACCTAACGGGTCTACCTTAGTCTAGGTAGGGGTATGGGACTCTACCTAGGCATTGCACTAGTTAGTCTTGAGGGGAGTCTTAGGAGGGGTTCATATATGTTATGTTATGATAAATATATATATATATATATTATATATTATATTATCATAACATAACATATATGAACCCCTCCAAGACTCCCCTCAAGACGAAACTAGGCAAGCCTAGGTAGAGGTACCATACCCTACCTAGACTAAGGTGGACCCGGTTAGGTTATCCAAGTTAAGGTCAAGTCCTCTTTATAAGTTTTAAACTTTTGGGAAATCTTTTCCCTAACGATATAGACAACTGAGCTACTGTGGATTCGGTGTCAATAAAACCCTACATGAAAAGAAGGGCGGACTATACACTTGCAAGTAGTACCAAAACATAAAACATAGCAAATACTACGTGGCATCAAACTAGCAGTAGTATTCATGGGGGGCACCTTATTCAGGAACTAGGAGATAGTTGGATCCTCTTTATGATCATGTATTACGATCTACTTCTCAGAATGATTTGTAGTCTCCTACATTCCTTACGTGGGAAAAGTTCACTTCTTCTATTAGTTCACTCGGTGCTAAGCAGAGTCCCTTTTTGAAGTCTTAAGACTTAATTACCAATCCTAACTTCATTTAGGCCATAGTGTTTACCCTTGTATCAATAAATCATCATCAATAGCTTTTAAGAATTGTAGCCCTTTATCAGAATTTGGTATAAGTGAGTTTAAACTTCAGCATTCATAAGATTTTAGGCACAGTGATTAGTTTTCACCACCTTATCGCACACATAAACTTAAATCACCTCAAACATAGTAAAGACATTTTAATTCAAACATTAATACCACCGATAGTCTTAATATAAGGCATACTCCAATGTAATATCATAGCTTAACAACGATTAATAATGATTGGAAGCAAAGATAATGACAATAAGACTTACCAAGTTCTTCTCCTAGTCTATTATCAAGGTCTTACCATCAACCCATAACTCAACCCAACTTGGTGAGTAACATCATAACACAAGAATAACTACGCCAATTGCATCTCTATAACACAATTTATATTTAGACCACAACTTGAGACAAGATATATAGGCTAATTTTACATTAATCCATAACTTAAACTTCATCTCAAGAAATAGCATGATAGGCCTATATTTCATCTTAATTCAACCATAATATCACCTTTGAATAGTAATCTAATCAACAACCAACTCAATTGAATGATCAACATACAATGATAAGTCAAGATCAGTACCTAGGGTTAGGGATAGAGGATCATGTTCTTCAATTTTACCAAACCATAAACAATTATCATAAACAAGTTGAATTACATGTAAATCTACTCAATATAACCCTATGAATTTAGTAACAAGTCAATCCATAACTTCAATTTTGTAATTGAATGAAACCCATAAGAAAACTCAACTTTTTGAAATCCATTTTGAAGGAACCCTTTGATGAAACAATATCAAAGGTTAATAGAAACTATACCTTAATGTTTTTCAACAATTTAATGATGAACCACCCTTTTCCAGCCACTAAACCCTAGTTCTTGCTAGCCTTCAATGGTGAGTTCTTTTGGAAAGAGAAATAAGAGAGAAGAAAGAGAGTTTATTTTGAGAGTTGGCCTTAGGTTAATGAGGGTTAAGGGTATTTATAGAGGGGCTTAATTCAGTTAATTTTATTCCCTTTAATCACTATATAAACCCTAAACCATTTAATTATTTTAAATGAAATCATTAAAATCCTTCAATGAAATTTGATCCTCACCGATGAGAACCCGTAGACGGTCCGTCGGTGGATCAACGGACACCCCCCCTCCATCCTGCACTTCCGTCGTCTCTATTAGAGACTTTGCAGGAGAGGCTTCCTCCAATTTTTTTCTCTGTATGGGATGACGGTGGCCTCGACGCCCCGTCGAGCCCATGACGCCCCATCATCCCCTTCCGTCGAGTGTAACAGTAGCTAGGTAAACAAGGGCCTTCACAATCTTTCTATGTGAGGGACGAAGGTGGTCTCGACGCCCCGTCGAGCCACGCATTGGCCGTCATCTTTCCCGTTTATGCACACTTCCAAGCAGTGTTGAATCAAACTGCAGGGGTTCCCCTCGAATGCCCTTGGTATTTCCTTGGAGAGTCGTACACAGATGTTTCAATAATGAAACCAATCCAAATATCCATTATCTGCCTTTGCACTCATTTTTGTACCTTTCCGACTTCTAAAAGTTAGTAAAAAGGCTAAGGCACACTAACACCTCTTTGAACCAACTTTCCAGACGTCTTTGGACATTTGGTTCTTAAACCTTCTAAATAACCTATGTTCTTTAAAAATTGACTTAGAAATAGTGTTAAGACTTTATGAGACCTATGTTATGCTTTTTCATGAGTCTTGGATTTTTTTTCAAGGTGTTACAGCATCTGTATTGTGCACATAAATACAACAAGATTTCTCAGTGAGAAATTATACAGTTCATATTACAGATCAAGGAAAGTACATAAAAAGGTTGCAGGAACACTCATACACTGCTCCGCAATTTGAAACTATAGTAAGTGTTAATCAGAGAGAAAATGGTAAAATGGCGATGAGCAGATTGTAGAAATTGGAAAATACATGAGAACGCGATAGTAACATCACAGCGAGGCTTTCGACAACGGTATTAGCTCCTTGTTGGGATCGACCTGTTAAAGCTAAGGAATGAAGATTGTGTGGTAATTTTTAAGTATATGTTTATCAATAAGATAAGATATTTTCACAAAGGGTGAGGCTATCACCTGAGTTGAAGCTTCGATTGAGGTACCCTGAGCTGGAGAAGTCTCAAATAGGGATGATTTTATGATGTAGGTAAGACTAGATAACGTCTGAGATGAATTATGCGCCAAACTTCAAGTACTGTCGTTGTGGTTTTATTTCAATGGAGTATGTTTGATAAAATAAGCACGACGACAATGAAAACGGAGACGATAGAGGATGTTATTCCGATAATCCTATTCACTTTACTACTCTGATACTCCCATTCACTTTCCTATTTCCCCTTTCCCCTTCCCCCTTCATTTGTTTCTATTTTGATTTCCTTAATGTTTAGTTTTTGGATCGGGTCATTTTTGGGCTTGATATCCATGTCCATCAATAAAAAGGGCTTACCCCATCTTTGTTTACTTAAAAAAAATCCTTATATTTTAATGGTTTTGTTTCCTTTGTGGAATAAGATTTTCTTAAATTTTAATACATTTTCCTTTTGGAATAAGGTTTACTCTATATATAAATAGGAGACTCATTTACCCGAATTATATCACAATATTATTGAGAATAAAATCTTTATAGATCATCGTTTTCTTAAAAAAACAATTTACTATTCAATGTTTGGACCTCCTTTATAAAGTTCTTGGCTACGCCACTATTAATACCCCATCACCACTAAGAGACGCCTTGCGGGGTTACACCATCACAGGGAAGTCATGTCTACAGTTGTGAAAAGTGAGAGAGAGAATTCACGTCGGCAGTTGCGAAGAGTGAGATTCCCACGAATAGTCGTAGTGAAGACCTGTGGAGTGTGAATTGCGACTGTCTTTTGTGCTATGAAGTGTGACTAGTGATGGGGAATGAGGGGTTGGGTCAAATTTAGGCGGGTTGAGAATGGGTTAACATAAAATGGATAATAATTCAGCCCTCCCATATTTGATATGGGTAAAAATGTATTGGGTAACAAATGGGTTGGGTAAAATACTAGTTAACCTATTTTTTGCCCATATTTTCATGAGTAAATAGTACTTTACATAAGAATTCAACATAGAGAAGATTTTAGTCTTTTTTAAGATCAAATTGTTGAAAATTTTCATTTAGTTGTATGTCTGCTAAAGTTCACCCAGCAACTATACTTTTTCCCTCCTAACCTAGTTTCCTAGAACACCAGTAGATTTTTTACTATTTTCTCATGTTGTGGTGGTAAGAAAATATTACAGAAAATTGATTCGTAGTGTTAAGTTGATGACCCAAAAAATATATTTTATGAAATATCTTTTATTTTTACTAGAGTAGAAAATATTTGTGTGAATTGAATTTTTTTTTAAAAAACAACTTAAATTATTTCTCATCGTTGGGGGGGAGGGGGGGGCGAGGATCGAGGGCATGGGTGAAAAATTAAAAAATTTAAATTGAAATTTTTTTTAAAAAAAACAAAATTAATTTTTTTTGGGAGTTGGGATCTTGGTAGGGGATTGGGAATGGATTGATGGTAGGGAGGATGATGAACCAAAAAAATTTGAAGTTGAAAGGATTTTTAAAAAAAACATTAAAAATTATAATTTGAGGGTGGGGGAGGGGGCTGGTAGGGGGTGTGGTCGAGAGTAGGGGTGAAAAAAATATAATCTTGAAGTTCAAAATATTTTTTAAAAATAAACTTAAATTTTATTATTTTATTGGGGGTGGGGGTGGGGGTGGGGGTAGGTTGTCGAGGGTAGGGGTGAAAATGTCTTCGTTCATACCAAACACACCCTAAGACATGCTTATTACACTTTAAGGAATGTTAACATTAGAACATGATTTTCTTATTTTACATTATTATTCATCGTCCAATATAAAATTAATCAAATAAAAAATATAATTATAATTAATAAAAGAAATGTAAATTTTATAGATAATTTTGGAGGGTCAAAGGCTTCACACTTTCAAGTATAGAGAAAAATAATTACCTTTATAGAACATAAAAAGGAAAAGAAGTGACAATAAATTTGGTAATATCATGATTTTTGAGTGAATAAAAGTTAGAAACTTAACTCATTTGGCTAATTCATATTTTACCCGTTTTACTCATATTATTATGGGTTGAATATGGTTTCAACCCATATTTTACCCATGTAAAAAGTCACTCACCCAACCCATTAAATATGGACATGTTACCAAAATAAGAGCTCATTTTTCTGGCACTAAGTGTGATCTATGAGTTTTCTTTTGTTTGTTTTAAGGCTAGGGATTGAACTTTTGAAATTGGCAGGATCAAAATATTACAATGATTTGGGTTAAATTTAAAATAGTATTATTTTCAAATTAGCTAATAAAATTTTGGGTTGTAGGTGTACTAAATAACCTTGATAGTTACATCGAACATCGAATAGAAAAACCAAAATGTCAAAGACAAACATCAAAAACGAACCAAAATACCAAAAAACTAAATTAGTTTGGTTCAATTTGATTTTTTTGGTATTTATTCATAACTCTATTCAATGATTATAAATAATTTACTAAATTAATGACTAAAACTAAGGATCACATAACAAAAAAAATTGTTTCTGAAGTAATGGGGTTAAAAGTGAACATACCTAGCAATTGTAACATTTTTTCAAAATAATCAAATAGAAAATGTGGACAAAAATTAGGTGGACATAACAAGTACCATTCTCTCCGTCCCAATTTATATGACTTAGTTTTCTTTTTAGTAAATTTCAAATAAAATGATCCATTTATATATTTAATAGCAATGTAACCTCAAAATAATTATTTTATCTTTAGTGACATGATTTCAACACAAGTATATGCATAACTTATTTTAGATGAAAAATTTAAAAATACCTTTTTATTCTTAAATTTTGGTTTGTTAAGTCAAACTAAGTCACATGAATTGACATCAACAACTACTAAGTATAGGAAGTGGCTCCTATCTAGTACATCAATCTCTCAAGTTGATCAAATGAATATTTAATTTAATGACATCTGTCAATTTTAAAAGCTAATGGTCCATATTTATTAAAATAAAACATCCTTCAAACCATGGTTACATAATAGGAACTCTAGTTAGAAGTTCTCTCTCTTCAATCTTTTCTTCTTTTTTTTGAGGAAACAACCTTCCTCTCTTTAGAGACTTTCTTCATTAAGGAAATTCAATCGTGCGAATTAAATTACGATATTTTTTCTTTTCTCACCATTATCAATTGAAGATAACTTTTTACCCTCCTAAAACATTTTAGTAAAAGCAGATAACAAGATCCAAAATATGCATTTGGGTTATGAAATTATACAAATCCAAGTAAGAGGAGTGAATTTTATTCCTTCAATGGTTGTTTAGACATCATATAATTTGCCGTCTAAACAACCATCGAACGAGTTTTGCAGCAAAAAGAAAACACCATTTTTATTTTCTGCTACGTTTTCCCATTTTTCACGCCCTTACAATTATGTTGAAACCCAAATTGAAAATAATTTTGCCGATTCATAGAAGATAACAAGTTTTTTTAGAACATCATTTCTGTCTAAACTATTTTTTTGGTTTGATGCACAACCCTACTATTTTTTAAAACTAATTTACTAAATTAATGACTAAAGCTAAGGATCAAATAAGAAAAAAAATTGTTTTTGAAATAATGGAGTTAAAAGTGATCATACCTCAATTGTCACATTTTTTTTAGACAATCAAATAGAAAAAGTGGACATAAATTGGGTGGACATAAGAAGTACCATTCGCTATATCCTAATTTTGTATGACTTTTGTTTTTAGTCAATTTCAAATAAAATAACACATTTCTATATTTAATAACAATTTAACTTCAAAATAATTGTTTTATCTTTAGTGAAATAATTTTATCACACGTATATGTATAACTTATTTTAGACAAAAAATAAAAAATATTTTTCTATTCTTAAGTTTTGAGTTTTTAAGTCAAACTAAGTCACATGAATTTATATCAATAAAGTACTCAATATAGGTGGCCCATTGTTTCCTATATAATGTCCGCTATGTCTAAAATGAAACCTTTGTTGTCTTGGCGAAGCACGTATGCTGAGATACGTACAGGGCAGAAGACAGCTATGGACGGGATTAACAACCTTTCCAGAATCCCATTTCTTGACTCTTTTTTCCACTACCAATTCTCATCCCAATCCATCTATTTGTCGAAAGAGCAATACACGAATTTGGAAAGGGAAAATATTGTCATTTGGAGGTACGGATGTCTTAATTCATAATGTGTTAAACAACATACCTATACATCTCCTATCTGCTATTAATCCACCGAGGTGTGTTATTCATGACTTGCATAGAGTCTTCACAATAAAATTTTGAAATTTAGGGAGGAAAAAGTAGCAAGCATTTGGTAGCTTGGTCCGATCCATGTAGACCCAAGCAAGAAGGTGTTGTGAGATTAAGATTTTTATTTCATGTTTCTAAAGCTTTATCAACTAAATTATGGTGGATTTTTAAAACAAAAAAGGCTACTTGGTCTAACTTTATGTGACATAAATATTGTAAAAAGGAGAGACATCAGGTGGTTGAATGCAAAAACGGATCTTTAACTGTGAAATATATACTGGAAACTAAGGATTTGAAAGATCAACGTATTCGGTGGGAACCTAAGTGTTGACATTCAACAATCTAGTATGATAATTGGTCACAATTAGGAATACTACATTATATTGTTCTTATAGACAGTACTAAAAATGTGCAATTTAATGAAGTGAAACAGTGTTTTTTGAATGGGGACTGGAATGTTGACTTGCTTCAAACAAGCTTTGGGGAACATATCAGTAGACATTCAATAAAACCCCTGAGGAGTTCAGAAGATGAAGAATAGTGGGATAAAACATTGTGGATTCTGAATGCTTCTGGAATTCACTAAGGGTTCTTCTAGGATTTTGTAACTGAGAAACAAAAAGTTTGTTTAAATTATATGTATATCTGAAATGTGGAAATGACATTTAAAATATCTTTTTTCTATTGAAAAGTAAGGAAACAAAGACTTCCCATTAGTGAAATTTTTTTCATGAAGATTATGAGTGATGGGGTAGTGTGTGGTTTTTGTGATGATAGTGTTCAGGAGACTAGTGAATACTTATTTATTAAATGTTCATTATCTAATTCTCTATAAATATACTTTGAAGGATCGGTATGGGTGGAGCGTCCTTACTTTCAATTTAAATATATTGTGTATAAATGGTGGAATGCAGATGCTTCTACAAAGCTTAAACTAGTGTTAATGGTTGTGCCATTGTTTATTTTTTGGCATGTGTGGAATTCAAGAAATGCCGTGAAATTTGGTGGCTCAATTTATTTGTATGTGAGAGGAGGGATAACAAGTAATTGAAGTATACTATCTAAGGAATTGTAGCTTTAAGTCTAGCATTGCAGTTTTAAAGTAAGCACAATTTGTTCCCTCTAATCAGAGAAACTGATTCGTTAGCTGCAATTAATATGATTGAACTGTCTTGGCGCATCCCTTAAGAGGTCTCTATGGAGGTTGGGATACATGTTTTAAGGAAGGATTTGAGGTGGCTGAGTACACACACTGAGAGAGGGAAACAATTTTGAAGATTTTATGGCTAATATTGGATTTTTTTGGTAGGTATATATTATTTATGTTACAATGATTTTCAATATTTACCTATTGGAGCTATGACAATTCTAAATATGGATAAAAGCTAACTTCCTAATTGAAGGATAAGGAAAATTCATACAACACAAATCAAATGACATGTGGACAAAGCATCAGTATTGGGTATATAGATACAACAATATTTCTTAGTGAGTAATTTTTTTCTTTTTGAGAGCTTCCTACAGTTCATATTATAGGTCAAGGAAAGTACATAAAAAGGTTGAAGGAACATTCATACACTGCTCTGCAGACTGCGACTATAGCAAGTGTTAATTATAGAGAAAATGATAAAATGGCTATGAGTAGATTGCAAAAAATGGAAAATACCTGAGAAGGTGATAGTAACATAGTTGGAGGCTTTTGACAGTGGTATTAGGTCGTTGTTGGGCTCAACCTGTCAAAGCTAAGGAATGAAGATTGCGAGGTCATTTTTAGGTATATGTTGATCAATAAGATACGACATTTTCACAAAGGGGGTGAGGCTATAACCTGAGTTTAAGCTTCGATTGAGGTGCCCTGAGGTGGAGAAGTCTCTGATGGGGATGATTTCATGATGTTGGTAAGACTAGACAATGTCTGATATACCATGGTTTCACGGTATTATTAATACTTTTTCCTTAAGTTTAGTGTGTCTAAAAGCTTTTTTGTGCTAATTTTTATATAAGTTTATTTTTATTTTTAAGGAAATCTATACAAAGCTGAATGCGGAGATTTTGAGCGAAGAAATGCAGAAGAGACAACCTACGGAGCTTATGACGGTCCGTCGTGCTTGTTACGGTCCGTAGGTGGCAGCGTAGTGCAGCTGCTGAAGGAAGATGGGGAAGTCTGACCAAGTGTGGGGTTACAAAGCTTGTGACACTCCGTCGCGTCAATGAAGGTCCGTCCTGCAGGTTCGTCATGAAGTTCAGAGAAGTAATTCCAGTACCCATATTCCAAGAGTTGAAGTGTTTTGGAATGAAGACCCTCGATGGACCGTTGTGCCTATGACAGTCCGACATACTTGTCGTCGAGGGTAATGAAGAAGAGCAGCAGAAGAAATTGCATAAGTACGGGACGACGGAGTCCATGACGGTCCGTCGTGACCATGACGATCCGTCGCGAGGTCCGTCAACCCAGCCGCGTTTTGGCAGATTTCCAGCAAATAGAGTCCTTGTTTAATTAGGTTTTATTTTTTATAAATAGTTTGAAAAACCTCGTTTTTGAGGTTAGACTCTGGATCATTTTTTAGACTCCGTATTGTTAGACACCGTATTAGAAAACATTGTAGTGTTAGACTTTTGATTATCATTGATTGTTGGTGATTTTTGGTGATTAATCATGCAAACTTTCGAATTTTACTCTTTCTCATTAAAGTAAGTACATGAATTCTTATTTAATATATTTGAATATTGTGATTATGACTATGGGTAACTAAACTCCATAACTAGGATTGTGGGAACCATAGACAAATAATGAGATAAAACCTAACTAAAATAACAATTCTAGAATGGTGTTTTGCATGTATTAATAATTCTTTCGCTTAGAAGTCTTTTTAACGGATGTCCAACGTTAGAACTCGCCTTAATGCTACTTGCCGGACCAAGTTGGTAGATAATAGGAAAAGAATTATCAACATAGATTTAGTATATACTATCAAATAGGCTAGTATTGATTGGTACGAGGTGATAACTTAGTCAAATATCGAATACGATGCTTAATATGAGGTAAAGATAAGGGTTAGGAAAGCAACACATGTAGCCGGACCAAGGTGCAGAGTGAGATAAAAAGATAGGGTTAGGAAGCAAACAAATGTAGCCGGACCAAGGTGCAGAGTAGATTTTCTAGATGCCGGGAGACCAAGGATTTGAAAAATAAATAACTATCACATTGCATGCAAGATACTAGGAGGAAAAAAGGTTAAGTTAGATTATCAAGTTATTTTGGAAACCATGTGGGGAACCGTAAACCCTAGTAGTTACTTGATTAATTGATTTAAAATCCAAAATCAAGTGTTCGTGTATCTTTCAATTGTGTTAGTGATTTCATCATTTAGAATTTAGAAACCCATCTTTTATTGTTTTTAATTTTCCCCAGGGAAATCATTAACAAAACAGAGTTAAGAAAACACAGGTTGAAAGTAATTCTAGACATTTCCTCTGGAACGATCCCAACCTCACATTAATTGGTTATTTACTGGGAACCACGAACGCTTTTTCTCTTTTACTTTTGAGAAGTAGTTGAGCGTTATCAAATTTTGACGACCGCTGCCGGGGGAAAGTAGCTTTTTAGATTAACTTGAACTTATTTACTATAGTTTAGTGATATTTTCTGATTTTACTTCGTTTTATTGTTTTTGTTTTTTTTTTCAGAAAAATATCCTCCTTATATGCCAAAACACGGAGAGGAAGATAATCCTTGTTTCCGTACGATCACGAGTTAGAGAGTACACGTTGCAATAGAATCAAACGTGGAATAAATGATGAGGATCCAAACCAGAACATCCCAGGCTCGGTTGAGTCATGGCAGATGTTACCCGGATGCTCGGGTGAAACACCAGCAGAGAGACAAAATCACGTTCCAAGGCCCTAAGCATTTACTACAGAGGCTATTGATAACATAGCAGACTCCAGATGGGTCACTTGTCTTGCCTCTCTACCCACGGCCCCACACTTTGCGGTAACTAGTAGCCTGAGCCAATGGCTCACTGCCAGAGGGTTACCAGAGGTTTGTTTTGAGGGCTCCCTTCTGAGGATTCCACCTGCCAAACTACGCTAATGTAAGGGCAGTGTGTAAAGTTGGTAGGAGAGGATTGATTTGGATTTAGTGTAATAGGTATCAAAGTGTTTCCTCTCTTACTTAACGGATGAGC
This sequence comes from Solanum habrochaites, assembly GCA_027704765.1. NCBI lineage: Eukaryota > Viridiplantae > Streptophyta > Magnoliopsida > Solanales > Solanaceae > Solanum > Solanum habrochaites. Next base: position 28,562,441 of record JAKWJA010002493.1, read on the forward strand.
CTGCTATGTGTCACTGAGTTCCAATACAACTAATCTCAGTTGGAACCAACTAGGGGATGTTCTTTAGCACGCTACTTTCGGTCTCGACGAAACTAAATCACAAAAGACAGAGTGAATAACTTGGTGCACTACCAGGAGAGTAGGTATTAGTTCTTGGGATTAATTCACTCATTCTGAGAAGGTGTTCAAATCACCATATAGATGATGAGTCACTCAAAGAATACTTCTATCGGGGACATGATGATAACAATAAAAAGGTGTTGTACACTATAGCAGGTGGATCTTATGGGGAGTGTCCTTATGCCGAGAGCACTGAAATATTAGAGAAAATCTGCCGGAATAACAAAGCTTGGAGTACTAGGAAGTCTTAAACAGGGAGAAACACCTACGTAGTGCAGTCCACTCACAATGCAGCCACAGATGAGATTCGTGAAGAAATGGCTCATATTAGAACCGAGCTTGGGTTGGTACTAAAACATGTCACTAGGGGTGCAGAAAAGATAAATGCAGTCAACCACTTGGCTAAACCACCACCTCCTAATGATGAATGCTGGCGGGTTATTAGTTGCGGAGGGACCACGTATGCAGTAAATGAGCAGACGGGGGGTTTCGTGACCAAGAGCCAAGGGCTCAAATCAGAAAATGGTGCCAAGGTCAAGGGAAATATGGTTAACTACAAGTGAGGGGGTCATTGTGTCCGATGGATGGAACTCAAAAAACCGCGACAACAACTTTAACAGTGGTACTATGCTAATAGAAACGGACACGAAGGGCCCTATGTCCCTCAAAAATCGTTGAAGTTTCTCCTAGGGATGGTGGAGATAGAATATGGCGCGAGTTGAGGATATGTTGCACAAAATCGATGAAGGAGGTTGATGCTAGTGATGAGCACATTCATGAGTTGAGGGTTGATTTAGCTAGTATTGGGGCAAAAAAATGGATACACATGCAATTTTGATTAAGCAGATCGATGGCAAATGACCCAATTATCGGCGACAGTGAAAAAACAGGCAAACAAAAAGGCATATTCCTAGCAACACTGTTCCAAAATCCAAAGAATGATGAGGCAATTGTCTGGCGCCAATCACTATCGGGGGGTGGTCCCAGCAAACCATGGACCCACCTATGTTCTACTGAGGAAAATGTTGAAGAGAAGGATAACGACAAAACAATGTGGTAAAGGGTAGTGGTGACGTAGAGGAAAGTAATGGAAAGGATGCAGAATTACCCTATGAAAGGTTAATTCCCATGCCAGGCCCAACCACACCGTTCCTCAGATATTATGAAAAAGACCAAGGATGGTTTAAAATCGGCGTTTCATAAACAATGTTGAAGGCACTTTATAGCAATTGGTCCCTTTGGTAGACGCTCTAGACGAATGCCCGATTATGCCAAATTTATATGAAAATATCTGGTTACATGAAAGAGCGGTCACTTTTGGCGACAGGATCCCTCTACAAAAAAGAAGAAGATCCGGGGCGTCACTATTCTTGTAAGTTGGGTCATTACATTTTGCGAAGCAATATGTGATCTGGGGGCAAGATATATAAATCTCAAAGCCCTCTCAATACCAAACAGTGGGTTTGGGGATCCAAAACCCACTGCGATGGGCTCTGAGGGCTGATCGAACAGTGTGAAAACGGGCTATAAGGATACTCCATGATGTGCGAGTAAAATTGGAGCATTCATCTTTCCGGCTGATTTTGTTATTCTTGATTGTGAGGTCGATTTATTTTGAAGTGGCCTATTAGTCTTGGAAGGTCATTCCTTCCTACAGATAGAGCCTTAGTGATATGGAGAAGAGACAGATGACACCATTTCAGTGAATAATGACGAAGAGACTCAACCATTTTGTAGACCTTGAGGCAGAGTGGTGCGCTCCAATCGGTATCTGTCAATATCCCACAAAAGAAAAAAAGAAGGAGAATGAACAAAAAAAAGTTGAAATAACAAGAGTTTAGATTGGGGATTTAGTGCTTTAGGTCAGTTTGGGTAACCTTGTCTTCCGGGCAAGCTCAAGTTCAAAATGGACTGGCCCTTACTTGATGAAACAAAGTTATTCCCTCATGGAATAGTGAGTTAAAAGCCAAGGAGGGAAGTGCGGGTTGAGGTTAATAGAGAACGAATATAATATAAACTCTAATTTTGGCAAAAAGCATCGGGAATAAAGTAATAGAGGAAAACCACCTTGATGAAGGAATGAGGTAATCAAGTGTCTCAGGGTCGTCATGACGCGGACCATTAAAATAAGGAGCTTGTGGGAGGCAAACAATACTTATAGGCCTTTTAGTAAGGTAGCTGTTTTCTCTATTGGTTTTTTTTAAAATTGCCGGCGCATGTCACTCAAAAATCTGCAGAAAATTACTCCTGCAGCAATCACTGACGGGACACATCGACGGGACCGTTGAGGCATGGCCACGGACCTCGTATGCATCTGTTCGTACCAGTATGTTTCCTGGTTTTTCAACTAGGGGACAACACAAACGAAACAACGACGGGTCGTTTCACACTGCGATGGACCGTCATCGGGGGGGAATCGTCATGTGATTAGTGAGGCATACCCGACCCGACCCGGTTGGAAGTTTATTATAAACTTTCACCATTTTTGAAAATCCCAACCACTCATTTCACCCCCATTCCTTCATTATTCCTACATTTCCATCTCTTTTCAACTTCAACATTCTTCTTCTCCCTCGGATCATTGCTCCCCCCACAAGTCTCCAAAGGCCCAAAAGTTAATCCTAATAGTGCACAGTACTGTTGTGGGTTTCTGCCTTACTACCGAGTACTTTTTTCCATTTGTTCTCAATTCTACTAAGGGATGTGTCGTAATTTCTACTCATTTATCTTGCATTTTTGTTTATTATTTAGTATTTGCTTGTTCTTATCTATATGTTTGTTTATTTATTACCCAATTATGTTAACCTAGTTTAATGTTCGAAAATTCCATGTTTAAACCCTAGATATAGGTGCTTTTACATTGCTAGTTTCCTAGGTTGTTTGGTTAGACACATGTTACGTCAAGAACACCTACAAGTTGATGTGGGTTTCATCGGGATTGCATGGGTTACCCCCAGTTCTACATGATATATACAGAATGAGGAAACGAGGGACGGGACGTCATACCGATGAAGGACCGTCGTAGGGTCTGTTCCAAAAGCCCTAGCACCCTGTCCCAACAGACAGATGTGATGGACCGTTGTCTTCACGACGGTCCGTCCTGCACAACCGTTCTGGTTGTCAGAGACCTTGTTTCTAAGGGTCTCTCTCTTTTTCCTAAGTGTCCTCCAACGGACACATGTGAAGGACCGTCGTAGTGACGGTCCGTCCTCCATGGCCGTCATGCCGGTGAGAGACCCCTCTCCTAAGGGTCCCTTTTTTTTCCCAAGTGTCCTCTATTGAACATCTACGACGGACCTCCATGCTTGTGACGGTCCGTGCTGCATATACCGTCATAATAGTTTGAGACTCTCCTTCAGGGTTCTCCATATATTCATAGACCAAGTAAGACACGACGTACCTCATAACGGTCCGTCATAGTCACGACAAGCCGTCACCAGGCCCCTCGTGTGTCACTCTTTCTATAGCAATGACATACTATTTTCAATATTTTTTTTAGTATGGTTTTACTTGTCTTGTTTGCCACTACTCGTACTAATATTGATCCTTTACAGGTGCTATCTACTATGGCACCCAAGCAAGACCGAATCTACGCACGCGGGTGATCGAAGTCTGTCTCCCCGTCTGCCCGCATGGTCATTGGCTCTGATGATGAGCGTGACCCCGAGTATGTGCCCTCAGGCATTTCTACCACTTCCCGTGCTGCACGTGCTCCCAGAGCCACACCAAAAAGGTGGCGTCCGGCGTATTCACTGCCTCCCAGTCTGATGAGGAGCGCACACTGACCGGCACACCCGCTGGGTCAGCCACAAATGAAAGATCATCGGGCTCCTTAGGAGTATCGTGCTCCGAGGAAGCCTCCGGTTTCGCTGAGGTTCCCGCATCCGCCACCGCTGCAGCGTCATCCTCGTCTGATGAGGCTGACAGTTTGGAATCCACATCAGGTCCACCAGCTCAGGCCCCCACTCCAGCCACTGACCAGCCCAACTGGTGGTGTGTCGACAGGAAATTTCAAGTCTACTCCGACGCCAAGTTCCTGACTGATAAAGGAGTGATGACTCGGACACTCACCTTGGAGCAGTGGTTCCTTACAGGGATCCTCCCGACGATGCTTGAGATCCACAATCTCTTCACCAGGCATCGCTTGGAATGGACAGCACGTTCGTTGGGATGTTACAGTGAAAAAATGGTCCGAGAGTTCTACGCATCCTACGTAGAGACTCTTCGATCGCAGATAGATAGGCGGGCTGCACCCGCTAAACAGTTCCCTGCCTGCCATCCTCCGGTATCTATACGGCAAGGGTTTTGATGTTATTCGGACCCCCCTCACTGTTGAGTTTGACTACCGCTGGCAGATAGTTCACGATGGTCTGCCAAGAAGAGCAACAATGAGAGAAGAGACCACCAAGCAGGTGAAATGGCCCTTTGCACTGTCAGTGATGGAGAGTGGTTGCCGAGACTGGGTGACTGAGCTAAAGAGGGCTATCAAGAAGACCAAACCTCACTTCACGTCGGAAGTCTTGTGGATTGCTTGTCGTAATGCCTTCCCCCACAGCTGATGATAATATCGTTACATGGGACGGATCAGTGTTGATGGCGGCGATGATTTTCATAGCCGGGTTAGAGGGGACTTTCGCGTGGAATTCTACAGGCCATTCTGCACGAGGCCGGCGCATTCAAGGTCATACAATTTACCCTTTCCCGTGCATGATCTTTGCTCTCTGTAGGGTCGTTAGGTGTGCCTATATGGCAAGTAGCTCAGCTCAAGACCCGCAAGACACTTTTAACATTAGGCATCATGCAGAGACCGAGGCCAATGAGGGGCTCACGCAGATGCCCGCACAGCTACAACAGGCGGCGTCAACTGGACCACTACCCGGGTCGAGCTATCCCGAGGTAGTAGGCACGCCCCGAGCTCCTCTCGCACAGACCACTCTACAGCACTGGTTCCCGCTTGCTAGGGTCCAAAAATTAGAGGCGCCAAATGGCTACACTCGGCATCATATCCATCGTGGATGCAAAGAGTCTATTACTGAATCAGACGAAGCGCCTAGAGAGGAAAATTGTACAGTATAAAGGCGGAAGATCAGAGGTAACCAGCTCTTGACGCCTTTGAGTTAGGGTGCATAGCCCGACCAGCCCGTCCGGTTGAGGTGTCCGACTCTTATGGCTGCAGTTGACAGTCTTCTGCAAGATATCGACCGATATTAGAGGCTAGGGCCGGGAGTTTGAGGGCCCCTTCTGCGAGCCTTATGAGGACAACAGTGCGTAGCGGCCCGTATTCGGCACCTCAAGAGGAATCAACACCTCTCCCTCGAGAGCTGCCAAGAGGCGAGGTGGTCGAGCAGAGGCGAGGCGCCAGCAACGGAAGAAGGAGATGGCGAGAGGATGGAGCTGCGATGAGAGCCTCACTTGATAAGGAGGAGGCGCACAGATGGAGAGCATCAGAGTTAGCGGGCTTGGGGCGTCTAGCTCCCAAGGGAGATAGCAGGGGGCACTAATGATAGTGAGGTTGTTGCTGAGGGGACACTATTGAGGGTGTCCGATTTAGAGGACGTGGGTTCCGGGAAAACCGAAACCACTCTAGCTTGCTGATCGAGGGCCTTTGACGCACAGTTAGCTTCACCTTACCCGTCCTAGTATTAAATTTTTTATGCATTGGGGACACAATGCATGTTTTTTTGTTGGGTTGGGATTAAATTTGAAAGTGAGTGGTTTAGGGTGACGTCTGAGTTAGCCCAACACTATCCCCTTTCGGGGTTTTCTTGCCTTGTGTTCTTTTTCACCAAAAGAACTGATCTACTTTTTGTTGAACGGCATGTTTATATCTTTTGTCATAGTTTAATTCTAGGCCTGAGGCTAAAATGATATCTCGATTAAATGGGAAATGATGCATGACTGGGCATTAGTAACTGATAATTTGGTGGCCCTAAGGCCACTGATATAGAGGTCACCATTGACATTACCCTTAAGTATAAAATTTCTAAACTAGGGGGTACGATAATCCTGGTATAGTGTTAGATGTCAGGTGAGTGTGAGGAACATTTGAACTGTCCCAACTATTGTACTGAGCTAGAACTTTGTCTGGTTAGTCTGTAAAAGTGAGTGTAATAGACAATTAGAAAAGGATCATGCCCTATTAAATATAGACCCATTTTTAGCCGAAATAAAAGGAAAACCCCCCCCCAAATGGAAAGGTTATCCTCTCTTTATCCAAATGGATTGCGCTTAAATTAGACCTTTCTTTTTCACCCAATTGATTTTTTCTGGGAAACCATGTGTTGGCCTTGGGTCCCTCCTTGGGGACATGTGCACCTCAATTTAGTGCCCCCCCCCCCGAAAAGCATAGTTGGGGTGGTTAATGCAGTAAACAACCTTCGTTATGGCCTGAACCAACTTTGGGTATGTGTACCTTGACTCATGCAAAATCCATGAGGTGAGGGTGACTATTATGAGGAAATGCTATGGAAAGTGGGGTTGGAAAGAACCAACGAGAGAGAAAGACAACAAAAGTAAAGTGACTCAAGGGAATTCATTGGAAAGAGAAAGTAAAGAAAAAAAGAAAAAGTATACAAGAAATACAAGCAGAAAAAGAAGAGAGTCCACTACACAAATTGAAGAAAAAGAGAAAATATCCAGGTGAATGGAATATGAAAAAACGGGGCGAGATAGATAAAAATGTATAGAAAGGGAAAGCTTTTAGCCGCTTATGTCAAGGAGGACAAAAAGGAACTAAAGTATGCCTTAAATATGCTACCTGATCTGAGCATATGTTACATAGCTAAAAAAGTCCTATCGTGATTTAAGGGTGTATTAGAAAATTTTAAGGCAGTTGATGAAAATAAGGCAAGGGGGGGGGGGCCCCATATGGCAATAGGTGAGGAATGGTGTGACTTATTTTTTCTGAGGACGCGATTGTGAAAAGTAAGTCTCATACTCAAACTGAATGAATATTGTGTGAAAAAGGAGGATTTTTTTAATGTGGAGGACACTAGTTGCAATACCAGAATTGTTAGGCCACCTCCCGGTGGAAATTGAAGAGGATAGGTGTTAAGTGCATGGTGGAGTCGTGTCATTTCTGATCCCACATAATTCAAGCCTAAATAAGTGATAGCATGCAAGAATTTGATGAGATTAATCGTGTGAGTGATCGTCAAACTGAGCAAAGGATAAAACATGGATACTATTGTACAAAGATCTTGTATTGATTTCATGGATGCGTCGTTAAGACAAACAACGAATTTAAGTTGAGGGTGTTGACTATCCCGTGGTTTCACGGTAGTATGACATCCTTTTCCTTAAATTTAATGTGTCCAAAATCACTTTGTGCTAAATTTATATAAGTTTCTTTTATTTTGCAGGAAAAATCTGTCCAAAGCTGAATGCGGAGATTTTGAGCGAAGAAGAATGCAAAAGAGGACCACATAAGGAGTTGATGACGGTTCTTCGTGCTTGGGCTAGTCCGTTAGGGTGGCAAGCGTAGTGTAGTGTGAAGGCAGATGTGGAAGGATGATGGAAAAGTCTGACAAAGGGGGGTTACGAAGCTGTGATGGCCGTCGGGTCTAGACGGTCGTCCTGCATGCAGGCTGCGGCAATGACGGTCGAGACGGTAATCGGGAATACCCATATTCAAAGAGTTGAAGTGTTGTTTTGGAACGAAGACCCTTGACAGACCGTTGTGCCTATGACGGTCCATCGTAATTGCCGTTCGAGGGTAATGAAGAAGAGAAGAAGAAGAAATGTTGTATAAGTATGGGAAGACGGAGTTAAAGAGGTCCATCGTGACAATTGACGATCCTTCGCGAGGTTCGATTCGACCAGCCGCGTTCCTTTAGCAGGATTCTCTATTCAAATAGGTCTTGTCTAATTAGGTTATAATTTTTATAAATTGTTCGAAAAAAAAACCTATTTTTGAGGTTAGACTTTGATCATTGTTCGACTCCTATGTTAGCCACCGTATTAGAAAACATGTAGTGTTAGACTTTTGATTATCATTGAGTGTTGGTGATTTTTTGTGATTAATCAAAGCAAAGTTCAAGATTTACTCTTTCTCATTAAAGTTAAGTACATTAATTCTTAGTACTATATTTGAATATTGTCATTATGACTATGGGTAACTCAACTCCAACTAGGGTTGTGGGAAACCATAGGTAAAATAATGAGGATAAAACCTAACCAAAATAACAATTCTAGATGGGTGTCTGGCAGGTATTAATAAATATTTGTTAGAAGCTTTTTTAACGGAGGCGAACGTTAGAGATTTCGCTTAATGATACTTGCCGGACCAAGGGAGGTAGATAATAGGCAAAAAATGTCTCAACCATATATTTTAGTATATACTATCTAATAGGCTGAGTTACGATTGGTATAGGTGATAAAAACTTAGCAATATGCGATATGATGCTTAATATGAGGTAAAAATAAAGGTTAGGAAAAAGCAACACACGTTAGACGGGACCAAGGTGACGGAGTGAGATTTTCTAGATGTCGGACAAGGATTATAGACACTAACATCAACTTATCCACCTTGCATGCAAGATACTAGGAAAGAATTTTATAGTTAGAATTATCAAGTTATGAAACCTCTGGGGAACACGTAAACCCTAGTTACTTTGATTTAATTGATTTGAAAATCCAAACATTTCAAGCTGTTCAGTGGCTCTTTCAATTGCGATTAGTTTTTTATTTTTCCATCATTTAGAATAGCAACCCCTCTGTTTATTGGTTTTACTTTCAAGGAAAGTCATTGAAAAAAAAAACAAATAGTACTAACAAGGTGGAAGTTAGTCTACTATTTTCCTTGTAGGAATGATTACCCAACTCACTAGTTGGACGTTATTTACTTGACACGACCGCTTTCCTTCTTATTTGAGAAGTAAGTTTGAGCGTATCAACGTCCGAGATGAAAGACACCCCAAACTCGAAGTACTGCTATTGGGTTTTAAGTTCAGTGGAGGATGTTTGACAAAATGAGCACGACGACGACGATATTGCTTCGATTCACTTTACTGCTCTAATACTCCCATTCCTATTCCCATTTCCCGTATTCCCTTTTCAGATGCTTCTATTTTGATTTACCAAATGTTTAATTGTCGGATCGGGTCCTTTTTCGGCCTGATTTTCATGACCATCAATACAAAAGGCTTGCCGCATCTTTAGTAATTTTATTAATAAATATCCTTATATTTTAATAATTTTTTCCTTTGTGAAATAAAATTTTCTTAAACTTTAATACATTTTTCTTAAATTTTAATACATTTTTCTTTGGGAATAATGGTTTTATTTCTATATAAATAAGAGACTCATTTACCCAAATTATATCAAAATATTATTGAAAATAAAATCTCTATACATCATTATTTTCATTAAAAAATAATGTATCATTCAAAGTTTGGACCTCCTTAATAAAATTTCTGGCTACGCCGCTGTTAACATACATCGCAACTAAGAGACGCATTACAAGGTTACACCGTCAGTGAGAAGTCACGTCGGTAGTTGGAAAGAGTGAGAGAGAGAAGTCACGTCGGCAGTTGTGAAGTGTGACAGAGAGAAGTCATGTCAATAGTTGCGAAGAGTGAGATTCCCACGAAGAGTCGAAGGGAAGACATGTGAAGTGCGAGTTGTGACTGTTTGTTGTGTTATGAAGTGTGACTAATTTGGGCGGGTTGGAAATGGATCAACACAAAATGGGTAATAATTCAACCCGTTCATATTTTATATGGGGAAAAACGGATTGGGTAACAAATGGGCTGGGTAAAATACTTGTTTACCCATATTTTCATGAGTAAATAGTAATCTACATAAGAATTCAACATGGAGAAAATATTGTTGTCTTTTTTAGATGAATTTGTTGAAAATGTTTCATTTAGTTTTATTGTATAGTAAAAAGTATAAAAATCATTAAAATTTTGATATAAAATAAATTTATGTTTTCCTAGATAACAATTAGAATTTTGACTTATTTTCTCATGTTTTGTTCCTGAGTATAAAATACTTTGCCGAAAAAATTTGTAGTGTTTGGTATATGAATGAAATTTTTTTTTGAGAAATATTTATTATTTTTATAATTTTTTACTAGAGTAGAAAATAATTTTTGAAATTGAAAATATTTTTTAAAAATAAATTTAAATTTTTTTCCTGGGTTGGAGGGGGGGAAAGGTGGTAGGAGCATTCTATTGAGCGGTAAGGGGGAAAAATATAGTTAATTAAGTTGAAAATATTTTTAAAACAAACTTGGATTTTTTTGTTTCAGGAGGTGGGGGAGGATGGTAGAGGGGTACGGTGGATCGATTGTAGGATAAAATTTGGTGGAAAAGTTCAAAATATATTTTTAAAAACAACGTAAATAAAAAAAAAATTGGGGAGGGGGGGGTGACGGGTGAGTAGGTAGGGGGAGGTGGGGTGGGCGTGGGTGAGATTTTAGCGGTAGGGGTTGTGTGAAAAAATTAAATTTGAAATTCAAAAATAGTTTTAAAGTAAAATAAAATTTTTGTGGGTTGGTGAAGGGGGGTGGGGTTGTCAAGGTTAGGAGTAAAAAAATGTCTTTCCATCATACAGACACCCTATTTTGGGCCTTTTTTTTAATGGCACTTTTAAGGAAATGTCAATATAGTTCCATGATTTGCTATTTTAACTATTATTTATCAATCCGATATATTAAAATTGAATAAATAAAAAATATTTAATTTATTAATTAACAAAAGAAATGTACATTTAATTAGATATTTTTGGAGGGCCAAAGACTTCATATTTTCAATTATAGAGAAAAATTATTAGCTCTATTGAAGAACATAAAAAGGAAGAGAAGTTACAATATATTTGGTAATATCATGAATTTTGTGTGAATAAAAGATAGATGTTTAACTCATTTGGCTAATCCATATTTTTATGAGATGAATATGGGTATCAACCCATATTTTATCCATGTAAAAAGTCACTCACCCAACCCACTCAATATGGATGGGTTACAAAAATATGAGCTCATTTTGCAGGCTATAGACACGCAATTTTTGATTGAACATAAGGTTTTACACTATTTTATATTCATTAATATTTCTTTTATATTTAAGTTAGATATTTTAATTTTTTCTTATTTTTATTAGGTTATTTTTATACATTCGGAAACAACAAACATAGAATCATTTTTAAGGTAAGTTTTATTTAAATTTTTAAAACAAAAAAAATGAAAAACTAAAAAAATATATCTTCTTTTAATATAAATTTAATAATTAAACTAGTGTTTCTTAATTATATTTTAATTAGTCATTTAGTTTTTAAATTTGTTCTAGATAATTAAATTATTATTATTTTATAATTTTATATATGTAATTTATAAGGAATATTATCCCATTATCATCCACATCTGAACCACAACCCCCTGATCAATTCCCACACCCTCACTAATCCTGTACCACTCACCCTCACCACCCGACATACCAATCCTAACACCTATATAGTTACCACTTCACAAACAAAAAAAAAAAAGCAAAAAGACAACACAGAAAAAAAAAAGAAAGGAGAACAATCAAAAAACAAAAAAAAAAAAAGAAACAATCAGGAAAAAGAAAAAGGCACCAAACAATAAAAAAAACATTTTCATTTCATTTCAAAAATCCAAAAAGAATTATGAAAAATTGTGGGTGTTGTAATCGAGGTTCAGTAAAGATCTTTGCATTATGCAACTTTAACTTATCTCTTTTAATCTATCTATGGAATGTGATGTAATTTTATGAATTTTTTATATATATAACTTTGTTTCATTCATAATTAAATTGAAATAAAATGTCAAATTAAATATTCTTGTTGTTATTTGTTGTTGTATAATTTTGATTATCACATTGAATCTCATTGGATATCAAATAAATTAAATAAAGATTGTAGCGTAGATATTGAACGTTTTAAAAAAAAATGTTTAGGTGTGAATCTCTTAAAATGAATGGACCATGACATTATTTTTTGTCTTGATATTTAAATTAATTAAATTATGAAGTAGGTGATAGTAGGGCTAAAATATACATTAAAAAATTATTTGTATGTATGTTATCACACACAAAATATGATTTATTTTTAAACAGTTTTTATGTGCTTTGTTGAAGTTAAATGTTTGGTTCATTTTGACATTAACTTTCCAGTAATAAAAATATAAAAAATTATTAACATTATAAAATAGAAGATATAGAAATAGTACAAAAATTATTATTTTTTTATCCTCAACATTTAGATTTATTTTTACGTTCATTTAGTTTTGATGTTATGAAGAAAAATATTCTTTTTTATGACTTAAATGAGTTTAGGCATATTATAAATATTTTCTTTTTATTAAGAATGCGGTTACGCATTCCTTTTGTGAAACATTAAAATTCAAAGAATGCGGTGGACGCACCTTATTTAAATATAAATAACTTTATTATTTTAAAGTAACACTTATAGACACTTATTGGTGGGAGAAAACGAGAGATGAAGAAAATTATGTCTCCAAATGTCGAAAGCTAGAGAATGATTATTCATCTGATTTGATACCAAAATAAAAGTTCAACAATAAAAAAAGCAAACAGTCCTTGACGTAAATATGAATATATCCAAAAATATTTTAAAATAAGTATAAAGACAAGAGGCAAACCATGCTAGAACCACGGGATCGAGGGATCGGCAAGAATACCTTTCCACTCGGTCAACAGAATTTCACCTATCTCTAATTTAGAGTTCGCAACCAAAAATAAAGAGTTTCATTCTTTTTGGTTAGGAATTAAAATGAAAAGGTGATTTGGATTACCATAACTCAATTCCAAGTGGTGACTCTGAAAGTAAAAATAATCACTAATCAATAACGTCACTTAAATTAGAGAAACTCTTCCATCGTGGCGCAAAAAAAAAGGGTGTGACATCTGTGGAGACTCCGCTAGGGACTAACAAGAATTTGTGCTTTATTATATTGACTTTTACTTGATTTAATTATTTATTTTATTGGTTATATTTTTTCTTTGATGCCCTAATTTGTTATTTGCTGCTTATTTATTATTTTGTATATTTATATTATTGAACTTTACTAAAAACTCTCTCATGCATACATTATGAGTGTTTGACGATACACGCGTTCACTGGAATGCAGTTATACATTCTTTTCCTTGAGATATTGCTGGAGTGTCTTGACACCCTTCACTAGTAGCACATGTTAGGCGGGGTTGGACCATCAATGAAGCCGGAATAGCGTTGCTACCTACAAGTTTCCCCTCTTTGCTCGAGTTGTCCACTTGAGTAAGTCAATCTAGACACTTATCTCCTTTAGGTCCTAGTTACCACTATAAGGCTCCACTCATTTACATAATATGTATTTTACTTAGTGAGTCTCAAAAGAAGAGGTGGGTTTATCATGGACAAGTATCCCTCTCTTACTAGACCAACATTTCGATCATTTTATGTGCTAAATGAAAATGCATTTATTTGTAAAAATTCTATAAGTTGACTCTTTTTAATGTGATTAAAAGTTATCTTTTGATTTTATTAAACAAAGTGCAAAATATTATTTTTTTTCTTTGAATGTTTTTACACACTTCTTAAAAAATAAAATAAAAGATTGTCACAAGTTAAAAAAAAAGAATAAATTTTGTTTATGTTTCTTTTGTATAGTTGAAAAGATCAAAATATTTTGCTTTCATTATACTTATAAAACTAATGTATTTGTTAAGTCAAAAAAAATTAACCATTCAATCTGATAATAGTACGCACACCTGATTCTCAACTTGATGAGATACGTAGGCAACCCTCCTCTAGTTCAGTGATCATTCAAAAAAATTATTAATAAAAGAGAAGTATTTCTTATAAAAAATAATGTGGTGTTTACAATATTTCTTAACTACGTTAGACATGATTATTTTTTCGGCAAGATACATAGGCAGATCTAGTGTTGGATTCGGTCCAACCAAATAAAAATCAAAAAGCCTTCATATTGTGGTAAATTGGGGCAAAGTCTATTATTTATTAATTTGTTCGCTTATCCCAAAGCTCAAAATCAACCCCATCATTTAGAGTCAATAAAAAAAAGGTCTTTGCATCAACCATTGAAATTTTAAGAGTAAGTAAGTTAAAGGTATGAGCGATGACACCACATTCCTTTTTTAAAAAAAAAATCAAAATGAGAGTATTATTTTTGAAAACCCTAAGCGGGAATCATAAGGCGAATGTGGGTTGAGAGAAATAAAAATGAGAGAGTTTTATTGGTGAAAACCCTAAGCGGGCATCATAAGGTGAATGTGGGTTCAGAGAAATAAAAATTAGATAGTTTTATTGGTGAAAACCCTAACGGGCACCACAAGGCTAATCTGAGCATGAGGAATTAACATGATAGGGTTTTGATATACCGTGGTTTCACGGTATTATTAATACTTTTTCTGTAAGTTTAGTGTGTCCAAAACCCTTTTTGTACTATTTTTTATATATATTTCATCTACTTGCAGGAAACCTCCACTGCCAAAGATGAAAGGCGGGAGGTTTTTTTAGCGAAGGAAATGACAGAAAACGACCACCTACAGAGCTTGTGATGTTTCGTCATGCTCGTGAAGGTCCGTACAAGGTGGCCAGACGAGTATTAAGAATTCAAGATGCCAGGTGATTGGCTAGTGAAGAAGGGGAAAAGTGAGCCTGAAACCAAGTGTGGGGTTACGGAGAGCGGACGGACCAATGCGGTGTCGCCATGACGGTTCAGGGAAGTAGTCCAGTACCCATATTCCAGGAGTTCAAGTTGTTTTTGGAACGGAGGCCTAGCCTGGACCGTATGTGCTTTGTGACGATCCGTCATACCTGCCGTTCGAGGTGGTAATGGAAGAGAGCAGCAGAAGAATCAGAAGAAATGGACACAAGTATGGGACGATGGAGTCCATGATGGTTCATCGTGGATAGCGACGGATCGTCGCGAGGGGTCCGTCGGACCCAGCCGCATTTTGAAAAACAGATTTCCCAGAGGGAAATAGAATCCTTGTTTAATTAGGTCTTTTATTTTCTATAAATAGTTCGAAAAAACCTATTTTTGAGGTAGTACTCTGGATTATTGGTAGGCCCTTGATTTTTGTTAGAATCTTGTTCTTCAATTCATTTCAGTTATGATTTATTGGTGATTTGTTGATTGTTTCATCAAGCGGACTTTTGAATTTTACTCCTTTCTCATTTTAGTAAGTGCATGAATTCTATTATCATATATTTGAATATTGTGATTATGACTATGGGAAACTAAACTCCATAACTCGGGTTGTGGGAAACCATAGGAAATATGAGGTAAAACCTAACTAAAAACAATTTTGAGAATAGTGCTTGCATGTATTGATAATTATTTAGTTAGAAGTCTTTTTAAGCGATGGCCAACGTTAGAAATCGCCTTAATGCTAGTTGACGGACCAAGGAGGTATGTAATAGGAAAAGAATTATCAGAACATAGATTTAGTGTAATGATCTAATAAGTTAGTATTGATGGTAAGAGGTAAACAATTAGTCAAATATCGAATTATGATGCTTTAATATGAGGTAAACGTAAAGCTTAAGGGTTAGGATAGCAACACATGTAGGCCGGACCAAGGTGGGAGTGATATTTTCAAGAGGCCGGCCAAGGATTAGGATTTAAAATAATAACTTATCACAAGGCAGCAAGATACTAGGGAAAGGAAATTGTTATAGTTGACTTATCAAGTTAGAACCTGTTGGGGAAACACGAAACCCTAGTACTTTCATTAATTGAGTAAACTCAAACATTTCGAATGCTTGGTCAGTGTCTCTTTCAATTTCACTAGTTATTGTGTTCACTTATTTAGGAAATAAAACCCCCGTTTTAGTCGTTTTTGTGCTTTCCAAGGGAGTAATTGGACTGAACATAGTAATTAATAGATAGAAAGTTAAAGGTCTAAACTATTTTTTCGTGGGAACGAATCCCAACGTCATTATTGGGTTATTTACTTTGACACGACCGCTTTACTTTTATTATTTGAGAGTGAGTTGAGCATATCAAATTTTGGCGCGCTGCCGGGGAAAGTAGGTTTAGATTAACTTAAAACTATTACTATAGTTTAGTTGATTATTTTCTTGATTTTACTTTGATTTATTGTTTTGAATTCATACAGAAACCACCCTCCTTGTATGCCAATACACGGAGAGGAAGAGAACCCTTGTGTCCCTACGATAACAAATTAGAGTTTACACGCGCAACATGAATCAAAAATTTGGGAATCAATGATGATGATCCAAACCAGAACATCCCAGCTCCGGTTATGGTAATGGTCAGTTGTTACCCGATGACCCGGCTTCTTTAACATAAACAGAGGGGACAAAAACTCCCGCTCCACGGACACAAGCAATACTACAGAGGCTATTGTTGAAACATAGAAGCATCCAATGGGCCCCACTTGTGCTTGCCTCTCTACCACCAGCACACCTTTGTGGTTAACTAGTAGGCCTTGTTGCAAATGCTCACTGCCGAGGTTGGTTTTTCAGGGTAACTTCTTTGGACTCCAATGCCCATATAGCTAAGGTAAGGGTAGTATGTAAAAAGGGTTGTAGGGAGGACTGGACTTGATTTGGATTGTAATAGGTCTCATTAGTGTTTGTCCTCTCTCATGACGGGAGAGTATTGCTATTGTTTAACTGAGCGCCCGTACAAATCAATTTTCCATGGTGGAACCAAAACTAAGGGATGTTTTCTTAGCACCGCTACTTCCCGGTCGCCAAGAAACTAAACCACAAAGGGAAGAGTTAACAAACTTTGTGGGGCACTACTAGGAGAGTCAGTTAGTATTTTTGGGATCTAGATTCACCCGTTTTTGAGAAGTGTCACAAATTACCGCTATAGATGATCAGTCAATGAAGAAATATACTATCGAGGATAGAATGATAATATAAAGCGGTGTTGGACACTTAGCAGGTGGATCGTATCCGGAGTGTCTATGCTGAGATTGCTGAAAAGAAAAATTAGAGAAAATCTCCTGGATTAACAAGCTTGGAGCGTACTAGGAAGTCAGATACCGGGAGAAATACCTTGGCAGTGCGTCACACTCACAAACCAGCCACAGATGATATTCGTGAAGAATGTGGCTCAGATAAGAACTAAGCTTGGGTTGGTACAAAAAATGTCACTGGGGTTTGCAGAAAAGAAAATGCAGTCAACTACTTGTCGAAACCACCGACACAAAATGAATGATGCTATATATGGAGGGACTCCTATGAGTTAAAAGCAGACGGGGTTTTCACGACGAGCGCCAAGGTTCCAAATCAGGATAATTGGCCGCTAGGTCAAGGGAACCAAGGTCGGATCTATGGTAAACTATAACCTTGAGGGTCATTATGTAAGAGATGGAAACTACAACCGCCGACAACAAACTTCAACAGGCGGTAACTACGGTAATAGAATGATAGGCATGGGGCCCTTGTCCTCCTCAAAATAATGATGTTTACTTCCTGAGATGGTGGAGATAGGATGACACGAGGTTGAGGATATGTTGCAAAAATGATGAGGAGGTTCGATTGCTAGTGATGAGAAACATTAACGCAGTTAAAGGTGGATTAGCAAGTATTGTGCAAAACGCGATACACATGTTTAATACGCTAAGAAGACGAGTTGCAAATGGCCAACTTATCTGCGACTGTGAACAACGGCAACTGGGCACTCGTCCTAGGCAAAACACGTCCAAAATCAGAAAAATGAGGCACTGTATGGAAATCACTACTCGGAGTGGTGGTAAGAGGAAAAACCATTGACCCATTCTATGCAGTTCAAAAAGGAAGGAAAAAGGTGAGACAAAGGATGACGATAAGGTGGTAAAGGGTAGTGGTGTTGATTGAAGGCAGAAGAGAGCATGGAAAAGATACAGAGTCCCTATGAAGGTAATTCCACATGCCCCTAGACCACCACCACCCTTCCCTAAGCGAGTGGGTGAAAAATACTAGGATGTGGGGTGGTGTAAATACGGAATTTTATAACAATGCTGATAGCAGCTTTTTATGCAATGTACCTTTAGTAGAAAGCTTAGAAACAATGTTCTGGTTATGCCAAGTTTATGCAATAACTGTAACAAAGAAAAGATCAGTCACCTTACGAAGGTGATGATGATTAGACGGCAATATTGTAGTCTATTGCTACGAAGATCCTCGTACAAAGAAAGAAGACAGGGTGCGTTCACCTATTCCTTGACAGTGGTCATTATATTTTGCGAAAGCATTATGTGATCTGGGGGCCAAGCAGAAATCTCATTGCCCCTCTTGATTTACAAAAAGTTGGGTTTCAGTGACCCAAAACCCACTTGCGATGCGGCTATTGATGGCTGATAGATCAGTGAAAGGCCTATAGGGATTACTCCATGATGTGTAGAGTAAAAAGTGGAGTCATCTCAGATTTTCTGGGCAGATTTTGTTATTCTTGATTGTGAAGTCGACTTTGAAGTGCCTATTATTCTTTTTGAGGGCCATTACTTGCTACAGGTGAGCCGTAGTTGATATATGGAAAAGGGTAGGGTCCGATGAATTTCGATTGAACAATGAGAAGCGACTTCAAACATTTGTAGGTCCAAGAGGCCAAAGTGGTGAGCTTTACAATTCAATATCCCGCCATATTACCACAAAGAAAAGATGGAAGAAGGATATAATGAACAAAAGTGAAAAAACAAGAGTTTTATTGGTTGGGGGATTTGGTCTGCTTGTAGACAGTTCTGGTTTGACTAGTCTTCAGGGCAAGATCAAGTCCAACCAATTGCCCTTACTTGATTACCACAGGATTCCCTCATGGTAGTAGTTGAGGTAAAAAACCAAGGAGGGTGTGATGCGAGGTTAAGGTGAATAGAGAACGAATAAAACTCTATTTTGGGCATACTGCATCGGTGAAGATAGTGATAGAGGAATACCATCTTGATGAAGGCTGAGTAATTCAGTGTCCTCAGTAGTGCCGCAAACGTTTAAACAGGCGCTGTTGGGAGCAACCCAATACTGATAGTTTTTTTCTTTCTAATGTGCATTTTCTACAATGGGTTTTAAATTTGCAAGCCCTCACCATAAAATCTGCATAAAAATTATCTTGCAGAAGTTCCACTGACGGATATAGCGACGGACCGTTCATTCTTTATGGACGTCGCATTTGAATCCCTCTGCCAGGTACGTGTTTCTGTTATTTGCAAAAACTAGGGCACAAGCGACGGAAATCCACGACGAACCGTCACCAACCGAGCCGGACTGCGAGGGGAAACGTTGCGTCACTAATGAGGCTAACCGACCCGACCGGCTGTGGGGTTGGTTTTAAAAATTTTCAACATTTAAAATGAACATCAGCTTTTCGTAACCACACTGGTCAGATTTTCCATCTTCGTTCAGCAGCTTGCAACTACGTCTGCAACCTACGGACCTCACGAGCATGATGACCGCTCACAAGCTCCAAGCTGGTCTCTTATACATTTCTTCGCTCAAAAACCTCTGCATTAATCTTTGGAGATATTCCTGCAAAATAGGAGAAACTTATATAAAAAAATTAGCACAATATGCTTTTGGACACACTAAACATCAGGGAAAACGGATTAATAATACAGTGAAACCACGGATATCAACACCCCTCAACTTAAATTCGTATGTTTGTCCTTAAGCAACGCACTATGACTCAATACAAATCTGTTGTACAATAGTATCCAGTTTTATCCTTTGCAATCCATTTGGCTATCAATCCCGATTAATCTCATCATATTTTGCATGACTTCCCTATAAGGCTTTGAATTATGTGGAATCAGACAATGGACATAGACTCACCATGCATAACACCTATCTTCTTTCGATTTCTCGCCTAGGTACTAATATTTCCGGTAATAAAACTAGCGTCCTCACTTCAAAACAAAATTCCATAATTTTTCACACAATTATTTCAGTTGAGTATGAGGATTACTTTCAACAATCACTCTAAGGAACAAAACACAATCGTCATACTATTGCCATAAAGCGTGCCCTTATTTCAACGCTGTTAAAGTCTTCACTATATAAACCCTTAGAATCACGATAGGACTTCTTAGCTGGTTAACATAGGCTCAGGGTAAGTTAGGGTTATTTAGGTATACTTTAGTGATTTTCCCACTTCCTTGACATATCGGCCTCTCACACATACACATTGCTATGTCATTTTTCTTTTTTGCCAGTTTCCCATAGTCTAACCTTGCTATTTCCCTTTTTTTCTTCATTTATGTAAGTCATTCTCTTTTCCTTTTCTTTCTTGTATTTCTTGTAATAAAATTTTTTACGTTCTTTCAACTAATCTTGAGGTCCATTACTTTGTTCTTTTCTCTCTCTTTGTTCTTCAAACCCTTTTAACGGGGTTTTTTTTTTTTTTGCCCCGAGAATGCCTTATATCTAGCCCACCTCTACTCAGGCTTTGTCATGAGTCAAAGTACGCAACACCTAAAGTTGGGTCAGGGCCAGAAAAAGGTTTTTTATGCATAGCACCCTCAACTATGCTTTTGGTTTTTGGCCATAAGCTGAGGTGCAATGTCCAAGAAGAGACCGGGCCCACACATTATTCACAGAAAAGATCAGGTGGGGGGTTGAAACAAGAAAAGAAAGTTCTAAATTAAGCTCAAGCATTTGGATCAAAGAAGGTAAAAATTTCATTTTGGTTTTCTTTTATTTAGGGCATAAAATTGGGCTATATTGATAAGGGCTTATGATTCCTTTACTAATTGTCTATTACAACTTGACTTTTAGCAGGACTAACCAGGCAAGTTCTTGCTTAGTACAAATAATGGACATTCAAAATGTCCTCACACTCACTTGATATTCATCACTATACTAGATTATTCAGACACCTAGTTTGAAATTTTAGACTTAGGTAATGAGTGATGTACTCTATGTTCATGCTTAGAGCCACAACATTTATCATACTCTGCCTAGCAGCATATTTTCCATTTTATTAAGATATCATTTTAGCCATCATGCCGCAGAATTAAACTATGGTAACAAGAATAGGACATTCCAGTGTCAACAGAAAAAGGAATCAGTCTATTGGGGAAAATTAAAAAACACAGGCAAGGAAAAACCCAAAAGAGGCTAGTGAATTGGGCTACCAGCTCACCCAGCACTCACTTTCAATTCCCCCTACCCCCAACAAAAAAACTGAAAATGTACCCAATGCATAAAAAATTGGAAGTAATAGAGTGGTAGGTGAAGCAAACTGGGGCGCAAAGGCCGACGATCAAGCAAATTGGTGGGGTCCGGTTCTCCGGAACCCACTACCTCAGTTAAACTGGACCCCCTCAGGTGGTGTCCCTCTGCATTAACATTCACTATCAGCATTGTCCTCTCCCGCTATTCTCCACAGTTCTGGTGGCTAGACGCCCCAGACCGCTAACTCTTTCTGCTCTCATCAACGCGCCTCCTCCTCAGCAAGCGAGGACGCTCTCGAATCCGCCATCTCACGGCGCTCCTTCTTCCGTGCTTGCGCCTCATCCTCTCTTGACCCTACGCCTCTTGGCATGCTCTCGAGGGGGAGTGTTGGAATCTCTGAAGTGGCGGAATAGGGCCGACATCACTGTGTCTTTAGCAGGCTCTACAGAAGAAGGCCCTCCGACTCAGGAACCGAGCCCTAAGGATCAATCAATGTCTAGCGAAGACTATCGACATCAGCCTGAAATAGGGTCGACACATTCCACCGGAGGAAGCTGGCGGCTAGCACCCGCAACTCAAAAGGGTCCAAGCGCTAATGAACTCTGCCGATCCTTCCGCTCTGTTGCTAGACATTCCCGCTCAAGCGCTCTTTGCTCGGGGTAATAGACCTCTGCAGGCCAAGGCTGAATATTATACAGAAGTGTAGCAATTGCCGCTCTAAATTCTGGACCGAGCAAGACGGGGCTACCGGGTTTTGCGGTGCGGGTAAAGGGGCTGAGCGACGGAGAAGCTCGGGGCAGTGCATGCTACTACCGGGTAACTTGACCTGTTGGTTAGTTGTCAGTGGAAGCGCCGTGCGTAGCCTTGGGGCATTGCTTAGTATAGCCAGATTGTCAAACAAGGGGGAAGCTCTGGACAGAGGACATCTTCGTGGAGCCAACTCATTTGGCCTTATCTCTGATGAGGCCGATATATCAATAGTGGCCAGAGGGGTCTGAAGCTGATCAACATTGCCTATAGGGCACACCTGCGGACCAGAGAGGAGAAATTATCATGACACGGGAAAGGATAAGTAGTTGTGACCTTAAAATCACTTCTCATGCATGACCGCTGTAGAAGCACGCAAAATCCAACTCGACACAGGGGGGGGTATCATCGTCGCCATCAGTTTACTGCTTGATCCCAGTGACGATATATGTCCAGCGGCTCAGGGGGGGAAAGGCAGAGGGCGGACAATCAACCACAAAAGCTTCGCGTGAAAGTATTATTGTCTTTCTTGATGGCCCCCTTCGGGCTCAGGCACCAGCGGACCCACCTTCCACCACGGACAAGTGCAGGGCATTCAACGATGGGTGGTCTCTCGCGCGATGGCTCAGCAGGAAAGGAATAGGGAATTGGCCCAGTCTTTAATAATCATGCCATCGGTGTGTCAACTGGTAGTGAGAGGGGTCAATTAGCATAAACATCCTAGTGATAGAAATTCGTGCGATGGCAGGCAGGGAGATATCAACCTGAATGACCACGACTTGGACCTTCTTCCAGTGGGGGCCATTTGGGGGGGCAGACAGCCTTACCAATCTTTTTTATCGGAGAGTCCGCTAGTAGGATTGGCATATAACTCTCAGGACCAGCTCTGTCACTATAACGTTCCACGGACGTGCGTGTCTACTCTTAGTCGATGTCTGGTGAAGATATTGTGGATTCTCACGCATGGTCGGGATACTTCCAGTATAGGACCCTCCACTCCAAATTAGTGTCCCAGACATAACTCTTTGTCATTCAGGGACTTTGCATCGGAATAGAATTCGAAACTGCCCGTCGACATACCACTGGTTGGCATGGTAAGTAACGGGCTGAGGAGCACGAGATGGTGGAAACCGGGTGGGTGTGGATTCAAAGTGTCAGCTTCAACAACACAGGCGGGACTCTTACTTGGTGGGGGTGTGGGAACCTCAGTAGATCCGGAAGCTTCCTCCAACCACGAAACTCCTAAGGAGCCAGACTCTCTTTCTTTATTAGTGGCTGACCTAGAAGGTGTGCCTGTCAGTGTGCTCTCTTCATCAGACTGGGAGGCAGTGACTACGCAGGACGCCACCTTTTTGGGTGTGGCTCTTGCAGCACGTGCAACACGGGATGGAGTGGAAGTGACTGGGGTCACGCTCATCATCAGAGCCAATGACCAGGCAGGCAGACGGGGGGACAGACTACGATCACCTGCGTGCATAGACTCGATCTTCTTTTGGTGCCATAGTAGATAGTACCTGTTAAGGATCAATATTAGTAGTAGAAGGAGCAAACAAGACAATCAAAACCACACAAAATAAATACAAAAAAGTTAAAATACAATGACATTTCTATAGTCACAGTGAAACACGACGGTCCAGGTTACGGCTCGTCGTGACTATGATGGACGTCATGGGGTCCGTCGGGTCTTACTTAGACTTTGTTTATATGTAGAACCCTGAAGGAGAGTCTCTGACAAGTATGACGGTATGTGCAGGATGGACCGTCACACGTACGACGGTCTATCATAGGTGTCTGTTAGAGGACACTTGAAAAAAATATGGAGAACCTTAGGAGAGGGGTCTCTTACCATTATAACGGTCAGGCGGGATGGACCGTCGTGGGTACGATGATCTGTCGTACTTGTCCGTTTGAGGAAACTTAGAAAAATAGAGAGAGAACCTTAGGAATAGGGTCTCTAACAACTAGAACGGTTGTGCAGGACGGACCGTCCGGGGAATGATGGTCTGTCGCATGTGTCCATTGAAGGACACTTAGAAAAAGTGAGAGACCCTCAGGAATAGGGTCTCTGACAACCAGAACGGTTGTGCAGGACGGACCGTCGCGGGGATGACGGTCTGTCGCATGTGTCCATTGAAGAATACTTGGAAAAAAGTGAGAAACCCTTAGGAATAGGGTCTCCGACAACCAGAGCAGTTGTGCAGGACGGACCGTCGTGGGGATGACGGTCCGTCGCATGTGTCCGCTGAAGGACACTTGTAGAAAATTGGATAGTGAGGTGTTAGGGCTGTTGGAACAGACCCAACGACGGTACGTTGTGGTAGGACGGACCGTCAGCGGGGTCTCGTTCTGTAACTCAGTGACAGAACTGTGGGTTTCCCATTCATCCCCTATGACCCAAATCGAATTGGTAGTGTTTCAACCTACATGTGTCTAACCTAAATATCTAGTAAACTAGCAATGCTAAAGCACCTATTTCTAGAGTTTTAACACGGCAATTTCGAGGATTTTTAACCTAGGTTAGACATAATTTATTATTATTATTAAAAAATGAACATACCAAGAAGAACTAGGCTAATACTAATTGATAAACAAAAATGCAATATAAATGAGTAGAAATTAGAGACACATACCTGAGAATTTGAAAAAAAACAAAAGGGAAAGGTACTTAGTGATCAAGAAGACACCCACAGCAGCAACTCTGACTAGTAGATGATGACTTTTAGAACTTTGGAGAATTTGGGGGAAAAATGGTCGGTTGAAGAGGGAGATGATTGTGGAAGTTGAAAGGGGAGGGAAATAGGAGGAAGAGTGAAGGAAAGGGGTGAAATGAAGGGTTGGAGATTTTAAATTTTGAAATTTTTAAAAAACCCCTCCGGTTTGGGTCGGGTACGCCTCATTAATGACGCGACGATTCCACGGCGGTTGTCCGTCTCAGTTGTTACGGTTCGTTGTTTGTTCCGTCGCGTGTGCCCTAGTTTTCAAATAACAGAAAGACGTACCTGGCACAACGGATTCATCCGACGGTCCGTCATTGATGAAACGGTCCATCACTATATTCGTCAGTGACTGCTGCGGAGTAATTTTCTGCAAAATTTTCTGGTGATTTACCTGCAAATTTAAAACCTATTAGTAGAAAATGCTACCATTACTAGAAAGAAAAAAAACTATAAGTATTGGGTTGACTCCCAACAAGCGCCTGATTTAACGTCGCGGCACGACTGAGGACACTTGATTACTTAGCCTTCATCAATATGGTATGCCTCTATCACTTCATTCACCGATGCAGTATGCCCAAAATAGAGTTTTATTCATTTTCTATTCACCTTAAACCGCACTCCCACCTTGGCTTTTAACTCAACTGATCCATGAGGAAATACTTCGGTAATAAAGTAAGGGCCAGTCCATTTGGACTTGAGCTTGACCGGAAGACAAGGCAAAAGCACAAAATCCCCAGCCATAAACTCTTCTTTTTCACTTTTTTGTTCATTCTCCTTCTTCATCTTTTCTTTGTGGGATATGGAGGATATCGATTGGAGCTCACCACTCTGCCTCATCCTACAAATGTTGAAGATCACTTCTTCATTGTTCAACCGAAATTTCATCTGCCCCTTTTCCATATCAACTAAGGCTCTACCTCTAGCAAGGAATGGCCTCCCAAGAATAATAGGCACTTTAAAATCGACTTCACAATCAAGAATTACAAAATCTTCCAGAAATATAAATGACTCCATTTTTGCTAGCACATCATGGAGTATCCCTATAGGCCTTTTCATTGTTCGATCAGCCATCAGTAACCATATCGCAGTGGGTTTTTGGTCACCCTAACCCAACTTCTTGTAAATCGAGAGGGGTATGAGATTTATGCTTGCCCCAGATCATATAATGTTTTAGCAAAATGTAATGACCCGACTGTACAAGGAATAGTGAACGCACCCGGATCTTTTTTCTTTTGTACGAGAGATCTTGTAGCAATAGAACTACAATGCTGCAGTCTATCATCATCCCCAAAAGTGACCGATCTTTTCTTTGTAACCGGATCTTTCATAAACTTTGCATAACCGGGCATTTGTTCTAGTGCTTCTAGTAAAGGGACATTGATAGAAAGTTGCTTAAGCATTGTTATAAAATGCCGATATTTACCATCCTCATTCTTTTTGACTAATCTCTGAGGGAAGTGTGGTAATGGTCTAGGCATGGGAATTACCTTCATAGGGACTTCTGCATCTTTTCCAGTGCTCTCTTCTGTTTCACCACTACCCATTACCACCTTATCATCATCCTTTCTCCCCTTTTCCTCATTAGACTGCCTAGGTGGGTTAATGGTTTGCTTACCACCCCGAGTAGTGATTTCCATACAGTGTGCATCATTTTTCTGATTTTGGACAGTGTTGCTAGGAAGAGTACCCGGTTGCCGTGTGTTCACAGTAGAAGATAATTGGGCCATTTGCAACTTGATCTGCTTAATCGATATTGCATGTGTATCGACTTTTTGCCCAATACATGCTAAATCACACCTTAACTCTTTAATGTGCTCATCACTAGCATCGAACCTCCTAATCATTTTGTGAAACATATCCTCAACTCGCGCCATACTATCTCCACCATCCCTAGGAGTAACTTCACGAATTTGAGGAGGGACATAGGGCCCATTACTATCATTTCTGTTACTGTAGTTACCACTGTTAAAGTTGTTGTCGCGGTTGTAGTTTCCATCTCGGACAAAATCACCCTCACGGTAATTGTTACCATAGATCCGACCTTGGGCGCTCGGTCGGAAACCCCCCGTCTGCTCATTTACTGCATAGGAATCCTCCTCATAATAGCACTCATCATTTTGTGGCGGTGGTTTCGACAAGTAGTTTACTGCGTTTATTTTTTATAGCACCCCCACTAACATGTTTTAGTACCAACCGAAGCTCAGTTCTCATCTGAGCCATTTCTTCACGGTTCTCATCTGTGGATGGGTTGTGAGTGGACTGCTCTTCGAAGGTATTTCTCCCAGTATCTGACTTCCTAGTACTCCAAGATTTATTATTCCGGGATATTTTCTCTAATTTTTCAGCAATCTCAGTATAAGGACACTCCCTATAAGATCCATCTGCTATAGTGTCCAACACCGCTTTATTATTATCATCCTATCCTCGATAGAAGTATTCCTTCAATGACTCATAATCTATACAGTGATTTGGGACACTTTTCAAGAACGAAGTGAATCTATCCCATGAACTACTAACTGACTCTCCTGGTAGTGCCACAAAGGTTTCCACTCTGTCTTTGTGGTTTATTTTCTTGGAGACCGGAAAGTAGCGTGCTAAGAAAACATCCCTTAGTTGGTTCCAAGTGAAAATTGAGTTGTACAGGAGCTCAATTAACCATATAGCAGCCTCTCCCGTCAAAGAAAGAGCAAACACTCTGAGCCCTATTACATCCAAGTCCAAGTCAGGCCTCCTTACACAACTTTTACACACAGCCCTTACCTTAGCTATATGGGCATGTGGATCCTCAAAAGGTAGCCTTGAAAACAAACCTCTGGCAGTGATCATTTGCATCAGGCTACTAGTTACCACAAAGGTGTGACCTGGTTGTAGAGGAGGCAACACAAGTGTTCCATCGGAGTTTGCTATGTTATCATAGCCTCTGTAGTATGCTTGGGGCCGTGGAGCAAGATTTTGTCCCCTTTATTGGTGTTCACCCGGGGCATCGGGTAACAACTGACCATGAACATCAACCGGAGCTGGGATGCTCTAGTTTGGATCATCATCATTGATTCCCAAGTTTCGATTCATGTTGTGCAGTGTACGCTCTAATTCGTGATCGTAGGGAAACAAGGGTTCTCTTCCACTCCGTGTATTTTGCATACAAGGAGGGTGGTTCTGCACGAATCAAAAACAATAAAACAAAGTAAAATCAAGAAAATATCAACTAAATTATTGTAATAAGTTTAAGTTAATCTAAAAGCTACTTTCACCGGCAGCGGCGCCAAGATTTGATACGCTTTACTTCTTATTTGAGAAGTAATTTTGAGCGTATCAAAAGCTTTGTGAACATCATAAGGTGAATAAGGGTTTAAAAATATTAATGACTTCCTCGAATGTTGTGACTACACATCAAGATTGGTTGATCGATAATTGTTGATGATTAGATTGGATAGACATTTCTAGTAATCAATTCAAATTGCATGTTATTCTATGTAGATTCGGCTCCCACACTTACATAAGTTTTTGTTTTCTTCCTCTTTCTACGAGTGAGTCTTCATCGAATCATTTTCTTCTATTTTGTGTAGTTGTAGTTTTCTTCTACATTCTATCACTATGTTTCCTATGTATTGAGTCTTTGTCAAGAAACCAGGAAGGGATTTTAGGACTCATTACCAACTCTCTGGATTGTACTTGATGAAACATCAGGATAATGAGTTATAATTTGTTGGAAAATATTGGTTTCGAAGCAGTTCTTGATTTTATGGAAGATAAACAATGAATGTCGTGAAATAAAGGTAGATATTGGATTTAGGTCCCATAAAAAAGAAAATTTGGGTGAAAATACAGTTAGTCAATATGGAGTATTGACCGTTTGGAAACAAGTAAATGTACCTCAAGTACTTGAGAGACCCTTGCCCAAAGGTAGGGCCACAAACCAACGACCATATTTTCAAACTCACAAATTTTCTTTATTGAAGTAGGGATACAAGTTCTTTCAAGATCGAAGATTTAAGGAACCTAGATGTTCGATTAAGTCTACACCGAGCAAAATGGTAACCTTGTGATGAAGGTTTGTGGAACCCAATTATATGAAAAATTGTCAATATGTATCAAAATAGTAGTTACATGAGATTAAATCTACTTTTCTTGAATGTACTGCAATTTATTTTGGATAACACTCACAAAGTTTTGTTGGTATTATTAGTCTATTGAACGTTTGACTAGAAGGACCCTCCTCATAATGGGATTAGCAAGACCCTTATCGATAATGGGATTAGAAGGACCTTCCTCATAATGGTATTAGCAGGATTCTCCTGGATAATGGGACTAGCAGGAACCACATAGATAATGGGATTAGTAGGACCATCTTGGATAATTCGATTAGCTGCACCCTCTTGGATAATGGTACTAGCAGGACCCTCCTCATAATGGGATTAGCAGGACCCTACTAGATAATGCGATTAACAGGACCCTCCTAGATATTAGGACTAGCAGGACCCTTATGAATAATGCGATAAGAAAGACCCTCCTAGATAATGGGACTAGCAGGATCCTCCTGGATTATGGGATTAGTAGGACCCTCCTGGATAATGGACTAGATGGACCCTCCTAGATAATGAAATTAGCAGGCCCCCCCTGGATAATGGGACTGTAGGACTCTCCTTATAGTGGGATTAATATGTCCCTCATTGATAATAATATTAGCAGCACCCACTTGGATATTGGGATTAGCACGACCCTCATCATAATGGGACTAGCAGGACCTTCATGAACAATAGACGTAGTGTAGAAATTACCCTCCTGAACAATGGTACGTAATATAGCAGAACCTCCCAGATAATGAGATTAGTAATTTTTCTCCTAAGATAAACACTTCCTAGTTTTACTTTATTGTTTATTTATTTTTTTAATTATTTTTTAATTCAAATTTGCTAATAACTCAAAAAGGATTTCTAGTGAATTTTTTTTTTTGTTTATTTCTTTTGGTTGTGATGGTTTTCAGGTTTATTAGAATGAAACATGGATTTGAAATTCAAGAATAAAATTTCAATTTTTTTAGAATGATCAATCCTCATGATCGCAATAGACCCATTTCTGCAATGCATGTAGCAGCATTACTTCATGATGTCTATTTCTATTCAGCTACTGATTGAGAAAGATGCAGACGTTCAAGAACATATTCAAATTTGTCATTTTAAAAAACTCACTCTAAATGACAAGTTAAGCATCAGATCATTCAAGATCAAGATACTTACCAAATTCAAGGTGATTTCTAGAAGTCAAGACTCAAGTGGAGACTCAAAAGAAGCTGCATAGATAGGAACTTGTACTTTTATTTTCCTTTTGACTATTAGTTATCATTTTTATGTAAATAAGGATAAGGTCCGCGATCTGGAACCTCGATGGACCTCACTTAACTTTCAATTTATCACCTCATCCCCTTGAACTACACGAGACCTCATTTCCTTACAACCCGGGATTTGTAGGCTTTTCCAAACAAGGGCTCGTTCACATATTTTCTATCAAATAAGAGTTTTTCCAAAACTTGTCGCTTTGTCTACTTCTTTGTCTGAAAACACTTTGTGTTTCCAGTCAAAGAGGGGAAAACTGTAGACACGTAATTTTTGATCGAACATAAGATTTTATACTATTTTTTAGTCCATAAATATTTCTTTTATATTTAAGTTAAATATTTTAATTTTATCTTATTTTTATTAAGTTATTCTTATAGATTAAAAAACAACAAAATAGAATCATTTTTAAGGTAAGTTTTATTTAAATGGTTAAAAAAATGAATATCTACAAAAATATATCTTCTTATAATTTAAATGTAATAAATGAACTAGTGTTTCTTTGTGATATTTTTAATGAGCCATTTAGTTTTTTGATTTGTTCTAGAAAATTAATATTTATTATTTATAATTCGGATATTTAATTTATAAGAATATTATCCGTTATCATCACATCTACTCACAAATCCACAATCACTTCCCACACCCTCACATAATCCTCTCCACTCACCCTCACACCCACTTGCACTCCTACACACTATATATATATACACACAAACAAAAAAGGAAAAATTTAGCAAAAAACACACGAAAAAAATAAGAAAGAGTGCAGAAGAATCAAAAAACCATAAAATGAAAAAATCAGCAAAAACAAAAAGGCAACAAGAAATAAAAAAAAACATTTTCATTTCCTTTCAAAAACCCAACAAAAAAAACAAAAATTTGTGGGTATTGTAATCGAGGTTCAGTCAAGATTTTTGCAGTATTCAACTTTAACTTATCTCTTTTAATCTATCTATGGAATGTGATGTAATTTTATGAATTTTAATATATAATTTTGTTTCTTCATATTCAATTGAAGTAAAATGTCAATTTACATATATTTGTTGTTATTTATTGTTGTACAATTTTGATGCATTGAATAAGTTTCTAGTTAATATCATGTAGAATATTATCGAATATCAAAAATTAATTGAGGACTTAGAGTTAACACATTGAATATTAAAATAAAAAATGTTAGTTGTGATCTCTTAAAATCAATGGGTCACAACATCTTTTCTTGTCTTGATTTAAATAATAATGATAAAGTAGGTAAAGTTAGGCTAAAATATAAATAAATAAATTAATAAAAACAAGTTATTTTTATTTTATCTTATCACACAAAAATAAGATTTATTTTAACAATTTGTTACTGTTTTGTGGTAGTAAAAAGTGTAGGTTTCATGTTGACATTAACTTTAAGAGTAATAAAAATATTAACATATAAAATAAAAGATATTGATATAGTGCAAAATTATATATTGTATCCTCAACATTTAGTATTTTACGTTATTTAGTTTTATGTATGAAGATAAAATATTTTTTTTACTGACTAGATGAGTTATAGGCATATTAATTACATTTGTTTCGATTAATAATGCGGTTACACATCATTTTTGAGACATTAAAAATTCAAGGATACGGTGACGCACCATGTTTAAAAATATAAATAGTTTTATTAATTTAAAGTAACACTTATAGACAATTATGAACTTGAGAGATGAAGACAATCATGTCTTCGAATGTCATAGTCGAGTATGCAGTTATGCATCTGATTTGAGACCAAGTAAAAGTTCAACAATAAAAATGCAAACTAGTCATGACCTAAAAATAATATATCCAAAAATATTTTAAAATAAGAATAAGTAAATAAAAGCAACTGTGCTAAAACCACAAGACTTGAGGGATGCCAAATATCTTTCCCTAGGTCAACAGACTTCCTTACCTGAATTTCTGGTTCGCAGACCAAAATAAATATTTATTTCTTTTTGCTTAGGAATTTAAATGAAAAGGTGACTTGGAACACCATTACTCAATTCCAAGTGACAACTCTGAAAGTAAAAATAATCCCTAATCAATAATGTAACTCTGATTGGAAAAACCCTTCCGCTGCAGCGCAAAAAAAGGGGCGTGGCATATGTATATAAGAGAATCCTAGGATGGTCTATGTGGTGCCACCAAAAACAAAGATTTTCTTACAATTTATTTATTTTCAAATCTAGCATTTCCCTTTAATGAAAAGTTGTGACTTTTTTACGTGGTGTCACCACAAACAAGGATTCCCTTTTAATTTATATTTTAAAAAAACAAGTCTTCCCCTCTCATGAAAAGTTATTACTTTTATTAAGAGTTACGACTTTTCTGAAAAGGTTGTGACTTTTCTGAAGGGTTATAACTTTTTTAAAGAATTACGACCTTTCTGATAAGGTATAATAAACATCTGTTCACACTACCCTTTGTTGTCTATAAATAAAGAAATTTACTCTAATTTTAAAACAACGAAAATTCTGAACTACTTATCCTTCTCATCACCTTCCTGTACCATTTTTTTTGTATTAATACACTAATGGATAGAATCGTTCCATCCTGAGAGGTTATACTCTTTTACCGAGTTACCCCATGGGTCCTCGGGGACCCTTGTTTTTCCGGGGCCCCCTGCGCCTTGAAGCGCATTATTCTTCTTTTTGTCCTTCTCCTTCTTTTTTAAATCTCGTTACTCTCCGTTCTCCACCCTTGTTTGTCCGCCCAATCTCGTGTTCTCATTTCCTGACTCCTCGGTTTTACCTCTTGTTTTACTCCATTTTCTGTTTTTTTAGTTTTCGCCGAGCGTGGGTAATTATATAGGGTATTATATCTCTCTACTCTAGATCTCGCTATAGCTCTATTATCTCTATATATCTTCTTATCTCTCTCTCTCTCTTCTCTTCTCTTCTCTCTCTCTCTCTCCTCTCTCTCTCTCTCTCTTCGTCTCTCCCCGCTGGCCTCCCCCCGCTGAGGTGGCCCCCCTCCTCTGCCCCCCCTTTGGCTTTCTGTTTTCTTTCACTTTGGCCTGTTTCTTTTCTTTGTCCTTTTTCCCACCCCTGCCCCCCCCCACCCCTTCCTGCCTGCCCTCCTGCTCCCTTCCCCCCCTTCCCTCCCCCCTCCTCCCTTTTCCGTCACTGGCGCTGCCCCAGCTCCCCTCTTTCCCTTTTTCTCCCCCCCTTGCTATCTTTGCCTGTAACACCCCCCCTCCCCCTTGTCTCTGTATGCCCCCCCTCGTGGCCCCTTCCCCTTTTCTCTTCCGTCTTCTCTGATGCTCTTCTGGGGCATCCCTTTGCCCTTGGTATGTTCCCCCGAAGTTTTTCGGTTCTGCTTTTCCCCCGCCACCGAGTTCGCGCGCGTCTCTCCCTGCTCTACCTCCTCTGGTGCTGCTCCCCCTTTCAGATATTGGTGGTACTCATCTTCCCCCCTCTCCTTTTCTTTCACCGGGCCCCGGCCCCCGCGCGTCCCCCTCCTTGCTCTCCTCGCTCATTGTGCTGCTTACCCCCTTCCCGCTTTGCTTGTGCTGTATCTCCCCCTCTCAACGGGGACGTCTGGGCCGCTTGCTCCCACGGACTCTCGACCTTGTCCTTTTTGCCGCCACCACCGAGAGCAACGGATCTCTATGCCCCTCTCTCGGCTCTTGCTGACACGAAACGCTTGTACCCCCCCATATTTTCCACGTAGACGCCTTGCAGCAAGTGTGATTGGATTTGCTCTGCGCACCAAATTTTCGTTGTGTCAGAAGCTTGCTCTATAAAACAGTTCCTGTAGTTCGTGAGTATTAGTAGTACCGTTAGGAGGGAGAAGAAGAGTGTCGACGCCATCATGTCGGTGGTGGCATGGCAGAGAGAGATAGAGACCGGATACGAGAGAGAGAGAGAGAGAGAGAGGAGTAGGAGAGAGAGAGAGAGAGAGGAGAGAGAGATGGAGAGAGAGAAGAGAGACTTAGATATATATCTATTATATAATATATATAATTTATGTTTTAATTATTAAGATACTTCAAATACAACGACATTATTTTTCTTCTTTGGTCTACAACATTTTTTTCTTTAATTTTGTTTTATCTTTTTGTGTCTTTATTTCTTTATTTTTCGTATTTATCTTGTATTGATGTTTTTGTATATTTTTTAATTTTTAATGCGTGAAATTTATTTTTTTATTCGTAAAATCTAACTATTATAACTACTCAAGAATCGCTGTATTGTTTTTACGAAATATGATTTGAACGTTTTTCTTAAAATTTTTAGATCATTTCTTAGTCAAATATTGATAATTTTATGTTTTATAAATAAAAATCTCATATTTATTCTATTTTATTATTTTTTCAAATATTCTTTCAAGCTTTTTTTTAAATGATTGCTCAAAATTGAAATTATTCTTTTATAGAAAAAATTGTTCTTCGAATTTTATTTTTTTTAGCGTTTTTTCTAATTTTTGAAAACTTAAAACCTTATAAAATATGAATGATGATTATATTCTTATCACCGTCAATGCTATTGATTTATGTTACTTCCTTCCCTTAAATATCATTATTAATGTTGTTTATATTATTTTCTTAAATTACTTATTTTCCCTTTCTTGTACATTTTCATTTATTTTATTTTTTTAATTCGAAAATTACTTATTATAAATATATAAGAATTACAATCTTTTTACAAAACATGATTTTGACATTTTCCTTATAATTATTAGATCATTCCTTAGTCTGATATAGTTTCTTATATGTTTTTAAATTAATTGCGTAAAATATAAATTACTCTATCTTTTTAATAATAATAATAAGTGTTTTCATTTATTGCTCAATTTAAATTTGTATAAATAGGAAAACAACCGTTAAGCTTTCCATGATTGAAGTTGCTCAGCCTAAGGATGACTGCGCGAGTTCAATTCCCACAGGAGGCAATGTTTTTTGAACTTTAAGACTTTTATCAGAAGCTAAACCTTTCTAAGAATTCTTTTATTAAAACCCATAAAAAATCTACAGCGTGAACAATTCTAAACAAAATATAACATTGCTAGAATATCTACAACTTACAAGCATCTTTTACTACATAATTAAAGTCAGTTCTTCTTTTTAATCATTTTCTTTTGAGAATTTGCTGCTGATTCTTCTGATTAGATATGGATAGATTATGTAAAAATAAATGCAGTGATTTTTCACCGAAAATTGGTTGGAATTATATTTTGGAACGATTTGATTCACAAGTTGGTAAAGTAAATAGTGTCCACAAGAGGTGCTTCAACAACATCAGTCAATCTCAATAAGCAATTTGAGAAAACAAGAATCGTGCATCGAATTCGTTTAGAGGCTTCTACAAATGTGGCAAGGTTTCTCATGAAATTTGGATTGTTTTTTCAAGGTTATAAAAGTGAGTCTTCATTAAACGAAGGTCTTTTTTTAGGTTTTTTGAATTGGCTTGAAAAAATTGTGTCAGGATATGAATAATATTATTTTAAAACATGTTCCAAAAAAATGCTATGACAATGACTTCACAAAAAAATGTTAACTTACCCTTGTGCCCCCCATATCTTCAAATCCTAGTTCGCCTATGTTCTCCATTATCTTTGCGAAGTTTGTTGTTCACGTATTTCTTGAGTTGTATATATACTCATCTATACTGTCATGTTAAACAGACATAAAATAAAAAATTTCTCTCAATCAATTTCTTGCTATTTTTTCTTGGTATCCGAGGAGGTTTAGAATTTGCCTAAAATCCTTGTTACATTTTCTATTTTCTTCATCTTCTCTGCAATGGCAACCACGTCTTCTACTTCTGATCCAATTATTAAAAAGCACCCCAGCCAATCTTCTGCTGAAAATAATGTCATCAATTCAACTCATCCATACTATATTCATCCCTCTGATTATCAAAGGATGAATCTCATTTCGATTGTGTTTGATGAGAAAATCTATGGTGGATGGAGAAGTGTTGTTATAATTGCGCTTTTTGTCAAAAACAAAATTGGCTTCACTGATGGTTCACTAGAGATTTCAATTGCAGATTTGGTTCTTCAAAAGGCATGGACACACTGCAACGACATAATTCTTTTGTTGCTCCTCAACTGTTTACTAAAGAGATAGCTGAATCAGTGCTTTACTCCCAAAGTGCCAAAGAACGCTGGAGCAACCTAGAAGATAGATTTGGTCAGACGATTGGTGCGAAATGTTCCAATTAAAGGAACTAAATATTTTGGTGCAAGGTAACTCTAGTATGTCAGGCTATTTCACTAATATGAAGAGTCTATGAGATGAACTAGATGCGTTAAACACTTTTTTTGTTTGTGTTATGTTGCGACATTGGTGCTAAGGAAAAACATCTGAAAGCCCATCAAGATGAAAGGTTGTTACAATTCCTGATGGGGTTGAATAAGTCTTTTTATTGGTGTTAGGAGAAATATTTTATTTTCATCCCCTTTACCCTCTATTAAACATACTTATTCCTTGGTTATCAAAGACTAAAAGCAACGAGAGATCAATATTTCTCATGTCTATCCAGGGGATTCGACATCTTTTATGGTAACAAAACAATCAGGAGGAAATATAAACTATCCTAGTTTCAAACCACTAAAGGAATCTGTTGAATCAAAGAAGAATTCAAGAACATCTGCCTATTGCAGAAAGCAAGGTCATAGCATTGACAAGTGCTACAAGATTCATAGATTTCCTCAAGATTTCAAGTTAAAAAAGCAAAGGAAATTCCGAACTCTAGCTAACAATGCTTACCACGTTCTGGAGTAGGTTGATCAAGGGAGTAATGGTTTCTCAAATGGAAAAACATTAACTCAGGAGAACATAAGAGAACTTTTGCAATTATTTAAACATTTCAAAATGGGACAACAAAGTGATAAGAATGCCAAAGCTACAAAGAGTGCTAATTTTGCTTGTGTGGAAATGTTTTTCAACTCTTATCCATTTTTGGTTAAAATAGGCACCAGTTCTTGGATATTGAAAAGCGGTGCATCTGAACATATGAATTATAAAAAGCATCTTCTTTCCAATTATAAGTCATTAGGAAATCCAAAAATGGTGACACTTCCCAATCTCCCAAACTTAAGGTCACACATTATGGTTATGTTATTCTTTTGCGAAATTTGATATTGCATAATTTTCTCTATATTCCATCTCTTAAAATAAATCTTATGTCTGTCCACAAGTAGTAAAAACACCTTAATCAACATGTTTTCTTTACTCCTGACTCGTGTTTTCTATAGGGCCCTTCAATGAAGTAGCCAACACAGACTAGTGAAGAAAAATGTGGACTATACATTCTAAAACCAATGTCTAAAGTTGCAACTTCTAGGGATAGTTTTATTGCTAGTCATGTTTTCATTCCAAGTAGGCAATGTGGTTCCAATCATATTCCAATTTTAAATTCTAGTGTCAATGATCCTATTTCAAATGTAGAAGAGAAGTTATGCCTTATAGACTCGGCAATATGCCTTAATCAATATGAGAAAATTTTTGTCTTCTCCAGTATATCATTGTTAAAATTTTCAATCTCCATGTATTAATTTTCCAATAGCTAGAAAATCCAAACTCCTTTTTCCCTCTAGTCATATTTCTACAAAATCTATTTTTGGATTAATTCATGTAGATATTTGGGGACCTTACAACAATCCTAGACAGTTTAATATATTTTCTCGCTATAGGAGATGATTTTATTAGAGGAAGATGGAATTTCTTATTATATTCCAAATCAAATGCTTTTACAGTACTTAAATATTTCCAAATCATGATAGAAAGACAGTTTCACACTAAAGTCCAGAAAATAAGATCAGATAATGCTTCTAAATTAGGAACTGGAAAACTGCAATATGAATTTTTTTCATCTCAAGAAATCATTAACCAAACAACTTGTTTTCCACTCCACAAAAAAATGGAGTTGTCGAAAGCAAACATAGGCATCTATTCGAAACATCTAGAACACTTCTTATTCAATAACATTTACATATTAAGTATTGGGGTGATTGTCTTTTAACAGAAACCTATTTGATTAATAGGTTTCCTTCAAAAGTTCTCAAATACAAAACACCTTATGAGATTCTTTTTAAGTCTAAACCAAATTATTAGAGCCTTAAGTGTTTTGGTTGTTTATGTTTTCCTTCCACTCTTTCGGTTCATAGGACAATGTTTTAACCTAGAGCTATGTCATGTGTGTTTTTTTGGATATCCTCATGGAAAGAAAGGTTTTAAGTTACTTAATCTTCGAAGCAAGAAATTTTTGTTCAAGAGATGTGATATTTAATGAAAACATATTTTCCTTTTGCTTACAATTTTGGTGAACGACCGACTTTCTACCTAAGGATCATATTGTTGGTCCTAAGGATATTGTTCCTTTTAAATCCTCATAATCTATCGACAATTTTCTTCCCATTTCACCCGTCACTTAGTCTAGTTTTCCTGATGATTATCATCCTGGTGTCTTTGAATCTCCATCTTCTCCTATTATTCTGGCAAACATTCTATAATCCTTCAGTTTCTCCTATGGTCATAGATAATATTCTTAGAATACATTCTAAGTCTCATAAAATACTTAGTTATCTAAAGGATTATATTCACAATGCTTTGCAAGTGGCGGAGCTAGAAATTTCGTCAAGGGTGTTCAACCTTTAAAGAGTAAATAATTTTTTAGCTTAGTGGGCAGACAAAACAATGTTTTTACCGATGAGTAGGTGCACAAAAGTTTCCATTTTTTTTGTTAAAAAGAGATTTTTTTGTAGGTTCACAAAAATTTATGTGTTTTTTTGTTTAAAAAGAAATTTAATTTTTTAAAAAAAGATAGTCGGGATCAAAACCCAAAACTACATGAGATAAATGACTACAACCACCACTAGACTATCCACCTTTGTTATGTCAAAGAGTGTTCAATTATTTATATATCCAAATATTAGACTATATTTTACCTATATACCCGATATAATTATTTGACGAAGGTTGTTCACCTGACCACCCTTAATAGGCTTTATCTCTGCCCATGTGTTTTGCAACTCACAAATGTCACCAATCCTTGTTTTCTTTCCTCTGTTACTCCTCCTCACTTTTATTTTTCCATCTTGTCTTCCATAAATCAAGCATTCATAAATTCCCACTCAAACCTCCAAGAACCTACTACCTACATTTAAGCTATGACACACCCAGGTTGGAAAAATGTCATGGCTATGAAAATTGCAGTGCTTTAATTAAAAAAATTGAGAGGTTATGGAGTAACCTGATGGGAGAAAGGCATTACCGTGTAATTCATGTATAAAATAAAAAAAATTCAGATGGAAGCGCAGAAAGACTAAAAGTTTGAATGGTTATTAGAGGTGTATACAAAGAGAGTGAATAGATTTTTATGACACATTTTCACCGGTGGTTTAAAGGACTACAATTAGGTGTATCTTGTCTGCAGCAGTAAAAAAGAATTGGGTATTATTTCAACTGGATGTTTATAATGTACTTTTACATGGAGATTTAGATGAGTAGGTGTACATAAAATTTCCAGTCGGACTTACTCCTGCTTCCTCAAATCATGTTTTTAGGCTGAAGAAATCCCTTCACGGGCTTCGACAAGCATCTCAGCAATGGTATGCAAAATTGACTTTTGCCTTAAATTTCAAAGGTTCTACACATTCATTAAATGAATATTCCTTGTTATTTAAGAAAGCAGACTCTCTATATGTATTATGGCTATATATGTAGACGATATCTTGTTAACAAGAAATGATATCGAACAGATAAATTGCCTTAAAGTCTTCCTGAATCAAGAGTTTAAAATTAAATATTCGACAAACTTGCACAATTTCGCTGTTAAGGAAGCAAACAAAAGGGCCTAATTCTTAGTCAACACAAGTTCACTTTGGATTTCTGGCAGAATTTGATATTGTTGGCCTTACTTCAGTATCTTCCCCTCTTGATCCCACATCAAAATTGTTTGATAATTTGGGTGACCTAATCAAAGACCCAAATTTGTATCACCATCTACTCGGAGAGTTAAATTATCTCATACATACTCACCCAAATCTTTCCTTTACAGTAAAACATTTTAGCCACTATATGCAAGATCCAAGGGCCCCTCATTTGAATGATACTCTTTGTGTCCTTTGATACTTGTTGATAAGTTTCTTTGATTCGGATTTGGGTGCTTGCCTTAATTCACAAAAATCTATAAGTTGATTTTACATAGCTCTAGGATCTTCTCCTATCTCCTGGAAGTTAAAGAAGCAACATAGCTCTAGGATCTTCTCCTATCTCCTAGAAGTTAAAGAAGCAACCTTATATCTCCCTGAGCTCTGCTGAAGCTGAGTATAAGTCCACGAAGAGAGTTGTTGCCGAGTTGACTTGGTTGGCACGATTATTCACTGATCTTTTGATCCCATAGCTTTGTCTGTTCCTCTTCACTCATATAACAAATTTTCTATACATATTGCCAAGAATCTCATTTTTCATGAGCGGACCAAGCATGTGGACCTTGATTTCCATTTCGTCTGTCAACAACTTCTTGGTGGTTTAATTTCACTCTCATTCACTCCATCTTCGTCTCAATTAGACTCCTTATTCACCAAGCCTTAATAGGGCCTCTTCACAGTAACCTTTTGAACAAGTTAGGTGTGTTTTCCTCCCCCTCCAACTTGGGGGGTGGGGGGTGGGTGTTGGTGTAGATAATGGTGAAGGTTTTCTAGGTGTGTTTCTTTTCTGAAAAAATATTTTGGAAGATTAGTCATCTACATTTATTTTATTCCTTGTAATTATCTTCTTGTTTTTAAAACAAAGTAGGACACTTGGTTTGTTAGATAAAGTAGGACATGTTTCATAGTTGGTCTTTCACGTTTTCCAATATATTTATATAGTTTGTTGTTCACGTACTTCATGAGTTTTATATATACACATCTATACAGTGATGTCAAACATACAAAAATGAGAATTTTCTCTCAATCAACTTCTTGCTATTTTTTTAACTAATAGTGTTTTTTTTTAAAAGATTTGTTATTCTTTTTTTAATTATGATTTCAATTTTTTTTGTTTCTGCTTTGATTTGTGGAAAAGAAGATGCGTGGGTCGGGGGCGATGTGTGTGGGGCAAGGTGAAGAGGGAGAGAAAAATTATTTAAATAATGATCTCCATTTCTTCCAATAAAGAAGATGTGGATGATAGTCTCCATTTTTTCTGACAAATAAAATGTTGATGGTGATCTTTATTACTTTTTTCGGTAAAAAAATGACACAAGTGACGTTCTAAAGAGGTGGAAGAGCGAGCTAGGAAAAGGAGGAAAAACGATGGAGAAAATAGGAGAGGAAGAGGTGAGAGGAAGAGGTTGTGAAGAAAACGTGAGGGGTGA
Organism: Solanum habrochaites; assembly: GCA_027704765.1. Lineage (NCBI taxonomy): Eukaryota > Viridiplantae > Streptophyta > Magnoliopsida > Solanales > Solanaceae > Solanum > Solanum habrochaites. Next base: position 28,603,781 of record JAKWJA010002493.1, read on the forward strand.
ATGGTTGGTGAAGATTGAGATGAAGATAAGTACAAGGCTTTGGGGAAAAAAGCCGAAGGTGGTATTAGGAGGGGAAGAGAAAAGATGAAGGTAAAGGAATTTTTTTAAAAAAAGAAAAATGTAGGAAAAAAAAGAAAAACATAAAAGGAAAAGGAAAAACATTTGAAATATTGATTTCACCTCTTACTAAAGTGTGAATTACATTTTTGTGTCACATCAGCATAAAGTGTCTAAGTAGATATCTAAGTGAATTATAATGACTTATGCCTAAAATAAAAATGCTTCCACATAAAATGTGATAGAGGAAATACAATGTATTATTTTGTAATACTTTCTTTTTCCTAATTTCATCTTCTTTATATCTGTAAATATAAGGAGATGCCAACTATTTTCAATGTAAATGGCATAGCAGTGGCAGCAGGATTCAATTTATTATCTCATGAAATAGAAACAGTTAGTCTGTTACACCAAGTAGATGAAAAGCGGACCTGATATCACCATTACCAAAGCGTCCAAAGTACACAAAGAGAGCTACATACAAGAAGTCTTTCTTACAAAATACAAAATATATAAACATGATAAAAAGAAAAAAAACAAGAAAGCCATCGGACGCAAAGAGCTAACTATGATAAAAATAACAAGACCCTCGAACGATCAGAAATCAACGAGGATGGATCGTACTAGGCACAATATCAACAAAAGATGCAAAATAGTCAAATATGAGTATCAAAATATTGGTACTCAGTAGACATCATAGACCGAACAAACTCGCAAAAATACAATATAGTATAAGAAGCATGATAGCACTAGCACTATGAGTTAAAAGTTACCCTAGAAAGTCATTCTAACAAGAAAAGAGGGTGGAGATTATGATAATATTTTGGAAAATACACAACATACAAATCTAATAAAAATTGACATACAATATGGGATGAGATAACACATATGTGGACATAGCAGTAATTGGACAATAATGGATCAACTAGACCGGTTTTACAGGAACCGGTCCTCGTTACTGGATTTAATTACCGGAACCGGTTTTACTAGAAATTCCCAAAGGTTTTGTTCTGTCCTGTAGTAACCTGATAGGAACCAGGGTTGACCGGACCGGAACCAGTTCTTATCGGATTATTTTTACCGGTAATGTTTTTTATTAACTTTAATTATTATATTATAATTATATTATTATAATAATATTATATTATTAAAAAACATCAATTTAAAACTTTAAAACTTTAAAATTAAAATTTTTAAAACTTGTAAAAGTTTTAAAGTTTAATTTATACTTGATTTAAAGTGTCAAATTGACATTAAAGTGTAAAAATTAAAACTTTATATTGAATTAAAGTTTAAACTTTAAGTTTTATATTAATTTAAAGTTTAACATTAATATTAAATTTTATATTAATGTTTAAACTTTAAACTAATATTAAAATAATCAACAATTAAATTTATAAAATGACTTGAATTAAATAGAAGAGACTATTTTAAAATAAAATCAAGATGAATAACCATATATTATTCAAATAAATATATTGTACAATACAGATATTAGAAAAGACAAAGAGTACATAATTAGGTATTAAATATTAATTATGGTACTAACAATTGCATCTTTTTATTAAATCTTTTCGGAAATTTTGTATCACTTCAAAAGAAAGATCTTTTGGAACCGGTATTTGTCGTTCTTCTTGCATTGTTTTCATTCCATCATCACTATTATCACCAAATATTTCATCTATTTGGTCTTCTATTTGGCTTTATAATAGTATTAGTCCGGTTTTTCTTCTTTCGGCATTAACCCAATCTCGAAACAACACTGATATATCTAAACTATGATGTGCTAATGAATATCTATGATCTCCAATCATAAATCTTGCTGCACTAATGGCTTGTTCTGAAGTGATCGGTGATGCTTGAATCTCTAGCACATATCGAACAATCCTAGCAAGGGTCAGGAATTAATTTTCATGATTCTTCCACGACACAAATATTGGAGCTTGAAGTTGTCTTTCTTCATGCTTAATCTTTTCCCATGCCTGATTGAAATATTTAATCAAAATTCATTATAGAGAGGATTGCAACGGATGCTCAGAAATCATCATCCAATCATTCTATCATCACTTATAGGCTTACAGATGAGGTTTCAACTATTGGAATATTTATTTCATAGCTTTCAAATGTATTATATAAATCTCAAACTTTTGTATAAATGCTACTTTTACATCCTTTAACACTAGGAGTTTCATCATCTTTAATTTCTAAATTTTCATGAATCATCTCATCCATTATTTCAACACATCGTAATTTATAATTTCGATTGAAACTTGTAGCAGTCAAATAGATTTGAGGTTTGGGGAAAAAATATTTTTTTGAATTTTTCAATCATAAAAGCAAGTGAATCTTTAAATTGATTTTTTCTTTATATTTTGAAAATTCTGATGAAATAGAACAAACATTTACTAAAAAGAAGAAATAGTAGGATAATATTGACTAGAGCATGCATTTGTTGCTTTATTAGAAAAACACTTAGAAATTCAACAAGTGCTTTTGTATTTCCCAATCTTCAAAGCCAATTTGTAAATTTGGATCCGCATTATGCGCATTAAAAACTAATTGTACTGGCTCTTGATAAATATAAGCAACTTCAAAAATGTCAATAAGAATTCCATTCTAGTGCATGTTTCTCTTGGGAACTTTTCTATATGCAAGAAGTACACATTCTTTCACAAAGATTTTTAAAATTTTGTAGTTCTAGCTTTACTTAAGCTTTAAAAATCTAATACAAGCAAAAGTCTAATTTTTTCACAAAGAAAAAAACTCCAAATTGGAAATACCATTCTTTTACATTAACTATAAACATCTGCGACCACCTTTAATATTGAAAGAATCAATATAATGGACAACGTCTACATTTTAAATAATCAACTGTTTTTAAATTATTAGACGTTTATATAAAGTGACACTTATCATTTGATCAAATATTTTCCATAATATTGTAAATAGAGCTACTTTTGTTTCTATAGATAAGAACCGGTTTTAGTTCTTCAAACATATTGATACTGCTCATATTTGTTTTTACATGTTCCATTCATGGTCAATCCAATGCACATTAAGTATATAATAATCATTACCATTAGAACTACAGCTCGTATACGAAGTAATAGATAATCTACCATCATAATAAGCACACAAACAACGAAGAAAATGACATTATTCTTTTTGATATTTAAAAATATCACTTTTAATTGTACTCTGGGAATACCTTCATAATCTCGGTTATTTAATTCCCGAATATAATGGACAAAACTAGGATGTGAAGGGAATGAAAAAGGCAAACCACAAACAACAACCACTTTAGCTAAATGTCTACGATCTTTTTTTTTACTATATGTGCGGTGTGTATTTTGACTAGCCGGATTAGACATATTTAATACCTTTTGAACCATATTAGAACCTCCAACTCCCATAGAATTTTCGGGTATGGGTATTCCATTTCTATTAGCTCTTTCTATATCATCTAGGCGAGCAAATTCTTTATTACACTATTGTAGATGTGTTCTTAGTTGTCCCGTTCCTCCTTGTGTACCTGTAACTACATCTTTCATGATAAATTTACATAAGTGCAAGTAACAATAATTTTTTCCTCATTTTGTACAAAAAATTTCCATACTAAAGATCTTTTAACACATATGATGACATTAAAAAAAGTAGGTAAATGAGGGACTTCATCTAGTTTTGGTAATTCGGTAATCGGACTAGTAGGGGTAGGGTCTCTTCATCTTTCTCATTTATTTCGACTTCCTCATCTAATTCTTCCTCAAAATTAGTAAAACATCTATTTAAAGTCTCATGATCTACTTCATTTTTGGAATTAAATTCAATAGTTCCTGGTGACATAAAAGAAGTTTCATTAACATGAGTATAATCATTAGTATTGACTCAAAGTCAAGGTGGTAAATTTTTAGAACAACAACTAATTACTCCTCCACTATTATTTTTTATTTCCGCCATTGATCTTTTACCACTATTTCTTTCCGAATTCATGTACAAGTTTAAGATAATTAAATATTATGAAAAAAGGAAGATAATATAATAAAATAATTAAATAACTTAATTAATAAACAAATAAAAAATTAAAGTTGGAACGAATGTACCGAACGTCTACGCAAAAGTAGACGTATAACCAAAGCCGAAATTGGAAGATGCCAATTGAAGCTTCCAATTTACTTGAAGTAAATCTATGAAAACTAAACTCCTAGTCAATATAACAAAATAATAATTATGAATTTATGAGAGATTTAAAATTGAGAGATTTTATAGATGTTAATGAAATCGTTTGTGAATTTGTGATTTAAATGAAAGAAAATGGTATATTTATAGTGTAAAGGGGTTAGAGAAGGGGGCGGGGGATGTTTTGAGCCATTTTGGGCCCATCACAACGGCTACAAGGGCCCAACGACTATAATATAATGGTTCAAATGTAAAAAAATAAATAATCCGTTGAACTGGTTCAACTGGACAGGGACCGGACCTGAACCAGTTCTTACCGAATCGGATCAACCGAATAAAAACCCGTGTTTCATTTTGGTACTATTCCGGTACCCTACAAGACTAGTTCCTTACTGGTTCAATCGGTACCATACTTACTGGTAGGGGACCGGACCGGATGAGAACTAGTCCAATTGCCATCCTTTCGCAATTTGGGTCATTGGCCTTGTAGGCTCCTCGAGACAATCACAAGTCCACCTCAAATTAACTATAAATGATATAATCGTAAAAACAAAAGTTCAATTTGTGGTACACCATATCTTATCATATACGGTATCGATAATTATATCCTTCAAAATAAATAAAAACCAACAACTTTACGATACAATCTCTCAAAAAGTTAATATCCAACGTATATTATTAAAAAAATTCCTAAATTCCCAAATTTTCCATCATAAAATTAGTATTACGCTCCTATAAGCTAAAAACTAGTAAAAATCACAAAATAATCGGTTTAGAAACTGTAAACCAATACCTTTGCATCCAAATCATGCTATTATCAAATATGAACGTTATACGTGTGAATGTATGCAACTTGAATACACAAGAAACGCAATGAGATAGCAAGTTAGAAGGGTGTGCTATGTGGAGAAGAGCATACGGACGCCATTCCACGAGAGCCGCGAGACAGGACAGCAAGAGGAGAAGGGTAGCGTAGGACTGGGCAAAAGGATATCAAATCTTCTCAGGGCCAAGTTCATTATAGATACAACTAAGAGTGAAAAATGAGCGAGTCGAGTCGAATATGAATCGATCTATGGGTAAATATGTGTGGATACCCATATTAACTACCCATTCTGTCTCCTGTAGATACAACCATCAAAGTAAATCACAAGGATACAATAAATAAGAAAAAAAATAATGCTTATAATTAAATTAGAACCCCCTTAAGTATTCTAAAGAGTCCATTTCAATAAAGTCAAGGTTAAAATCAACCTACAGTAAGGGTTAAGCCACAAAAAAACAACTCTAAATTTGTAAAAATGGACGATTCATACATAAGGTTCATTTTAAGCATAATTCTACTCGACAATATTTCCTAACGATCACAAAACCTATAAAATATAGAATCAAACAGAGCTATATCTAAAAAGGTCAATCACTACCTCAAAATTTCATTGCAACAGAAACTATAGCTCCGATGTTTTCCCCGACTTGCTATCAAAAATAGAAACTAGGCCTCAAAATGAAGAAAAGGATACCCTTTTGACGTCACAAAATCCAAATAGGAAAATGGTTAAAAAAATCAATCCTTGTTGAATAGGATAATGGTTAAGAAATCAGTCATTGGATCTCAACAATGAAATGTTTTGTTGGGTGCGTAGCAAGAGTAAATGGGAAATGGAGGGAAGCTAAAAAGAAGGGGAACTTGGAAAGTTGGGAATTTAAAAAATCTTCCTATGCTTTAATGAAAAGACATTTGTCCATTATCGGTGGTGGACAGAATAATAGGAGAGTCTAAATATAGAAACACTCCTATAATTGTTAAAAGGGTTTGAAAGAGGGACCCCCCTCGCACCGTCGTCATTGCTCGCTTGGCTTCTACTTCAAAAAATTATCGATCGAGAGATTATTTTTTGGACAAAGTTTGATTTTGTTAACTATTTATTTTATTAATTAAAATAAATTAAATGGACAAAACATTTAAATTAATTATTTAATTAACTTAAACGACCAAAAAAATTCAATAATTCTTTTAATTTACCAACTCGACTCGGATCCCGCGTGACCCTTTTTATTTAAATTTTTTCCCATTTTATTTGAATTTCTCACTGTTGGAAGTGACTTTTCTGAAAGGTTGCAACTTTAAGAAACAACCATGACCATTTGAAAGGTTGAAACTTTCATAAACGATCGTGTGTATTCAGAAATGGTTGCAACCTTTATGAACCAATTCTTCCTTCCTATAATACCATTAATCCTACAGACTTTTTCATTACGATTTTTTTGACTTTTTCTTCTTCCGCACAAAAATTTGTTGGTGTACTTTAGTGCTATTGTGTGGTCTGTTGACACAAGAGTTTTAAATATCAATATGTTGGTGATTGAGATCATTCTATCCTGGGAGGACATATTCCAAATAAAACCTCAGATACTAGAGGAGAAGATTTCCTTAACGGGACAATGTGTATTCAGTGTGCTTGATCTTTTTCTGTAATGACTCGCAAAATGATAGGTTGAACTAGAGCCTAACGTATGAATCTTATAAGTTTATGTATAAATTGGAGACATAAAAAAATCCTAAAATTTTGCTAAGTATAAGTTTAATGGAGGGTTCAAGGCTAGTGGACCACTTCAAGGACCTTAAACATTTCGTTAGTCTTTTTTTTTTTGGCTAAGTCCATATGTCGAAGGGTGTTTTTGTAAAATATTATGCTGAAGTTAAATTAGAAAGTGGTATATTTTATAAGTGATTTTACATTAAAATATCCCCAAAATAAATAACTTTTTCAAAGACCCACTTCAAATAAAAAAGTTCATCTTCCTCCAAAATTTTCTCTCTAAACTAAAGGAAGAAGAAGAAGCCATGGAAGCTTGGGTTTGGGGATTTCAAAAGATTTTCTTCATCAATTTTATTGAAGGTTTCTTAGTATTGGTATGGTGATCCTTCATCCTTGATAAATCTTTCTATCAAGAAGTCCAATCAAAAAGAGAATTTCAAAGTCTTTTAAAGTTCAAAACCCTATTTTCTAATCTAAGCATGAGTTCAGTGCTAAAATATTTTCAAAACATATATATTTATGAATTAAGGTTTAATTGATGATTATAAGTTGATTTTACAATGAATTCCTTCAAAAACTTATGATTTTCCCTAAACTCTTTTATTTTGGAAATTGCATAGAAATTGGTTAATTATGGAAGTATAATTAATAGTAATTGTTTATATGAAGTTAGTTTATGAATCCATGCCATTAGTTATATCCTACTGTGGTGAATTATTTATGTATTAGTGAGATGAGGATCATGACCTAAAAAGAGAAGTTATGAATGAGTTTATGTTGAATTACCAATGTGGATGATGAAGGATGTCAATTGTCATACCTCTTGTAGTATCTTGAATCTATGGGTTGAGATTAATCCTTAATGATATCGAATTATGGTAGATTGATGTGTGATACATTTATGCTTGAGGTGTTTAGTTATTGATTATATGAATGGATTGATCCACTTATGGAGAAAGTGCTTACAGTATGGTATATGTTGAATTGTATGTCGTGCTATTGTGTAATGGTTATACCCACATGACTTTCAATATGATTATATGAGTATACACATGTAATGAATGAATGAACTAATTGAATTACGATTATGTGCATGTCTAGTATTGTGAATGTGGATGTGTTGAGTTGCATGGTCTAAGAATCCTTGAATGCAATATATGAAGATTATGCATGATTATGATAGTATGTACATACTTATGAATACTTTGACAGGGAAGTGTCTATGCTGATAATGTTTTTTTTGTCATAGTGGAGACAATTAAACATGCACTCCATGCATAAATATGATTATGGTGTATATATGGAATCGATTGAAAATAAAGTTCTCATATGCATGTTTACACATTATGAAATATGAAATTTACATGTCTATGATGATCCTATTTTGTTGATTGAAAGTTAGTTCTCATGAAAAGACTATGAATGTATTTAAAAGGATAGGATTCTAAAGGTTAAAGGTATTTCTCACCTTATTGAATCAATGAGCTATGTTATGAATTGTATTAAATGAAGGATAATGTATTCCTTCACACATATAGATAAGATCTAAATACTATTAATGTATAAGTTTGGGAATAATGCTTAGCACCGCGTGGTTATGACAAATGAGTTAGAGACTCTCCCACTAGTTAGGCCAGGTCTTCTACATGAGATGGAAACTCTCTGACTAGTAATTTTGACGGGTTTCTAGAAGCAATCTCCTTATCCCATAACTATGTCTCCGCATAGTTATTATCTAGTTGATCCTCATTAAAAGCTAAAATGTTAGTCCTACCTTAGGAAAGTAGGACACCTTTTTCAGTGTGGGGTATTATGACAACAGATTCTATGTAGCTCACATGGTCTATGTCGGTTAAGGCTGTATTCCCCTTAATGAAGAAATAATATGAATTATGAATACGAAGTTATATACTATGGTTCCTCAAAAGGGTCTATTAGTATGAGTGGTAGATGGGATACCATTCATACATAGCAAAAGGGGACTTATAGATTAGTCATGTTATGTTCCTCTTATTTTTATGCACTACGAATATGCATTATGTTTATAACTATGAATATGCATTATGTTATGCATTATGTTTATGCACTACGAATATACATTATTTTATGTACTATGAATATGAAGTATGTCTATGTGCTACGAATATCACTTATGTTTATGTATTACGAATATGAACATAATTATGAATGTGTCTTTACTATGTGTATGAACTTCGTATGAGACTAATGTATGATAAGTATGAGCTTGGTAGTCCAAAGATGGTACTTAGTGTAGGTAGGTTTATGGGACCTTATCCACACATAGAATGAGTGCAATCTAGTGTTACTTATGTGGTTATTACTATGATGTCTTATGAGTATGCTATTAAGGATTTTGACTTAATGTCCAATGAATGATGTACTCTTAATTTAGTTAATATAAAATGTTGACTTATGTATTTTATGTAATAGTGTATGTCTAGCTTAGGTGTATTACGAGTTACTTCCTTGTCTCTACTTGATTACTATGAATGTGCATATAGTCTAGGGTGGTTTTAAGGAATACTTAGAGTGAGTAGCATTATGAGATGCTGCTTATACGTTGCACACGTATGATTTAGAGTTGTCCTTAAGGTATGGTCTTAATGTGTTTATGTGAAGTATCTAATTTTTATTATTCTTATGAATGTATATTGTCCAAATCTTGTATATTGAATATGTCCTAATGTGAAGATATGATTAGTATGTTGATTAGTTTTGGAGATTATTCCTAATATGCTCTTAATTATGAAGTTTTATAAAATGACATATGCATGACTTTCAACCGAAATGACCCTTTATAAGCATGTTTTTTCATGGTCATCATACTTAGTACTTAATTATGCTAACCTATATTTCTTCTACTTTTTACTAGAATTTTAGGTTTTTGCAAGTGATAGAGTTCCCTAGATTCAATGGGTTTGGGAGGAGTTCTCCAAGACCAAGTGTATGTCCTCATGATTCAAGCAAAATTATTTAGAAGTTTCTTGTATTTAATTTGTAATAGGTTGTTTCTATTTGTATTTAAGTCTTTCGATTGTGAAGGTCCGTGACCCTATCTTTAGATTCCATGTCTTGGTTAAATGATCGTGTGAGCTGTAGGCTTCCGCTATGATTTTATATGTCGTGTTCTTGAGTGAATGGGTTTTAAATTAAATGTATTAATTCATTGCCATTTTTCCATATGATCGAATGTTATGAATTCTATGAGTCTTGTACAAGACCACTTCGAGATCGAGTATACCATGTTATGAGTAGGGGGTGTTTTAAGGTCGTGAAATTTTCTGTTCTAATTTTTCTAGATTCTGGTACGTTTGAGACATTAGTTTTTGTGAATTAATTTCTGTTCATCTTTCTTACTGGTTCATTAAACTTTGGTAACTTTGCGTTTTTGTAATGTTTTGTTGGAATCGATAATTCTGTTTTTTTAAACACATATTGACAATATGAAGCTAAAAACTAACTCCAACATTATATTCTCCTTAGGTATGGATGTCACAAATCCTAACCCACTATGATTGGCATCCACACTAAAACCTGGAGGGAGAACGTTTAAGAAACAAGTCATTATAGAAAATTCTACGAAAATGGTTTAAGATAATTAAAGGATGATATTTCCATAAACTAAATCATTTAACGAAATCTTTTGCGGAATTTAACTCCCGGGAAACTTAAATTCATGATACAAAAACTTTTAAGTATCTGAAATGAAATAATGGGGATGCAACCCCAAGTAAAATAACAATAAATTAAGTCTAAGAAATGTCCAATTCAAATAAGATAACAATAAACTAAGTCTAAAAAATGTCCATGTTCGAATAGTTTGACAAATAAATAGAGAAGAACTCATGGCCGCATGGAAGAGTAGCTCACCCTTGAGTTCAAAATCATGTGTATTTTGATTAAGGTCTCGAATAAGTCGTCCAAAAACGCCTTATGCTCAATTGTAAAGGAGCAACTATAGTATCAATACACGAACATTGTGTACTAGTAAAATGATCATATGACGGCGAGTTCCAAAATATGAATGCAAACAGGTAACTATAGTACATTAATCCAAGCCAACACATATATCAACGGTCAAAATATGATACATATTCTAATCAGAAACCTTTAATAACCAATGCGTGAAACATGGGTCACGTGATAAAAAGATGCACATAATTGGTCCTCTCATGGAGTTCCAAAACACAAATGGTTAGGGTACGTTTGGTGGAGTGTATAAGAATAATGCTAAATATAGTATATAAGTAATGCTTGCATTAATAGTGCATATATTAATTATGCTTGCATTAATTATGCATAAACTATTTTTATGCATCATTTAGTTTGATGCATAAAAAATAGTATGCATTGCATAAAAAAATTAATTTACAAAGATACCCTCCACTATTATGATGTAAAGGATGTAAAAAAGATTTTGATGTAGAGTTGGGTCTTTAATCATGCTAATGTATACAATAAAACCATTACATTAATAATACATAGAAATTCATGGCATTATCAATACACAACTTAATACACTATAGTGTATAACTAATTCTAATGCTTGCATTAGTTATTCATAGATTGGCAAAAAAGTACCAAACAAGGTACTAGTAATACATAACCCTAATGCATGCATTATCTTTTCCAATACACTTTACCAAATGACCCCTTAGTGTATTAATATGGTACCCTGACCAACTAGTATTATGATTCATACCATGAGTGGTATATATCCATGCCAACCATTAAATCATTATCATGTACCAGTGTGGTATTCAAGGTTGCCATCAATTACAAACAACAATAACATTCACAATCCCAATGAATAACCAACTTAAAACCATTACTAGATAAACATGTTCATTGCATGAGAAACTCTGAAGAAGTCAAGCTTACCTTTTTAAAATTGCCTAATCTTGTTCTTGGTATAAATAGTAATGAAAACGAAATAATCGATAAATAATGGCCTAAATATCTAAGGCATATTTATATGCCTAGAAATCTAATAATGCCCATATTTAAGTTATGTTTGAATTCAATATGTGCTTTTATAGTCTTATCGAGAATTTTGTGCTAACCAACACGATTAGTTGTTTAGGTGAGAATAATTGAAGAAAAGTGTTCGAAAATGGACAACGGGAAACATAGAAGATTCAAGGAAAAAAGAAGCAAGGAAGAACAGAATACCAAGGCAATGGCGTATCCTCTCTGCGTCATGGTGAGGGGGTCTTAAATTAATTCGCAGAATTTGTATTATGCAGAGCTCTCCGTGTACTCTCTGCGTCGCGGAGAGGGATTTTAACTTTTATCGCAAAATTAAGTCCTAAGGCAGAGTGGTCTGTAACATGACCTCCTGTTGAGAAGTGAAAAGATTCATAGAATGGAAGTTGAAGATTCCTCCACGACGCGCCCCTTGTTTCTAGTTTTGGCCGTTTAGACTTTTAGTATAAATAGGCTAATATTTTATTTTATTATATATTCTTTTCTTGGTTTTTGAAGAACGAAAACTTGGGGGAACGTTATAACATAGGGTTCTTTCGCAAACACTTTTCTTTTTGATCTCTTTATGATCGTTAAACATTGTTTGATCGATTCTTGATTATGAGTAGCTAAATACCGTAGTTTTAGGGTTGTGTCTACATGATGATTGTAATCTACTATGATTTATTGGTATGGATTATCATATAAATCTAACTTATGTTCTACCTTTTCATATTTCGTGATTGATCACCATTGAAATAAATACATTGTCCAAATTAAACTCGGGAGAGGATAGAACGTGGGACTTAAGGAGCATTATTAATTCTAAATAACAAGGTTTAATTTTGTATCTACGATAGGGATATACCTAGACAACATGCTTGGATCATCATACAAGAAGAAATCGTAACGCTCATTATTTAATCCATCCTATCTCCGCTTGACGATGTAGTTAGGGTGTTATTTACTGTAGGCGATTAGTGGTCGGGATACCATGACCATAAATATTGTAACATATGAAAATTTTGAAATAGGTAAAAAATAAGCTAAGAAACAAAAAATATTCATTTTCAGAGAGAAAAGAAAAAATCTAGAAAATTTCCTAAGTTAAGAAAAAGAGTTTTTGTCATTTTCAAAATGGCTATAACATCTAGCTGAGGATGAGTTAGAAGTATTTATTGATATGGTTGGAATACCTTGGAAAGATCTTTCCAACTCTGCCGAGTTTGCGCATTTTCAATATCATATGTGGGAGATATGCGTATCGAAAGTTCGACTTTGAAATAAGGAAAGTCTCTATCCGGATTTAAGGAAGGGAAAACTAGTGTTTTCACCAATAAGTTTCCTAATTCGTTTTAGGAGTAATTTGGGGTAAAAGTAAGTTTTAGTTCATATTAGCAAATTAAACTTTACGCTTGGGGATTGGAAAATAGAGAAAAGAAGAAGGAAAGGGAGAAAAGTGAAGAATACAACAATAATGCCAAGGTTTGCGAGTGGAATTCGTCAGGGGTGATCCCTATCAAGGTTTGGGAGTGAAATTTATCAGGGGTGATCCCTATCAAGGTATGTGAGATATTTTAGTGTTGCATCAGTTCAACCACACACCAAGATTGTTTCAATCCTATGATTTATGAATTGATTGAATAAGAATAGTGAAGTTTTTGAAGAAAATTATTGAGTTCTTGTTGATTAAGTGATTGAATACCTGTGGTTGCTTTGATTTGTAATTCCGGATTTCCTTTTAGTTAGATATGTTGGGTATCAAATTTAATAATAATCCTATGGGTTTAGTAAAAGAAATATAAAGTTTAGGGGGTTTAGCATTGAAAAACGAGATGAAAAATTCATCAGACATCACCTCTAGGCAGGGTCAGGCGCTGCGCGCCCCATATGCGCCAGAAAGTTTGGGGCAGCACGCCTGTAGTGCACCATGATGGATCCTCAGACCAATGGGTTTGATGCGGTGCACCCAGGACGCGCCCGTATCGACATTTTCCACCCAGTTTTTGTAGTTAAGTCTGATTAAGCGCTTCTAAGTTATTTTAACACTTCCTAATGATTTTAAACTACTTTAAATGAGTTTAAATCATATAGAAATCATCTAGAAACAGAAATTTACACCCTTGAATCTATAACTTCAAATTCAAGTAAACGTTACAGCCAAATCTAGAGAATTCCTAAAGTCATTTCATGAAGTCTTTTGCAAATGCTTTAAACTTGTTTAAAGACTTAAAAATCAGTATGAGTAAGAAATAGTGGTGAACTTCCTTGCATTCTAGAGGACACATTTACTTACTTTTCAGTCTTTCTTTTATAGGGTATTGTGGGATCTGTCCCAACATACATTAGAATTATAGAGGCTTCATAAATAGTCAGATAGTTTAGTTTAGAGTCTTTCATTATATCTATTGCATATATCCTATTATGAAATTTAAGTGGCATTGGACAAACTTATTTTCTTTATGTTATGGAATAATAATATGCCATTGAGTTAAGTCTTCCGCTTATTAAGTAAGCCAGTACAAGGGTCTGCTTAAGGACAACAATGTTCATTGATTGCCAGGCATGTCCAGAGTGTGGGCTTTGGGTGTGACAAACTTGGTATCAAAGCGCATAGTTCAAGAGTCCTAAGGAGTCTATAAAGTAGTGTATGTGGAGTCCTAGTTATAGGTGCGAAGCGCACCACATCTATAATCATGAGGATACAACATTTATAAAATACTTTACTTCTTTCATTTTCCTTTCATGCATTAGAGTTTCGTGCTTGCGTGTATTTTCACATAAGCGTGCCTACATGAAGAGCAGCAAGAGGTCGTCCAACTAGGAGGAACGTAGAGGAACAAGAGTTGCCCAATGCATCTGAAGTGCAACTGGAAGAAGAAGTTTCCAATTTTGAGTTCAGAGAAGAAAATAAGGATGCTCAGCCAAGTTGTGACTAGTAAATCAGAGAAGAGTTCTACAAGAAGAGGATGACACTTCTAGGATTTGTGATTTCTTGAGGATGAATCCTCCAAGTTTCAAGGGTTTGATCACTATTGAGGATCCTGATAATTTTGTTGAGAAACGTAAGAGGATTTTTGATGTGATGTATATTGTTGATAATGAACAAGTTGAGCTAGCTACATATCAACTGAAAAATATGGGTAGGACTTGGTTTGATAAGTGGAAGGAGGGCAAAGATTAGGATGTACCACATCCAATTGGAATTTCTTTGAAGAGGCTTTCTTGGGGCATTTCTTTCACTCGAGAACTGAAAGAGGCTAAGGTACGATAATTTTTTACACTGAAACAGGACCCCTTGACTTTGCATGAGAATTGGTTGAATTTCACTCAACTGACTTGCTATACTCCTGAAATTGTTAAGGACACAACGACCAGGATGAGATAATTTGTCGCTAGCTTAGCTCGTGCATCAAGCAAAAAAGGCAAAGTTGCAATGCTGATAGGCAACATAGACATATACGAATTGGTTAATGTACAACATATTGAAGAAAAGAATTTGAGGGACATAGAAGAGTATAGAAATAAAAGAGCTAAGACAGGGAATGACTCTGGGAAACAGAAGTGTAATACCAAACGATCATCCTTCCAACAGAAATAGAAGGGTCTTACCTCATCATCTGCTTGTGCACCTACACCTCAGAACAAGGGTGAGTACTATGGTCAGAATTCGAGAGCTAAACCTACATATTCACTGGGTAGTGTGGTGCAATGTGGTAGTAAGCCTCATGTCTGTGCCAAATGTGGTAAAAACCACTCTAGTGTTTGCTGTGAGGGCTCCACTGGTTGTTTCAAGTGCGATCAGACTGGGCATTTCATGAGAGAGCGTCAAAAGAATACCGAAGGAAGTGGTAATGGGGGCAATAGATCTAAGTATTCATTAGTTGCTCAACCAGACAGGGTTGCACTTAGGGGAGCTACTTTTAGCACATGCAAGGAAACAAACCACTTGTATGCTCTTAACAATCGCCGAGAGCATGAGAATTTGCTAGATGTTTTCACTGGTATGATTCAAGTCTTTGACCTTACTGTATATCCATTACTAGACCTAGGAGTAACTTTATATTTTAAACTCCATATGTTTCCATGAACTTTGATATTATTCCTGCGCAACTTAGTGAACCATTCATTGTCTCCACACCTATTGGTGAATCCATTATAGCAGAAAGAGAAGTCTAGAAAAATAAAGAATTCGCCAAGAACAACAAGGTATGCAAGTGGAATTCATCGGGGTTGATCCCTATAAAGGTGTGTGAGATATTTTAGGGTTGATTAAGTTTACCCACACACCAGGCTTGTTTCAATCCTTTGATTTTCAAATCGATTGAATGAGAAAAGTGAAGTTCTCGAAATACATTGTTTCATTCTTGTTGATTGAGTTGTTGAATGCCTATTGTGCTTAGATTCGTAATTTTTGGTTGTTTCTTTTAGTTAGATCTGTTGAGTATTGAAGGTACTAATAATCCTAAAGATTTTAGAATATAACATTGGAGGTTTAGGTGGTATATCATCAAAAAATGAGATGAAAAATTCACCAGACTTCTAGGCAATGTCAGGCGCGGTGCGCGCCACCTGTGCCAGAGGGTCTGGGTTTGACATGAATGCAGTGCGTCCATATAGATCCTCACACAAGTGGGTCGTGCGGGGTGCACCTAGGACGCGCCTGAATCGGCATTTTTCGCCCAATTTTTGTAGTTTAGTCTGATTAAGTCCTTCTAAGTTGTTTTAACACTTCCTAATGATTGTAACTACTCCAAATGACTTCCGTAATATTTAAATCATTCAGAAACACAAATTTACAACCTTGAATCCATAACTTCAAATTCAAGGAAAGTTAGAGCGAAATTTAGAGAATTCCTAAAGTCCTTTCATGAAGTCTTTTGCATATACTTTGAACTTGTTTTATGAATTAAAGATCAGTTTGAGTAAGGACTAAATATAAGAAGAATTTCATTTTAAATTTCATAAGTCTTTAAAAATGTTTTTAGTATCGGTTTAAGACTTAAGCTCGAGTTCACTTTACACTAAAGTGAAGTATTGCTTCAAATAAATATATGGGAATTAAGTATTCCCAAAAGAATTTAAAATATTTACACATTTAAAAAGAAGGGAAACTAAGACTCCAAAGATCCTTCGGGTTAGTTTTCAACTAAAGATAAATAGCTTTCTAAATGAAGCAAGGAAGGAAACTAACATTTCCAAGATAGCCTTTGAGCTAAGTATTTGAAGCACTGATCTCAAATTATAGAATAAGTATGTTTTTAAAAGTAAGAGCTTATATATTTTGGGAGTGGTATTGAGCACCGATATGGGGGAGAGTTCAGACAACTCGCAACGCTCATAAATCATTTAGCCACTATGGGTAGAAAAGGGTCATACATGTTAGATGAACCCTTTTCACAGTAGACTAGTGGATCCTTTAGGTAGTTCATGTCTTATACCTTTGTCTGGGTATAAGATGCGCCTGCAACATGAGTTTAAATTGATGTATCTTCAATGTAGCATCAATGAAGCTCTTAAGTGATGGTTGTCGGTTAAAAAAACTCCAACAAAAGATAAATGTATTTATTTTTATACATCAATTTATTTGTATTTTTCATACTTCTTAAAGTTAATTGTATACATTTAGAGTTTAAGACATGTTTCTAACAAATTTTTCTTTATATTGCACTTGCTTTTAAATTGCTTCATATTGAAATGAGTTAGTTATATTGAGTATGGTATTTATGAGTTGAGCAGAGCCAAGGTAATTGTTCCTTCTTACTCCTTTTAAGCTTAAGTTGTTTTAGTTTTTCAACTCGCATACTCGTAAATTCAATGTAATAATGTCAATTGACCTGCATTGTATCATGATGCAGGCGTAGGTAATCAGGATCAACATCATCCAGCGCCTCGTTGATCCAGTTGAGCACTCAAAGTTAGTGGTGGCCTCATTTCTATTTGGAGCACACATTTAGTTATTTTATTATCTTTCTTTTGTAGGGTGTTGTAGGGTCTGTGCCAACTTCTATCATAATATTATAGAGGCTTCATAGAAATTCAAATATTTTAATTTTGAGGCTCTCATTATTTGTATTGCAAATATCCTATTATGATACTCAAGTGTTATTTTGCCATGTATTTTATTTAACTTATTTAATTACTAGGTTATTGAGTTAAGTCATTCCCTGAGATAAGTAAGCTAGGCCAAGTGTACGCTTAAGCACAACAATGGTCATTTAGGGTCGGCCACGTCCTGGGTGTAGGCTTGGGGTGTGACACATCTAATCGTGTAATTAATTAATTTGATAGTTAAAAATTACCCATATAAATGATATTGATTGCATGAATCCTGATAGAAGTTGTAGCACTGGAGTTCACCAAAATCACCGTTTTTAAATCCTTGAATTTAAATCACGTTTGTTACATTTTGTTAAAATTTTAGAAATATAAAATAAATCATCATTGTATTTGTATTTATCATAAAGTTAGTCAAATTGAGTAATCCTAAACGTAAGCCCTATGTGTATGATACCCGCCTCTTAAAAAGAGTGACTTTAATACTTGAACGACTATAACGACCGAAAAGTACCCCTCCTAGACGTAACATAGGGTACTCATCCTCTCGAAGGTCTTGTACAAGCCCCTAGCATTCACTCATTGCATGGAATAAAAATTAACGCAGAATTAAACTTTTTCGTAATGTAACACAAGACTAAAAATTCATCTCTTAAAAATCGTTAATGCATAGTTAGTACACTATGTCTCATCTTTCCATCTTAGACACGACTTCAATATAATAGGGACCCGACCCCTATAATAAAAATAACATTTCTATACTTTTACAGGAACTTAAGTAAAATCGTAAACATGAAGGTCCTTGAATCATTAAGGACACACACAAACTAGGGAATAGTAATCCAAGCTCTTCATTCTAGAAAAGATCCTTTAGCCATCTGTAACAATCCAAAAGTTTAAGACGCGTTCTAGAGCCTAACATAGGTTTCAAAGGTTTAGACATTGTTTTAAGGTCATATATAATGTATATAAGTCATTCAGGAAGTTTAGGAATCAAAACATCAAGGAATGTCCATGACGTCTAGAAACTAGTTTAATGAGGTGCTAGTGTGCCTTAGCCTATTTGACTAAGTTTTAAAAGTCAGAAATTGATGAATTATGGTGGAAGGGTGTCTAAAAAGTATTAGAGTTTATTCATAATTGAAACGTTTGGGCATGACTCCCCAAGTACCAGCAAAAGGCCCTTGAGGAGGAACCTTGCATTTTTGGGTCAAAAGCTACCAAAGGCAGTGTCCACCAACGGATGCAACTATCAATCCGTTGTCCAATCGATGGGGCGTGGACTGTTTCCATAAATGGCAACTTATAAAAATCCATTGGAGGCATTATTTTACAAGTCTATGAACTAAACGACAGACAAGCAGGACGGTTGGTCCCTTGATCCATTAATTGACACACAAGGCGTCGACATGGTGTAGTCTATGAGGGCGTGGTTTGGCTGCTCAATTTTAAGCGACTTGAGTAAATTAATTTAGAGGTTAGTTAATTTTTAGGGGTTAAGGGTGGTCTAATTAAGTTAATTGTCAACCTATATAAAGACCCTAACCTAGTTAGACTAACCTAACTCTCATTATTCCCAAACCCAAAGGTGAAAGGTGGGTTATAGGGATGAGGTTGATCCAAGGAAAACTGAGGTGGTCAAGGATTGGCCTAGACCATTGACTCCAACCAACATTAGGAGTTTCTTGGGTCTAGTGGGTTATTATCGGAGGTTTGTTGATAGTTTTGCATCCATTGCATCTTCCTTGACTACTTTGATCCAAAAGTGTAAGAAATTTGAGTGGTCAGAGGTATGTGAGAGAGTCTTCCAAATCTTGAAAGATAGGATTACTTTCGCTCCGGTGTTGACTTTACCGGAGGCTAAAGGTTTCGTTGTATATTGTGATGCATACCAAGTGACTTTAGGGCGTGTTCTTATGCAACATGGGAAAGTAAGAGTCTATGCCTCTAGACAACTTAAGTTACATGATAGAAACTATCCAACTCATGATCTTGAATTAGTGGCCGCGGTATTTGCCTTAAAGATATGGAGGCATTACTTGTATGGTGTTCATGTGGATTTGTATACCAACCACAAGAGTCTACATTATGTTTTTACTCAAAAAAAGTTGAATCTCTGTTAAAGAAGGTAGTTGGAAATGTTGAAGGATTACGATATGAGTGTTCTCTATCACCCTGATTAGGCCTATGTGGTTGCAGATGCTCTAAGTCGTATGAGCATGGGTAATGTGTCTCATGTTTAGAAGCCAAGAAAGACCTAGTTAAAGATGTTAATAGGTTGTCAATATTGGGTGTTAGATTTAAAGATACTAGGAATGGTGGTTTTACGATCCACCATAACTCCGAGTCATATTTGGTGGTTGAGGTGAGTCCAACAACTCCTTGATCAACCATTGATGGAGTTGAAGGAATCGGTTCTTAGTAAGCTCAATAAGTCATTCTCCTTTGGAGTGAACGGTGCCTTGAGGTATTAAGAAAGGTAGTGTGTTCCCAATGTAGATGGCTTGAGGAAACTGATTCTGGAGGAAGCTCATAGGTCCTGTTACTCCATTCATCCGGATTGTACAAAGATGTACCATGACGGAAGGTTTGAAAAAGGACATAGCGGAATTTCTTGCTAAGTGTCAAAATTGTTAACAAGTAAAACCCGAACACCAAATGTCGAGTGGTTTACTTAAAGAAATCCAAATTCATAGTTGGAAGTGGGAAGACATCAAATGGATTTTGTGGTAGGTTTTCCTAAGAACAAAAGCAATATGACTCTATATGGTGATTGTGGATAGGTTGACCAAATCCGCTCATTTTATTCAAGTCAAGTCTACTTACTCTGCGGAGGATTATGCAAGGATTTTTATGGATGAGATTGTTTGTCACCATGGTATTCCGTTATCCATCATATTAGATTGGGGTGGACAATTTACATATAGGTTTTGGAGGTTATTCCAAGAAGGGTTGGGTACCATGGTTAAGTTAAACACCGCTTTTATCCCCAAACGGATGGTCAAGCGGAGTCTTCTATCAAAAACCATGAGTATATGATTAGAGTTTTTATAATTGATTTCAAGGGAAATTGGGATAAGCATTTGTCTTTGGTGGAGTTTGCTTATGATAATAGTTACCATTCATCTATATTTATGGCTCATTATGAAGGCTTTTATGGCAGGATATGTAGATATCCAATTGGATGGTTTGAAGTGGGTAAGTCTTCACTTTTGGGTCCCTATTATATTTATAAGACTTTGGAGTAGGTTCATATCATAAGGAATCGTTTGAAAACAGCCTATAGTCGGCAAAATTCTTATGTTGACCATAGGAGAAGGGAATTAGAGTTTGAAGAAGGTGATAAGGTGTACTTGAAAATTCACCTATGAAAGGGGTGGTTATATTAGGCACAAAAATGAAGTTTATTCCTCGTTATGTTGGTCCCTATGAGATATTGAAAAAGGTTGGCAGGGTTGCCTATGAGTTGAAACTTTCTAGTGAGCTAACTTTGGTTCATCTAGTTTTTCATGTATCTATGCTTAAGAAGTGTTTCGGTGATACGGAGTCCATAATTCCTATAGAGGGTCTTGGTGTTCAAGAAAACCTCTCTTGTGAGGAGGTTCCGATTCAAATCCTTGATAGACAAGTAAAGAAGTTAAAGAACAAAGAGGTAGCTTCCGTAAAAGTGTTATGGAAGAATCAGCTAACTGAGGGTGCAACATGGGAGACCAAGGCCAAGGCCGAGACCGATATGAAGTCTTGTTACCCTCATATATTTGATAACTAAGGTTAATTATTCCTCTTGATAATGAAAATAATGACTAAAATTGAATTTCTTTGATTTTTGGTGAAGTTTTGATAAAATGTGCATTTTATGATGTCATTATAGTAAAGTGTGCATTTGACTTGAAAATTTTGCAATTCTTCTTGTTTTGAGTTATGTTGTACAATTTTATATGGTGAGTCATTGAGAAATGATTTTTAACATTTTGTTAAGTTGAGTTTTAGAATAATTGACTCATATATGGTATGTTGAGCTCTTGTTGTTGTGAGAAGGAAATTCCTCATAATTTGATGTTGAGCCTTATGTGTGGTAATGATGTTTTGAATTTATATGTTTAAAAATACCTTAGTTTGATTTGTAAATCATGTATTAATATGTTGTTGTTGGTTGGGCTGCTAGTCTTGATTCTATTCCTTCTTTTCAAAAGATTTTAGTGTCATTCCGAGACGAATGTTCCTAATGAGGGGATGATGTAATAATCTAAAAATTTAAGACGCGTTCTAGATCCTAACATAGATGTAAAAGGTTAAGAAACTGCTTAAGATCATAAATAATGTTTATAAGTCATTTAGGAAGTTTATAAATCAAAACGTCAAGGAACGTCCATGACGTCAAGAAACTACTTCAATGAGGTGCTAGTGTTCCTTAGCCTATTTGACTAAGTTTTAGGAGTCGGAAATTGATGAATTTCGGTGGAAGGTTGTATTACACGTATTAGAGTTGATTCATAATCGAAACGTATGTGCATGACTCCCCATGGACCAACCAAGGCACTTGAGGAGGACCCTTGCATTTTGGGGTCAAAGACTTCCCAAGGCAGTGTGCACTAACGGATGCAACTAACGATCCATTGTCCAATAAACGGGGCATATACTACTTCTGTCAATGGATACTTAGAAAAATCCTTGGGAACTCATTTGAAAAGTCTCTGAAACTAAACGATGGACCTGCAGGACGATTGGTTCATTGTTCCGTCGATTGAGACACGAAGCATCGACATGGCGTCGTCTCTGAGGGCCTGTTTTGGCTGCTCGATTTATGTGACTTGAGTTAATTAATTTTTAGGTTAATTAATTAGTTAAAGGAAAATAGAGGTCTAATTAACTTAATTAAAAACCTATATAAAGACCCTAAACTAATTATACGAGCCTAAATCTCATAATTCCCAAACCCAAATTCTCCTCATTCTCTCTTCTTTCTCTCTCCCAAGTTGAAGAACACCACAGTAGACGAGGTCAAGGTGGGATCTAGGGATACAATCACAAAAGTTTCTCCATCAATGTTCATCAAACATTAGGGTAGGAGATTCCATTCTCCTTTGGGACCTCTTTCCACAAAGGGTTCCTTCAAATGGATTTCGAAAGATGAGTTGTCATGTGGGTCTTATCCAATATCGAAGTTGATCTTTCAATTTGATTTTTTCATGATTTCCTTTGGATAATATAAATATATTAACATGAATTATAACTCGATTATCTTATTTAATTGATTGGTTGGTATAATTTGTAGAAGATGACCTTTTCCCCTTAACCCTAGGTTGTGAAGTAGATTATGAATTTGACCTAAGTCTCTTATCTTAAGTTATGAACTAGTGATGGATTTTGATGTAGTGATTCAATTGGCTCTGTTATCATGTTGTTATTGTTGTTTGATGATATTAAACCATTATTTGGTTGAGTTAACGGTTGATGGTAAGAGCTTGATGATGGATTATGAAGGAGACTTGGTAAGTCTTGTGATCTCAACTCTTTATTTTAATTATGGTTAATTGTTATTAAGTGATGATGTTATATTGAAGTATATTTTGTATGAAAATTGATAGGGTTGGTATGATGTTGAATTGAAATGTCTTGACTTTGGTTTTCTGAGGTGTTGTCTAAGATGTAAATGTTATAAGGATAGTGATGACTTACCAACGTGCCTTATCAAAAGGTGATTATGTGAATGTTTTAAGATCAGTTATATGAACTGTAATAAAAGGACAATAGTCATGCAATTCTTGTTGAGTTATGATGACGAGATTATATAAGGGATAGACCCTATGACCTACACTAAGCTATGATAAATATTAAAGACACTAAAGATATTTCAAAAGAGACACTAGCATAGCACCGAGATAACTTGGCAATAGGAGGTGTTGACTTTCCATGGAGGAAGATTCACCTTATAGTTCCACATGAGGTGTTGACTCCCCTATAAGGGATACTCGCCCTAAGGATTCTCATGATATGAGGCTCCAATTGCCAAATGGCATATAGAGGTTTCATACTAATCTCCTATTCCTTAACTATGTTGCCCCCATAAGAAGACTAGCTAGTGGATCAACTTAGAAATATATGTTTATGTATTGTTTTACTTTGGCCGGTATATCACCTTCCATCGGTGTAAGGTTTCATGAAACTGGATTCCAAATTAGCTCATATGGTCTATGTCGGTTAAGGCAAGATGTTCCCAAGACTTAAAATGAACTAAAGGAATCAACTCTAACTAGGATGACCTAATGGGTTTATCTTAGTCTAGGTAGGGGTATGTAACTTTACCTAAACATTGCACTAGTTATCCTTGAGGGAAGTCTTAGGAGGATATTCTTATATATGTATATGTTATAATAGAACATGATATGTATATGATGATCTTGCACATTGATGTTACTACATGATGATTGGTTTCACTTATGAATATGTGTTTGGTCTCTATTGTTAAAGTATGATGATATGTACTATTAATTATATGATATGTGAAGTTGGACATTGGTTATGGTTCTTGTTAGGTTTACTTGATTGGGTAACGTTATGAGGCTTTGCCTAGTCATTGCACTAGTGTGCTTAATGGGGGTTCATGGGTAATCGTCTTGATTTGGTTATATTATAATAAACTCTTATTCATCCTTGTTTCTATTATAACATGATGATAGAGTTGTCTTGACAATGTGCTCAATTATGTGTTATGCATGTCGACTTGACTAGACTTAGTATTGTTGGTCTTGTGATGTACATTCTCACGACTTAATGAATATTTCTTGTTGATTGGTATGGTCTTCTTGAATGTGCATGAGGCTTTTCAAAGTAAATTGCATACTTTAACGAACTGTCCTTTTTCTATCATGATTTTGTAATGTGTGTGTATATAGTCTCATACTTAGTTTAAGTGGTGTACTAACCCCATTTTCTTCCTTTTCACCAATAATTTAGGTTCTACTCGTTGAAGGTCTTTTGATACGACTTTTAAGGAACACTTGGAATTCTCATTCATCCATGTTGGGTAGTTCCTTACTTTCTGAGGGCAATGCCACTATCAATCTTATGATGTTGTTGTAGTCTTAAGACTTCTATGTTCTTTCCTTTTCTTTTGAAAACTAAACATTGTATAGCCTATATGTGACTTTATTACATTGATGTACGGGCTAGGCCCAAATTGTTATACTTTTGTTACATATTTATGAGATGAGACATCCATTTGAGACTATGTTATACCTTATATATCTATGTGCAATAAAAGAAGAAGACTATATAATCTTCCTATACGAAGGATCTATGTATACTCGATATAAATATTATGTGTATGTAGAGGTTTATGTAAACCTCAATGTAGAAGAAAAGAAAAACTCTTAAAACTTTCCGCATCTTTGATCTATGAATGTAATGATGTAAGCTAAGAGGTTACTCTTAGTCTTCAAAGAGGACGACAACGCCGGTTACGTCTAGGAGGTGCTACCTAGATGTGACACCATCACGACCTACACATGGTGTAAAAAGATTAAGTAGAATGATATTAGTATAATAGTGCACTAAGTATGATAACCACGCAAAACTTTCTATAAAGATGACATCTAGTTAGAAACCATGCATCATGTCATTTTAGTGAAAGTTCTTCAACAATAGATAAAATAAGCATAATATAGTTCACATACATTATATCAGTCATTGATACCTTTCATGACAACACATAAATTCATTTATCACATATAAGACACATTCAATATGTCCAGTTCATTACCTCTCCTTTTTACCTAAACTCCTTTACCTAAAGCAACCTTTAAGTAATACTTAGTGCAATGCATGAATAGTGTCTCATTCTACCATTCATACCAAAGTATCATCTTAAGGTCACCAAGGTGAACATTCATACAACCTTCATCAATTCAACCACATACATACATAAGGACATATCATATCATGAAACATAAACTTCACATCCGAACCATCACCTAAGACAACCCCAAGTCATACTAGTGCAATGTGAAAGTAGGATCCCATAATATCATTCACACCTAGTGTTCCTGTGAAGTCACCCACATTCAATAAGTCACAACACATGTATTTAGCCTTAGATATATAATACACACACACTTCATAGACCTCGTATAAAAACTCACTCGTTCATTTATATCTTAGTCATAATTCATTAAATCTTTATGCACATCTCTAGACAACATACAAGTCTATACTGTACATATCACCATAATGAAACTTTTGTCAACATTACATGTTTAGTCTTCATTTCATCAATGCATGACAAGACCTTACTCATAACTTTATTTGGGAGAAAAGAGATCACAAACCGTAGTTAAGGAAAACTTAAATAAAAGAGAAGAACAAAATGCAATAAACAAACTTAAATTTCAAATTTGAAACATAACTTAATAAAGTAAATGAGTAAACAAAGTTTGTACTTACTAATTTTTAATAGTGAAGTAGAGAACATAGATGGAAATGGAAAGATGAGAAAATGGGATAATGTGTAGGGAGAGCGTAAAGAGGTTTAAAAGTCATATGATTTTAAATGCCCTCCATTGATACAAGTTGAAATCCTTAAATAGGCCTCAATAGTGTTGCCTAATATAACTTATTATGCTATCTAGTTTACATGTGTGCATACCCTAATATACTCTATTACTTTTACACGTATTGATAATATTTTTTTGTGGCAGGGAATATATGTCACGTAAATGCACACACAACTTTGTTTCATGTATATCTTTGTGCATTGATTGCTGAAAATCTTTATATCAAGTCCATTGTCACTTTGTGGCTCGGACTTTTGTTCCTGCGGGGTCAATATGCTTCTATAATTGCTGACATGGTTAATGTAAACATGTTTTTGCATTTTCTCATGCTGAATTTTATAATGGTCTAGAAACTTGTCATCAATTTTTATAACATATCTTTGGATGTAGGGTCCACTCTTTTATATTCTTTTCTTGATATTTTTCTTATTTATAATCAAAGTGTGATGGGACTTTCTTTTAGTTAGGAAGGTATGCTTGTGCTATTTCTTGTAGTTCTAATATCTTCGTTGCTAAGCTCGTCATCCGAGTCAACGATATCTAATAAGTTCTTCTTAAATTTCTAACTACGTTCTGGAGCCAAAATGTGAATCATCTTTTGTTAATACGTCATCCCATTTTAAGGTGATATTTTCGTTATGATTTGCTTCCATGAGCATGGTAACTCCTTTATTACTTACCATTTAAGACCTAGAGGCTAAGGTAATTTTCATTAATCTATTATATACCATATATATTATGAATATTTCTCTAGTATTAGTTTCATTATTCATATTTTTAGTTTTAACATTCAAAGCTAATGTATCAATTAAGTTTTGATCATTTATATCTATTGAATAATAAGAATAACAATTAAAGTGTACATGGACATTTTCAAGGTTACTTTGTAGTACTGCGAATAATGAATCATCAAAATTTAATAACCTATTTTCTCTTAAGAGAAGGTATTGGGTACATCTAAACCCAATCTATATAATAGTTTGACTACTATCTGGACAAGTCCTATGCAATGAAATTTTAAATTTATTTTATATATATTAATACTGTTAGTTGCTAATAATTTAATAGTCTAAATATATTTATTAATAGCAAAGGTAGACTCAGAAGACTTAATATTATAATTTGCATTAAAAAACATACGACTTTGAAACATCTCTACTTTCTCCCATTTACTCATCTTTCCATTTCTATTTCCCATCCATGTTCTCTACTTCCCTACATCTAGAAAATCTAGATTCGATACTAACAACACTAATATGTTTTGGAACTTTGAATGAAGGATAAGATAAAAAATTTAGAAATAAAATATAATATTATAAATAAATTATACTCAATTCTCTATTAGAATCACACTAGTTCCAAAGAAAAATATAATAAAGATTGTAAGGGTATTGATGTCCAATGATGGGATACTGCACTGAACTAAGTGTGAGGTGGTGTGCGTATATCACCTGTAAGGTTATCATTGTGATGTAGTCATTTGGGATGAATTGTGGTATATTTTGCAGGTAATCGTGTCTAGCTCACAAAGACTTGGAGAGGAAGTGGACATATCGAGCCATAGGAAACGTGTCTAGAGTGGGAATGTCCCATCCGCACATGCATTCCCCAAGGGTCCAACTAGGCGATATGGAGTTAAATCGCACACTAAGAAAGGCAAAGCTTGGTATAAAAAGCACACAGAGACCTCCTATTTCTAAGATGTGTGTATCGACATGAAGACTCTAGCACATGAGTTCTCACAGATCCTAAAGCGGATAAGGGATCTAGTGATGGAGTTCATATTCGCTGAATTGGCAGAGTGCAACTTGCACATGGTCCGGGAGTTTTATGTCAACTAGGTTCTTGAAGCAAGATCTAATTATGTGACAATGCGCGGTAAGAATGTTCCAATCACACCCACATGTATAAATGATATATTGGGCACACCACATGAAACAAACCAACTTATTCTGATAGGGTTGAACGTATGTTCCCCATACCAGGGAATATGACAGATGTTGTGCGGTCCATAATCAATGGCACAATGGACTAACCACAGAATAAAGGGATATCACCAATCTCTTCCCTACCCTCAGATGCTTCGATAGACATGTGTTTGGTTAAAAGTTATGATGAACTCTCTGATATCGGGTTTACACTACACGACATTACTCAGGACAGTGTGTTTGGTATATGACTTTATGACCGACACAAAGCTTAATATTGGAGCCATTGTGAAATCTATTAGGCGTAAGGCCTGGGTACATAAAAGTCATGAATATACTTTTGGTGGTTCAATTACCTAAATGTGTCATGATGCAGGTGTCCCTGATGAAAACTTAGACTAAACGACACTACTTTATCCAACATCGATGGACATTACTTGCACCACGTGGCCTGACACTGAGTTTTTCATGACTCTTATCATTGTAGAGCACTATATGAGAGATGACCTTATCATGGAAAAGATGTATGACCTGGAGATACTGAGACACAAATGGATGGCGGGTTTCTACTTGTACGCAATTGGTCAAGGTCGAAAGGTGCTACCTTCTCAATGAATATGCCACGACACTACTTGGCATTGGGGTCTTGAGTTTCATGAGTCGGTCGACATTGACATTCCGACGGATAAAGAGAACATATGTACTAAATTAGATGTGGACTCTGACTCAGAGGAGAAGATAGACCCTGCTCAGGCCGTTGATGATGCTGATAGAGGTAATGCGATGAAAGACTGATCATGGAGTATCTTCATCTTATCTCTTGAACTATTGTTATTTTAATGTAAACCATTGGGGACAATGTTATTGTATATGCGTTGGGTGCGGGTTTAAAACATATATGGACGTATAAATATTTTATTGTTCAATATTGCTAGAGTTTTTTTTTCTTTATCTTGTTTTATTTTGGATTCCTTGGAAGTTTTTTCGGTTCTTTTGCCAAGGATAGCCCCCTTAAATCGTAGAAAATACAAAAATATTTTGTCTTTATAGGATTGAGTCAATAGTTGAAGTTGAGTCATGTTGCCCGATTATATATAGATGATGAAGCTCTTAAGGAAAACTTCATCATTGAGTCTTAGGTTGGGTTGTGCTGAAGATGTAATTCTTAAAAGAATATATATGAAAAGCATGTTTGAAATATATGTATGAATGCAGTAGAATTTTTTTATATGACTTGAGTTATGAAACTTAAGCTTAATTTGGACCTTGTATATAATATTATTGTGTTACTATGATTGATATATTCTTGAGTATAACTTTTTCCATGAGCGGTAGTTGTTGCGATATGCATAGAACTTGTCTAGTTTGTTATTGAAGCGAAATACAAGTGTTATTGTGTTTATAAGATGATAATAGACTTTCTTTGGATTGTCTATAATTGTAGCCTATTCAGAAAAAATATCCCTAGTATAGCCCAATTAAGTCGTCTAAAACTTTATTTTGTTCTAATCCACATAATTAAGTCGAATCCTGTTTATTGATACTGTTTGCTTTGATCCCAAGCCCTAATGCACTATTTTTGTAGAAAAAGTGAAAACAATACAAAGAATAAGCAGGGTGGAAATTGTAGTTTGTTGGAGAAGAGTGAAAAAACGTAAAACAATAACCCATGAGTGTGAACATGAGATTGACCCTGGTCCGTAGGACATTATGCACTTAGACTAGGAAAAAACCAAGTTGAATGTGGCTAACTTAGTGAATACCTTAATGATTGCCCCATCCCTAACAAGGTCATTGTTCACCTTAACTCAAGAGAAATCTCTAAGTCAAGGGTGGCTATTTTTGAGTGTCAAAAAAATAAAAATAAATGGGAAAGTAAGAAATAAAGTCAAGGTTGGTAACACTAGTGGAAACCTATGAAGAAGGAAGGGGATAATGAAAAGAAAAAGTTGTGAATGTAAGAGGAAAGTTTAATATGATGCATTAGGTAGGATAAGTCACTAATTTTATATAAACGCATCGTCCCTCACTTTAAGCCTACATTACAACCAGAACAAGTCCTTTTTGATTTTGAGAATTATACACTTTATTAGTAGAGATGTACATAATGGGAAAGATTATGGCACTCAATGCATACATGTTTGATGTTGTTGTTGACTGAGAGCGTACCTTGTTTACAACGTCCTTTAAGTATATTCAATTTCCTAATTGAGTGTGTGGATTTTTCTTTAGAGTAAGGGACATTTGTTGTACGAGGATAGGTGATATGTTATGGTGCACATGTTTTTGAATGTGTAGGTTGCTAAAAGTTGTCAACTCAACTACAGGAGTCATGCAGATATCGAATGAAAACATGCTTTTGTTAATTTGTTAAATCCTTAGAGAGTAGAAAATGCACAAATACCATAGTGGTTAGTCTACGTCTAGAAGTAATTAGTAAGTTGTTCAAGGAAGAAAAAAGCTCTAAGTGTGGCGTAGTGATCTTAGGCATATTTATATGCCTAGAAATTTAATAATGCCCATCTTTAACTTAAGTTTGAATTCAACAGGTGTTTGTTCATAGTCTTATCGAGCCTTTTGAGTGTTTATGAGCTACAAATGGACTATGGGGGAGGTTAGCATAATTGAACAAAAAGAGCTCAGAAAAAATGGGACAGGGGCGAAAAACAAACTATTGTCAAGGAGGAAAAAAGAAAGAAAGGAAGAAGAAAGAAAATAATACCAAGGCAGGGTGGTATCCTCTCCATGTCGTGAGAGAGAGAAAGTATAACTTTTTTCGCGAGAGTGGATATTAGGCAGATCCCTCCGTGTACTCTCCGCATCGTAGAGAGAGAAAGTATAATTTTTTTCGTGAAATTTAGTCTTGAGGAAAAGTGGAATGTGGCAAGACCGCATCACGGAGAAGAGAAAAGATTCGCACAATGAAAGTTGAAGATGCCTCTCTGAAACGCCCCTGCGTTCTAATTATGTCCGTTTTTACTTTTAGTATAAATACGCTAATATTTTACTTTATTATATATTCTTTTTCTGGGTTTTGAATAACGAGTACTTGGGAGAACGTTTTCACAGTATTTAGGATTCTTTCTTAAACTTTTTTCTTTTCGGTATCTTTATGTTTCTTAAACATTGTTTGATCTGTTCTTGATTATGAGCAGCTAAATACCCTAATTCTTGGTCTGTGGCAACAAGATGAATGTAATCTATTGAGTTTTATTAGGTTCAATGTCAATTATAATATGAATCTTTCTTTTGTTCTTATTTTCGTCGTGACTGATCACCATTGAAATAAATTTATTTTTTTAAATTAAACCCGGGAGAGGAATACGAGGATAGAACGTGATACATAAGGAGCATGATTAATTCCAAAATAACTTGGGTTAATTTGTATCTAGGATAGGAATATACCTAGACACCATGCTTGGATAACCGTAATGCTCGGTACTTAATCCATCATATCCCGACTCAACGATGTAGTTAGGCTATTATTCATTGTAGGCTATTAAAGATCGAGAGACAATGATCATACATCTAACATTGTAATTCATTTATTCTATAGGTAAAAATTATCAATATAAATGATATTGATTTCATGAAACCTAATAGAAGCTGCATCCCTAGACTTTATCCAAATAAGTGTTTTTCAACCCTTGAAATTGAATCACGTTTGTTATATTTTGTTTAAATTTAAGAATTAGATAATAAATCACCTTCAAAATCATGAATACACATGTGTTTAACTAAAAGTAGAGAAATTGAGTAATCCTAAGTGTAAGTCCCTATGGGTACGATACCCAGCTCTTAAAAAGAGACACTTTTATACTTGAATGACTATGTGCCCTTGCATGTGCGATTAGTATGTAACAACAATACCCAGATTATAACCAGATCCTCAAAACTAAGAAAATACATGATCATTTTACACCACATTAGTTCTTTCCATTATTAATGCAAGTTTAAAACCCTCCCCCAAGAGTAACCCTCTAGACTCTTAAGTGTTAAGAATCAATTTCCAAATTAATGGAGTAATTCACATACATTTGCAAAAAAAATTGGTAAAATAATTCCTAGATTACCTTCCCTCTCCCCAAGAACAGGGTGCACAAAATAAGAGTGTTTTGGGAACTTATCTACAATCAAATCTCGACTTAGCTTTTTTATAGAGGCCCAATTCTCTCTAGAATCATCACCATAGAGGTCCAATCCGCTATAGCGCCTGAAAATTCATCCCTGTAAAGAAGCATGACAATTGCTATAGCAACTTTTATGGAATATGAGTTAGAAACCTCTCCAAAAGAACCTAATTTCAACATACCATTGTCCCTTGACATTCTTTACTAATTCTTCATGCTATGTTTGATACCGGGAGTTTTACTCACCTGAATTCCATTTTTATAGGCTCTATGATTCCTTAATGTATCAGATACTATAACATATAAATAAATATTAGATATACAAAACAACTCATTCTCGAATTTCTGTAGATCTCACTTCGGTCGAATTTCATCTGAGACTGGCATAGCCTAGACTAATTAAGTTTGTATCCAAAAAGCATTTTTACCTTAAATTTTTCATTATTCGTCTACCAATAACAATAATATGTCTTTGTAATTGATTAGGTTTGAATAATATTATAGACACATATGTAGTAAGGTTAAAAAAAAGTGTCATTGATTATGCAACACCTCAGAAAATAACAAACCTGAACATTAAAAATTTTTGGTGAACCACGGAAGGGTTCACAGACCATGAAAGGAACAATGATATGCCGACCTACTCGTGGTTCACACCCCTCCAAAAGAGGTGGACCAAGGAGCCCTTAAATGGCTTTGGACCACAACACAAGTTTTGGGAAGTTTCATGGAAGCAAGGATGAACCACCCGAGCTCAAGCATCAAATCACGAATCCTTCCACCAACCATAGTCTCAATGATGGGCTGCGGATGGGTCCATCATGTTGAGCTAGCAGTCCCCTTTCCCCAAGAGAAGAACCAGAGTGGCCTTCACGATACATGGTCCTTCACACTATCTATAAAATGGACCGTAGAGGTAGTGTCAATCCAGTGGACCATGACAATGAACCACCACCCACTTGAAGGGTCGTGATCCAAAAGACTAACCGTTAGTGGCTCCATGGTCGGCCTTCACAACTTTTAAGCCAGGGTCATTTTTTTGTTTTTCCCTATGCTTTGGGAATTTAAAATACGTGATTGATTACCTAAAATACATCGTTTTACTCAGGTTAGGCCTAATATTCTAACCAGAACCTAGCCTAAATGATTATTCACAAAAAAATAGAACAAAGAGAAGAGTAAGAGGCGCTAGTTTGCCTCAAGAACAAGCAATAATGTTCTTAAAGTTCAGCCCCGAAATCTAAAGGATTTATCCATGAATTTTGCCAACATATATGTGGGATTTCACAAGTGGGTTCCTTTCATCCACTAGAGCCCTAGAATTTAGTCAGATTCTTGTTTTTCCATATTTTTGTTTAGACCTAGGATTTCTAAAACCTTAGATAAATGTTGTGTCTTAGTTATTGTAGTATCCTAAATCAAATTAGCCTGTTTCTTGGAATGTTTTGCTTATTTCCTTCCATGAAACTCAGATGCGTAGTTGTATAAAGTTTTTTAGTTCATGAATTATACTTGCTAGGTCAGCTAAAGAGATAACCATGCTCCAGTTTTTGAATGTTAAATTGTTAGTACCTAAATGTTACTTTCTCAGATTTGCATGTCAGTATATTGAGATATCCATTATTTCAATTATGTTGTGTCATATACATATTAAGTTGGGAGTAGACTTACCACCGAGTTAGACTAGGGTTTAGCATACCCTCATAGTCCCAACTATGTCTCCCCTGCACCTCAGTAGATTAGGTTCCTCTGGTTGGGCCCAATCATTTATTAGTCACACCAATCACTGCAATTATATTCCCTAACAAGGTATATCGGTTCTGAATAAAAGCTAATTACCTCATACACAGGTTAGCTCACCATGGTGTAGTCGGTAATAGTAGCTCCGTAGTCATTACTATAGTGATTTGCTCGCACATTTTCAAAATATACTTCAGCATTCAATTCCAGCATGTTATGTTCATTATTAGTGCTTGGTCATTGCATTTAGCTCAGTTTTTAGTTATGTTTCAGTATGTATATAGTTGTTAAGATTATTGCCAAGGAAACTCAATTATGCCATTGTTAAATCTTAGACTATAGTGTTAATTGTATCTATATTCTTCATACTCAGTACATTCCAAGTACAAACACACACTCTGAAGTACATCCTTTTATGATGAAGGTTCAAGTACTCTGATTTGTGTCCAAATCATGCAAAGATCATTTCTCGGTCAGCATTCAACAATTTCAGTGGCGAGTCCTCATATTTCAAGGACAATAGACAAGTTTTCCATTTCACTTTAGTTTTGTTAGATTTAGTTGGGGAATGTCCCAACAACTCTAATCAGTTAGAGGCTTTTCAGTCATAGTAATAGAATCAACTTGACTAGTTAAGTTTATATTTCATTCGTATTGAACACTTAGTAAATTCTAATATATTCAGATTATTTGAGTATTTCCACTTTCAGTCATCTACTATTTTAGCTTCTGCATAGTATATGTTTACTTAGTTATATTATAGTATGCTTATGATATGCAAGAGACAGGGTTAGCTTGGAATCGCTCATGATCCTAGGTCCTTTGTACGTCATTAGGGTAGCCTTGGAATCATAGATATACACTATGACCTTGACACATGATTTTCCTCAATTTTTCATGTAATAAAATATTTTTGTAATAAACTTTTGAGGGCCGACTCTTTTTCATTTGATGTATCTTATTAAATGAAACTTGTGCAACTTTAAGGGGCTTGTTCTTTATCGAAAAAAATGTATAAGGATCAATTGTAAAAGGTTTCTTAGTTATAGAGTTTTTGCCTTTGGTTCAAGATACATATTTCATAGGGTAGAGACATAATTCATAAGATATCAAATTGAGGATGTCGAGGATCTTCAAAGAAAGGAAGATGATTTTTCACATATATTTCCTAAGACACGTGATGTTCACTGAACTTCCAACGCTCTAGCATTATCTTATGGAGACACATTTTCACCTTTATTAAAAGAGAATAATCAGGTTGCTAAAATGCGATATCCATTTATCATGTGAGGAATCCTAATGATCAATAATTTGAGTCATGGTTGTTGTAGGTGATCGACTTCCGTAAGAAGAATGAATTTAAGTCTCCCGACTAGTGTATTACTTTGCATACTATTGTGAACATGAAGACGAACTGTTATAGAGGAACTGTGATTCCTTGAATGCGATGTAAACGTGCAACTCTTACTGAACATATGTGAACAAGTTGTACGCCTACAACGAGCTTGTGTTCAATAAAAACATACAGACAATTGGCATATATCATCATATCAAAAATCAAACATTATGTTTCATTTAACCAATCTTTCAAACCTTTTCACATCCCTATGTTCGAGAATTACCCCAATGAGATCTAGGATTTATCCAGAATCTTCTTTTCTTTATCAAGAAATTCAACGGAATATCTAAGATTTCATGAACATGAGAATCATTAAAAGTATCAACTTCAACAATTTTTGGTACAAGTATATCAATTATCCTCTTTTTATTAACTCCACCATCATATTGAAGAACCTTATTAACCTGTAATCAAATTCACCCTCTTTGTTTTGTTTTGACTATTATTCGCTACTATTATCGTACAATTTGGTGGATTTTAAGCTATAAAATTCAATATAATTTCAAATTTTACACTTTGCATATCCACATGCATAGACTATAGCCATAACAATATTGTTAAACTTATCATTCATATTACTTTAAAAGATCTTATTTTTTCCAATAGACTCAAAGCTACTTCACAAATCATAAATTGTGTATTCTAAATGAAGAATGGTGTATTATTTAAGAAAAAAATATGATTAACACATCAAAGCCAAATCATTATAAAGAAATCCCGTTGGCTGTTATTATCAAATTAGCTTTCAGAGAAAAGTCCTATTAGCCAGCCAAAACTTTTTTTGGTTATTTGGTTATGTGAGGAGGAGGCGGAAGAACTCATTTGGGGGTTATCAGATTTATCTTTTAAGGAATAAACTCCTCATTTATCCAGTCACAACAATTTTTGTTAAGTTGAGTAGGAGAAAAAACTCCCTTGGGGGTTATCAAATGTATCTTTTAAGGCGAAAACTCCTCATTTAGCCAGCCAAAACAATTTTTGGCTATTTGAGGAGGTGAAACTCTTCATTTAGCAAGCCAAAACAATTTGAGGAGGAGGAGGAGGATAACCTAACCTCGGGGTGGGGTGAGGGTAAGAGGTGAAGAAGAAGAAAGAAAGAAAACAATGAGGCAGAGGAGGATAACTTGATGCAGGGGTGGGGTGAGGGTGGGCGGTGAAGAAGAAAAAAGAAAGAAAAAATGGAAGGAGGAGGATAACTTGACGTCACGGTGGAAGGTGAAGAAGAAGAAAGAACGAAAAATGGAGAAGGAGGAGGATAACTTGACATCGGGGTGGTGTGAGGGTGGAAGGTGAAAAAGAAGATAGAAAGAAAACAAATGGAGGAGGATAACATGACGTGGGCATGGAGTAAGGGTAGGAAGTGAAGATGGAGAAAGAATGAAAAAATGGAGGGAGGGGTTAGGTTGAAAGTGAGGGTGGAATATGAGAGAGAGAGAGAGAGAGAGAGAGAGAGAGAGAGAGAAATTTAAATTGAAAAAAAATGTATTTCAAATTAAATTAACATGTGTCACATAATGATTGGTGGGTGACAACACTTGTCTTTTAACACCAGAGAATTGATTGAAAAATGATGTAATTATATATGTTTGAAATTTTGTATGGGGTAGTAAGATATCCACATAGTTAAAGTGTCTGTATGAAAATTCAGAACAACCTCAGGCGTTACTTTATGCCTTTTCTCAAATCAAAGAATACAACAAAACCACAAATTTAAATTAAAACCCAACCCGATAATTACACCCCTAAAAAATTATGGTTTTAGACACCATCACAAAAATACAAAGATTATACCTATCTTGATATTAGTCATTGATGCGGTGATATTAAGCAATGAAAATCAACACCACTTTGAATTCAACTTTCAAGTGTTGCTTACAAGAGAAAATTGGTCAACCCCACCACTGAGAGCAATACTCAATAGTTCTTTATCTAAGAGTTCCAAACAAAAAAAAATAAAAATAGATAAGATGGATCTATTTTCTCTCACTTCCCAACTATTCATACTTTCAAAAATAAATTCTTCTACACTCAGCGACTCCCCACTAGTATCATTAGTCGGGCTAGCCAAACTAACTCTATGGATAAAATTTTGTATTATTCAGCTCACCTTTTTCTATTCAGGTGGGACAACTCGATTTGAAATATAAAATCTTATGCGAGTTAAACGGAATACACCTTTGTGGCGTGATGATTAACCTTCAATTTTACGCTTCAGTCTGTCACTTTCGGCAATACATTCGGGTTCTCCATAAGTAATTGGGTGGATCTCCGATGCAAATCTTCTTCACCAATTCACTTTGAAACATGGACATTAAACACTGTCCATTTTAGTGAGATTCAACTATTTTGGCAATTCTCCCTTTTGATTAGGCGAACATTCAGTTAGTGATTTCTATTCTTTTCAATATGTTTGGCCTTTCTTTAAAATATTCTTCCTTAGACGTGTCGTTTAGCCTTCGTAGTTTTAAATCATCTATATAACAATTAACATTCTCAGATTACATACTTTTGAAAATAACAAATCATCACCTATCTCGAATCAAGCCTTGAACACTTTCAAGAAACCATAACTTGCCTTTTAAAATTAACTTGTCTTGGTCTTGGTCTAAATAATAATGAAAACAAAATAACCGATCAATAATGGGATAACAATACCCACATTATAATCAAATTCTAAACCTTGAGAAAAATTCATGATCATTCTACCCCACATGGGTTTTTTTCCACCATTAATGGAAGTTTAAAACACTCCTCCAAGAGTAACCTTCTAGATTCTAAGACTTAAGAGTTAATTTATAAGTTAAGAGAGTAATTCACATACCTATGTCAAGGAATTTAACAAAAAACAGTACAACAATACCCTGTATCGCCTTCTCTCTTCCCAAGAACAAAGTGCAGAAACTAAGAGGGACTTCATCGACTCGTCGATTGAAACCCCTACAAAATTTTGTTGCTAGTGTGGAAGGTATGACGCCAAAGTGACAAGACTCTGTAATTGTGTCTTCCTACTAAAAATCACTTGCTTTTTCGAGTGCGGTAGGCATATCGAAAGAGTGAGTTCATCAACATCTTGGAACAAACATTCAAATTCCCGAACAGAC
The DNA here is from genome assembly GCA_027704765.1 of Solanum habrochaites. NCBI lineage: Eukaryota > Viridiplantae > Streptophyta > Magnoliopsida > Solanales > Solanaceae > Solanum > Solanum habrochaites. Next base: position 28,642,447 of record JAKWJA010002493.1, read on the forward strand.
CCTTGGGACTCATTTGGAGGCCTGCAAATCAAAAATGAAGATACTATACCCCACCAAAAATGGTATTTCGAGACTCAATAGAATGAATTAAACAACCAATTGAAGTAGTCTCAATGACAAAATGATTTAACTCAACACTATAGAAAAAAAGTTTAAAACAAGCAACCAAAACTTTTATAAATATGTTTATTGTTTATATTTTTTATGTTTAAATGTCAGATGAAAGATATAAAAAAATAATAATTATATTATAATTATATGCTTACATATAACTTGTTAAAACATGTGCTTATGTGAATTTTTTTTAATCACTTATTGGTGGTGGCTACTTGTTTCTCTCTTCTTTTTTTTTTTTTGTGAAGCATTTTGTTTTGAGAAGTGAATTGGTGAGGAATAAATATATTACATTCTTGTATCAATTAGATTTCTCTTATTTTTTTTGGTGAAAAGTATATTGTTCACGTCAATTAGTGAAATTACTTCTATCATTGTTTGTAGTTTTGTCTCAAAGAATTAATATATTTTATACGCTTTCACAGAAATGAAATAATTCTTTATTAGACTATAGTCAATATTTGTTGATTTTCTTTTAATTTTTTGGTATTTCTTTAAGACAATCTTTGTATCTCTTTCCCTCGTGCATTATCCTCTTTCTTTTTTGCATTATCTACCCTCTCACCACCAACAAAATCCAACAATCATTGGCACGGTTTTTTCCAAAAAGTGTGGTTCGTAAAGATCTGTTCCAAATCGGTTCAGTAAAGACCAAATAGGGCGACTTCAAGTCATTTGCAGCGTCCTTGGCCAATTTTTGTCTACCTCCGGCCGTTTATGGACCTCTATGGACATTCAACAACCTACAAAAACTCCAATAAAGACCAGATAGGATTACATCAATCCATTTCTAGTGACTTCCAACTATTTTTTGTAACCTCCATGGACTTTTAGCTAGGGGTGTACAAATATAAACCGAAAAGCTAACCAAACCGTAAATCGAGTAAAACCAAAAAACCTGGGGGAAACTTTTGAATTGGAAATTTGATTTGACTTGGTTTGGTTAAAAAAATTAAAAAACAACTATAATCGGGTGGTTTCTCGGTTTGCAACTTAAAAATATCAACCGAGACCAATTTAACCCACCATTATATATATTAGAATTTTAAAAATTGATTTCTATACGTAAAAATACGTACTTGATTATAATGTTAATATATCTTGATACTTTTTCAGTGTTATTTACCATTTAAATATGTTAATGTTTGGAAGTTAGAAGTTCTTAATTCATCTAATAAATATTATAGTGCGATACATGTTGGTATTATAAAAAAAAGGTTAAAATAAAAATCAATTAATACTAATGAAAAAAAGAATCAATCACACTACGAATGACAAAAATATTGATAGTATTTTGGCTTGTAGTGGTAGATAGATTACACAATTAAAAAATAAATGATCTACATTTTTACTTTTTTTAAAATATTACTTCATGTAACGAATACTAATAAACTTATTTAACATAATTTACCTAATTAAATAGGATCAAAATTTAATATGACTTATTAATTTGGCAACATCTGTTTTATATGATTTTATTATTATTATTTTGTTAGATATTTTAGTGTCATTAATTATATCATATTGTATGTTATTTTCCTGAGAAATAACTTAGATAGTTACATTGTGGTAGGACTAAAGAAATATTTGAAGTACAACAAAATAATATGTTTTTATGCATACTTTATCGAAAAAACCCGAAAATCAGAAAAAACCTAAAAAAACCCAATGTTGAATAACCCGAGTTTTATTGATTTTGTTTGGTTTATAACTTTTAAAAAATTCAACACAAATGGTTTGGTTGATATTTGAAAAACCCCAACCAACCCCGTCATGTACACCCCCTACTTCTGGCGACATCCAACAAATTCAAACGACACCAAAAATTAGGATTTTGCTATCTTTAAACCTCACACCACTATTAGGTCTATCTCAATCTTTTCTTGATCTTGCTCTTCGAAGAATAAATAGAATATATTAGTGATTATATATCTTAACTTAACTATATCTTACTCAAAACATAACTTAGTTGCATATTTTGTTGTTTAAAGCATATGGATTTCAAAATATTCCCTTGATTCTCTCCGTAGTAGTATAGGTACTACTAGTGTTAGTTTTCTCACTGTGTAAGAACTATTATTTATTGTATTTCTACTTTCCAATTAACTTAGTTTAGCATTAGTTCCCTCGTCTAAGAGATAAAACACTAGGGTCTTGACCACAGTTAGGAGTAATAGGGATAGTTAATACACCATAATAAAACTAACAGTAGTCATAGTTATAATATACTATGGAAGAAATCAAGGGAAGATTATAAAATCCACAGGCTTTAAACAATAAATGCTACAACTAAATTATAAATAAGATATAGAAAAGCTAAGATATAAAATCAATAATACATTCTTAAAAGAGCAAGCTCTAGAGAATATCGAGGTAGACCTAGTAGACCTATTGGGTTTAAAGATAGCAAGAAAACTAAATTTGGGTATCATCTGAATTGCTAGATGTTGCGGGATGTCGCTAAAATGGTTGGAAATCATCGAAAATGGATGGATGTAGCCCTACCTGTTCTTAATTGGAGTTGTATGTTTTCAGATGTCCCTAGACGTCACATAAATAGCTCAAGGTCGTTAGAAATGGATAAAAGTCACGAGAATTATGCGAAGTCACCCTATTTGATCTTTACTAAACAGATATTGAATGAATCAGTATTGTGCTGACAACATATTTTGGCAATAATAGTGTTGACGATAGTTGAATCTTGTCGGTGGTGAGAGAGGAGAAGGTGAAATAGAAAGAGGACAATACAAAAGAGAAATAGATCAAGAGATTTCATAAACGAAATATCAAATGATGACTGAAAGTCAACAAATATTAACTATAATCTAGTAAAGAATTAGTTCTTTTCTATGGAAGCATAAAAATATATTAATTTTTTTAGACAAAAGAAGAAATAGTGATAATGATAGAAGTAGTTTCTCTAATTAACGTGAACCATAGAGTTTCACCAAATATAGAGAAACCAAACTGAAACAAGAACGGAAAATAATTGATTTCTGACCCATTCACTTCTCCCTTCTCCAAAAAATCATTTACAAAAAAATAAAGAGAAATATGTAGGCACCACTGCTGTTTCCAAAAAGTGTGGTTTAGTAAAGATCGTGCAGATCCAGCGAGTAAGACCAAATAGGGCGATTCCATCATTTCTCGCGCCCCTTGGCCATTTGACTACCTCAGCGATTATCGAACCTCTGATTTTTTTTGGACATTTCAACAACCCTACAAAACACTCCAAGAAAGAATAGGATAAGATACATCAGGCACAGTTCTAGTGAATTCCAACCCATTATTTGTAACCCTACCAAGACTTCTGGCGACATCCCTCCATCCAAAACGACACATTAGGTTTTGCTATCTTTTAGCCGCACAGTACTACATAGATCTATCTCATCTTCTCTTGATCTTGCCATCGAAGAATAAATAGAATAACTACTGACTCTAATCTTAACTCGGTTGAAATGATATCTTATTCAAAAAATAGTTGATCATTTGTGTCTAAGCCTATGAATTTCATATTCTTCCCTTGATTCTTTCCAATCGTATAGTATCGGACGTAGTTACTAGTGTTAGTTTTATCAGTGATTAATACCTATTTTTGTAGCTTTCCACTAACTTAGATTAGCATTAGTTCTCATAAGAGATAAAAACACTAGGGTCTTGTCCACTGTTGGGAATATAAGGCTTACAGTAAGTTTAATGACAAAAACAAGATACAATGAATTAGTTAATCACAAAATTAAATAACCACTAGTAGTCAGCTATATATTACAATGGAATGACGTCAAGGAAGATTTAAAATCCACGTCTTTTAAACAATAAATACTGCCAACAAAAATTCTAAAGAGATATAGAATGCTAAGATCTCAAAGCAACTTAAAAATACTTAAACAGAGACAAGATGACAGGAATATTAATTTAAGATATACCTGGGTGAGCAAGTTAAATTGAAGATACAAGAAAATTAGGTTTGGGTGTACAGCGGACTTGCTAACATGTTGCAGGAAAGTCACAAAAAAACGGTGGATAATCACGGAAATGGATGGATGTGTCCCTATTGGTCCTTATTGGATTTGTATGTGTCGAAATCCCAGAGTGTCCCATAAATGCTTCGAGGTCATCAGATATGGATTAAAAAGTCACGAGGGAATTAAATCGAAGTCGCCCTAAATCTGTTCTTTAGTAGACAAATATGGGGGGGATTGATCAGTACCAAGTACCGACCCCCCCAATTTGGCAACAATAGGTTTTAAAAATAGTGTTGAACCTGTCTTTTGTTGGTTGGTGAGGAGGAAAAGGTGAAAAAGAATAGGACAATACGAAAGAGAAAGATATTTCCTAGGAAATGTCAATTGATAAAACGAAGTAAACAAATAGAAAACTACAATATAACTTCAAAGAATTTATTAATTTATATGGAAGCATAAAAAAATAGTACCTTTTTTGAGACAAAAGTAGAAATAGTGTAATGATAGCTTAGTTTCATAATTAATACATGAATATACCAGCTTTGACTAATAAAAAAGATAAACACCAATTTGAAATGCAATGAAAAACCTCTGGATTCCTTCACATTCACTTTCCTCACTCTAAAAAAAATTTATTTACCACAAAAAGAAGGGAAACTTGTTGGTACAATATGATAAATTGTTTTGCCATAAAGAACATTGTCTTTGAACAAATTATATATAATGCTAAAATCAAAAGATAATTTTGAATTTTTGTTTTTCGTTGTGAAAGATACTCATACAATAAATTTAAAGAATGAATATATTTATATAATATAAAATGGACAATTCATACATAAGGATCATTTTAAGCATAACACTACTCTATAATTTTCCCAACAATTAGTTTTATGCCATGATTTTACTTAGAAAAAACACTTTTAAAAAATAATACTTAGAAATAGAGTAGTCACTTGATCTTTTAGAGAAATTAAGAAAACTTCACTCTAAAGACTTTAACAAAATAAGCCTAAAATTATTAGAAAAAGTTCTTATTTACACTTCAAGAAGGTTTTTAAAACACTTGAAATGTCTGCTAACACACAATTATCCAGTGATTTGGAAACTATTTTAGTAACTTAAAAAATAATTAAGCTATAAATATTTTAAAGTAAAAAAGAAAAAAAAAATAAATGCTTGAACATTAGTTAAAACCATAACCAAAATGGTCAATTGACTATAAATCACTTGCTTAATAAAATAATTAAATCAATACAAAACAATTTTGGTTCATCTTGCAAGAAACTTATTATTTTAAGCAAAAAACCAAAAAAAAATTTTTTTAAAAACAAATAAAGTTTTAAGGTTCCTAATACAATCATCAGAATACATAGAAAATGTAGGTAAGGAGGAGAGTAAAGTGGTAGTTACCCAAGTTCCACAGATTGATGGACTGATAGTTCTCACGTATTCGCTTCAGACACTAAGAGCAACGGTCCACCGACCCCGCTCATTTAGAATTTTTTAAGCCCATTTTCGTTATTGCTGAAAATTTATGGTTACTCCCCCTTGGTGTGCACATTTGTATATAATGCACATCTTATGTACCATTAGCTCTGAAACCTTTAAAATTTGCTTTCCTTTTCTGTGGATGCGTGGTAGGCGACTCGAAGAGGGGCGTTGGTTTCACCGAACCCGAGGATGCCGACGAGGTGAAGGACCGTCACTGCACTCAACGGAGAGCGCTTCTGCATGTAGCCCAACCTAATAAGGCCCTTTTTCCACCTGCCAGGGCAGGGACGCATAGAATTTGAATATGGAAAACATTAAGCGTGTGTATTTGGCTTGAAGAAAAACATTTTCTGGAAAATATTTTCTCCAATTTTCCCCCCCATGTTCAGGTTCCGGTACAAGTTTTGGGAAATGTTTTCCAAATCAATCATTTTCCTAAAAATTAAGGTGAAACATGACCTCCCTTCAAAAAATTAAGGAAAAACATTTTGCAATAAATCTCCATCCAATCTTCAAATTATTATTTTTTTTAGGAAAAACAATCAAAGTTAAAAAAATTACTTTAAATTTCAAAATTATTTTTTCACCTGACCGTGACCTCATTCCCCACCGGCACCAGACCACCCCCCCCTAAACCCCACCCCCTCTCAAAAACAAAATTAATGTTGCTTTTAAAAATATTTTAAACTTAATTATTTTATTTTAAACAACTAATGCCCACCTCACTCGGGCCAACCACACCCACCCCCCCCAAAAAAAACAATTAATTTTAGTTTTTGTAAAATAAGATCAACTGGAAATGATGATTTTTTCATCTAACAACGACCCTCCCAAGACCCCCACCCACACCCCCCCACCACCCCAGAGAAAAATAATTAATGGAATTTTAAAACAAAGGTCTCAATGCTATAAATTATTAATCTTTTTACTCTCAGTAACAAATAAAAGATGGTATCTGAAACAGTTTTCATCGAATACAATCAAACACTAAAAAGTATTTTCCAACAAATGTTTTCTAGCACCACCAAACAGGCAGAAGAGAAGTCAACATCTACTTATTTTCTAGGAAAACATTTTCTATGGAAAACATTTCCTCCATACCAACCACACCCTAAATTTAAATAACAAATACACGAAGTAATCATGTTAAAATATTTACAATGGTCAATAAATAGAAGGTCTTGTTATCCAGCAAAGCTTATGACAAAATAGAAGTAATAAAATGTAAATGACAACTATCTATCTCTGAACCTCTATTACGTAATTTGCAAAGATCATCAAATTAAACACATTAATACATGACAAACAATGCAAGAAAACAACCATTGTTTAGAGGATACTAAAAGAACGCACAAAACCTAGATTTATTCATTTCATTTCATTTAAATTTCCTTGTTCTTTGTAGAACATATAGTTAGTTGATTCAACTGCAATTTCAAGCTAGTGAATTTAAATTAAACAGGTTAATGAGTTTAACCCTAATATACAACCAACACAAGATTTCAAAGGCAAGATTCTGAATTTTAAGCAATCACAATTAAAACATAAAAGTTTATACGGAAACTCAACAAAAAACATAAGTCAAAGAAATTACCTTTTGTAGAGCAGCGAGCTAGAGAAAACGAGAAGAGAGGTATATATTCAACTAGTACGAACGACAGAGCTTCTCCAGAGAAATTTTTTGAATCCCAAACAAATTTGAAAATCCACAAATATCACTTCTTAGAATAGATTATATAGATTATGAGCGTCTTCTTCGTCTTGAATGAAAATTTTTTGTCCCCCCTCCAAAAGGCTACTGTAAACAATATGGGGAAGGGGGTTATAGAAGGAAGATTATGTCAAAATTAGGAGAAAATCATAGTGGAAATTGCAATGGAAATTCAAATTATATACCTTGGATAAGGCTTGGAAAAGCTGGATTTGTACTGATCTAGTACAGTTCTCAATGGATTGAGAATAGGGGCTATTTGATCTTGAGAGAAGGAAGAAGAGGCACCAGAATTCTCCACAAAGGTTAAAGAAATTGTTGAAAATTATGGGAAGAGTTCGAATGTGTATTCATATCTAATACCATGTATATATACAAGCATAATTATTGAATAAAAAAAATATAAAACAATAATAGTATACACCTGTCACATTCTAAATTTTTTTAGCACCTAACCATATCTAATATAATATTATTCCATCACATGTCTAACACGTGAGTCAATTATTCTAAACAGATCAATCAAACAGTTTACACTTGATCCGTCTCATTTCTGATGAGAGGTTGAGATTACTCCACGTCACATTCAAACAAGTATTGAAGGATCTAGGTTTTGTGAAAGTTGTCTGAAATCATTTTTAATCTTCTTTCTTCTTTCTTCTTCCTTTTCTTCTTTCTTCTTCAAAATCTTCAATCATTTCTCTCGGAGAACAAGAAGAAGATGATGGACGGTTAGAAGTTTTAATATCCGCTCTCAAATTTGAAGAAAGAGAAGAAACCCCAAATTTGTGTGACAAGAATTAATGACAAGGCCAATCAGAGGCTTAGTGAAAAATCATCCACCTGATGAGCAAATGGGATGAATGATAAGGTGATCAGACCTGAGACGAACTGTTGGTAAAAAAAATGACAAATCCAGCTGCACACGCTTTGTACGTTTGTGAAAAATAGGGTTTTTGGCAATATGAATAACAACTTCAATATTAGAGTGCACAGACATTGGTAAATGATGAGAAGGATAAAGGCCAGTGAGTAATCGAGTTAGCCATGTTATGTCACTTGTGAAATGCCTCGTAGATCTGTATTTCACTTCTAAACACGATAAATATTCTGAGGTTTGCTTTTGAAGTTTCCAAGACACTGGATAACCATTAACCATAGTTAAATAACAACAAATAGATCATGTTATTGTTTGCAAGAAGACCAATCGACATCGTAGAAGGCAAGGAGTTGCAATGAAGCAGCAGAGGAAAGGAGAATACCTTGAGTGGGATCAGCACACATGTATCTCAAAACACGAATTGCTACTAAATAATGTGATTGAGTAGGTTGTTGTATTAATTGACTCAACTTAACTGAGCAAAAGACAAATCAGGTTCAGTATGTGTCAAATAATTGTGTTTTCCAAAAAATTGCCTGTAAATGGTAGGATTAGGTAGCAAAGGTCCATCATCTGCGGTAATCTTAGAGTAAGGGTCAAGTGGAGTAGATACATCAATACATGTACGAGGAAACTCATTTAGAAGCTCCAAAGTGAACTTTCATTGATTGACGATAAATCTTTGTTGTTCTTTAGGATCTCAAGGCCTAAAAGATAATGTATGTCACCCATTCTTTGACTTTAAACTCAGTGTTTAGACATGTAGTGATACACAAAAATTCATCTTTCGCATTCCATGTGATGAGAATTTCATCCACAAAAACAACAATAATGGATGCAAGACCACCAAGAGTCTTGGAAAAAAAAACAAAGAATAGTCATTGAGAGAACTTGAATAACCTTGAAAAATCAATGCACCTTCCAATTTAGTATACCACTGCCTCGAATCCTGTTTTAGACCACATAGAAATTCTTTCAATAGGAAAACTTGGGAAGATTTAGAAGGGTGAAAACCTGGAGGAGGGTTCATCTAGACAATTTCCTGTAGATCTCCATGTAGAAATGCATTGCTCACATCCAATTGGTGAACCTGCCAATCTTTCTTTACATCAATTGTAAGTAAACATTTTAATAGTGGTCATCTTGACTATGGGGATAAATGTCTCATTATAGTCAATTCCTTATTGTGTGACATCCCCCTCTCAACTAGTCTAGCCTTCAATCTTTCAATTAAACCATCAGACTTGTATTTTACCATGTAGACCCATTTACAGGGCAATGTTTTTGTCCCTGGAGGAATATCTACCATATCTCATGTATTGTAAAAAACTAATGCATCTAGTTCTTCTTTCATAGAAGAAGTCCAACCTAGATGTTGCGAAGCTTGGGTGAAACTATGAGGTTCAATGACATTTGTGATAGATAAAATGGGGTCTTAGTTGGACAAGAAGAGGGAGTTGAAATAGAAAGTTGTTGTCTTAAGGGTGAATAAAATATGCCTTAGTAAAATCGGTCAGAACTATACTAATGCAAATGTTGTCATGCAAATTGATAGAGATAGTATTGACTCTGCCTAACCTCCTAGGAAGAGGAGAAGGGTGAGGGGTAGCGGTAGGAGAACTAGGAATATATACAAGATGAAGAGACATGAATAAACTAGGACAAGAAGGAGGTGATGATGGAGACTCCTCAAAAGGGATGAGAGGAGAACCAGGAATTTGGTCAGGTAGGTCATAAGGGAAAGTGGAGAAAATAGGAGATTTACAAGAAAAAAAAGAATTAAAAGGGAAGTGTTTTTCATGAAACTATACATCTCTGGAGGAGAAATCCTTATTAGTAGCCAAATATAAATCCTTGAACCCCTTTTGAGAAATGGGATAACCTAGAATAATACAAGGGACAACTCTTTGGTCAAATTTAGATCTTTGAAGACTAAGGGTAGACACACAGCACAAACAAATAAAAATTCTAAGGTTTACATATGAGGGAGTCTTAGAAAAAATCAATTCATAAGGAGCCTTGACTTTAAGAACTCTGTATGGTATTTATTAATCAAATGACTTAGTGTGAGATCTTACTCTTCCAAATAGCATGTAGGCAATTTAGAATGAAACATAGTACTCCTAGCGAGTTCAAACAAATGTCTATGTTTTCTCTCAACAATCCGATTTTGTTAGGTGTGTATCCACACAAGAAGTCAGATGTATTATAACTTGATATTTAAAAAATTGAGCCTCCTAATGACCTTTACCTTTTTCCATGGAACTATCAAATAATTTAATGCATTCAACTTAAGTCTGAAAATGTCTTTCTACCCATGAACAAAAAATCCTTAAGGATAGGAAAGACATTGCTTAGAGGCCATTAGAAAAGTCTAAGTCCCACTACCCTAATCAGCAACAACAGTTAAAAAATACCTAAACCCGTAAGAGTTAGAGGATTTGTTAGGTCCCCAAGTATCAACATGTATCGTATAAAAAATCTGTTAAAAATGGATGTACTTGAGGGGAAAAGAGAGTCTAGTTTGTTTTTTCTTTAGGGCAAACATTATGTAACACCCGATAGCCAAAATAGACCAAAACTAGATTTTCAAAAAAAAAATCTGCAGGGTGATACCAAGGGTGGCATCGACAGACCGTAGCCTCAACCACGGTCCGTCGTGCACAACCGTCGATGGAATCAGAAACTCCCAAAAATTTCAGCCTAGAAAAAAATTTAATTAGTCTTGGACAATTGATGGACTTACGTTTCATAAGTCAGACGAAGGTGCGTAGTTTGTGACCGTCCATCAAGACTCCCTTCAACCACTCTCAAACAAGAGCTACAGATGACCAGCACGGTCCATATGTGGACCTACGGTCTGTAGGTGGAAAATTTGCAGATAGTTAAGGGGAAATGTAGTTGGATTAACTTCAAATGATCATAACTATTTGTATACAATGAATTAGGTCTCCATGACCTGTTCATAGATAGATAATTGAATTATCTTTCCATAGCCACCGACTTTGCTAAAATAAGACCTCTAAGCAAAAGGTTATGCCCATTTAAATTAAGGCTTGTCAAACAGGCTCACACAACGGACCCAACGACGAGGCATCGGGCAGACGACGGACCGTCAGTCCTGTCCGTCGTTAAGCCCGATAGCAACTTTACCAGGGGTCTTTTTAACCTTTCCCACTCCATTTAAATCCCAAGATACGTCGTTTTGACCCTAAATCATTTTATTTTAGTTAGTTAAGCCCAGACACATAACTAAAACATATTTAAGTCAAATCATTAAATTAAAAATTAGAAAATTGGAAGCAAGAAAATAGAAAAAGCTCAAGAATCCTAGTTCAAGAACACAATAAGCTCAGATAGTTCCAGCCCCAAAACTTAAATATTTTTCCATGGATTTGATCACCAGGTATGTGCGATTTAACTAGTGGGTTCCTTTCACCCATTGGGTCCCTAGTTTTCAGCCAGATTCTTAATTCCCATATCATTATTAGATCTAGGGTTTCTAGAATCTCAATAGAACATTATGAATTTATTAGTTTTATGTTCCAAATTAGATTTTCATGTTATTATTGAGATTATGGCATGAATTTCAGAACCCTAACTTTGTATTTCTTTAGTTCTAGAAGTACACATGCTAGGTCAAATATTTCAGACACTTCAGATATACATGCCTCAGTTATAAATGCATAATTACCAGATTAATTGTTGCATTCTCAGTTTGCATGTTTAGTTTGAGTTATTCTATATTTACAGAAATTCAGACATAATAAGTAAATTTATAGAATTCATTGGGAGTAGCATAATACTAAGTTGGAGTATGGTTCAGCCTACCCAATTAGACCCATAACTACTAGCCAAGTAGGTTGTACGTACCCTCTGTGGGCAATCATTTTAGTGATCACGCCAGCATGCCGTTATACCTATGGTAGGGTATATTGGGTTCTCTCTATGGGGCGTATACATCGGACTCCACATTTAGGTCATGTGGTTTTATTATCAGTTATCAGTAGCTCGCACAGTTCAGTAAAACTCTTTACATAGAGCATTTATCAATATATTTAGTATTCAGTTTCAGCATGTTATAAATTTGTCATTGCGTCTAGTTAGCTCAATACAAAGCTTATCATGTCAGATTATTATACTTGCTATTTTTCTTGTTCAGTTATGTTTTATTTCAGCTTTAATCTATCCTACATGATCAGTACCTTTCAAGTACTGACACATACGTGCGCTACATCTTCTCGTGATGTAGGTTCAGGTTCTCAGCATCCAGATCACGCATAGATCGATTTACCGATCTCCAGTTAAGTAGGTTCAGTGGTGAGTCCTCATTATCCGAGGACAACAGTCATAAGTGTCATTTCAGTCTTTAGTCATTTAGTTTCAGTTTTTGCTAGATTTAGAGCATGTTTAGCTCAGCTTAAAAGATGGTCAAACTGACTTAAAAGCTGATTTTTGACTTATTTAGCTATTTGACAATACTCAAAATAACTTATTTTAAGTTTTAAAAAAATTATTTTAAGCCAAAAGTTAAAAGCTGGGGTAGGGGTACTTTTTTTCTTTAGCTTATAACCTTTTTTAAGTTGACCACATTTTTACCTTTTTTCCCTTAATATTTTTATAAAATCTCCAAATTACCACATAACCCTAACATCTCTTTCTTCCATTTTACCCTTTTCATGTTTGGCATAGCTGCTGAACTTCTTGCTGTTCTTCCAATTTGATGTGAATATAAACCTTTAAGTAAGTTTTTTCGATTATTTTTTTATTAGCTTTCTTACTTTTCTCTCGATTGATGCTGATAATATGTTGAAAAATCGAAGAACAAAATAATAATTATTGGATGGGGCTTCGTGACATGATTGCTAATGAAATTTGTAACGTTTGATGTTTGTATTATTTTAGTTTTTTCACTTTTATGTTAGTAAAGTGTTCTCTTTCATTTTGATATTTGTATTTGAATCAAACAACTTTATTTGAAATATGAGTTAATATTCCTCTTATAAGTAATTTGTTGATAGAGATAGAGAAGTATGTGGATGATAGACAACTACTATTACTAATGAATGAAAATAAAATAAATATTAACTTTTCTTAAGTGTCCTATTCAAATTATATATTATTAAAATGTAAAATAAGTTGCACATATAAGTTAAATAACAATTTATATTCCTCTTATAAATAATTTGTGATAATAAGAAATATGTGAACGATAGACAATTATTATTACCTATGTATTAAACTAAAATAAATATTAAATCATTCTTTGATATATTCAAATTATATATCTTTAAAATCTATAATAAGTTTATATTCCTCTTATAAATAATTTGTAACGAGAATGAAATATGTGAATGATAACAAAATATAATTATTTATGGCTGTAAAATATAAATTAATTAAATTTTTATTATGTTAACAACTTTTAAGGGTATTTCAAACATTTTGATTTATAAAGCTGTTTATCAGCACTTATTTGCCAAACACATCAACAATTTTTTTTAACTTCAACACTTTTATCCAAAAGCAAAACTGCTTATTTTAAAAATAAGTTTCAGCACTTTCAAAAGTAATTTTTTAAACCTGCTTTTATTAAGCCCATCCAAACGGGCCCTTAGATAGGGACTTGTCCCAGTATTTCTAGTCTACTTTAGAGGCTTATTTCAGAAATAGTTTGTTTCATCTTATTAGTTAAAATATCTTTGTATTAAAATAATAGGTTTTTCATATATCTTAGTTTTAGTATATGAGTATTCCCCATCTTTTCATTATAATTTATGATTTAGCAATCGCAATAGTTTATTATCTTTAGCATGCTCATGATCATGCCATCATGATTATCTTCGGATCATTTGTGGTCTTAGGCTTGTATCCACGTTTTGGGGGTAGCTCGGGGCGTGAAAAAACTTTGTATGAGAGCACTAGGTTGAAGAGTCCTAGGATGTCTTAAAAAGCTACACTAAGTAGAGTCTTTTTCATGGGTGTGAAGTGCACCACATCTAATTAGAGGGAGGCTATGAAGTGTTTTAGGAAAAACACCACCTTTAAGGTATGATCTAATTCTATTCTAACTCGACGTTGAGCGCTTAATATCATGCCTTCTCGTATAGCTTAAGCATGGAATGTTAATGCACGCAATGCTTACGCAATTCCTCTAGTAACAGACAAGAAAGTTCAACTGCAGAGTTTCAGAATGCCAATTAAACTTTTGGCTCAGAGTATGACCAACCAGAAGAATCAGCAGGTTCTAGTTCCTACTAACAGAAATGACCGATTAGTGGCAGCCTGAGTTTGTGAATTTGTTAGGATGAATCCGCCTATGTTTTTAGAGTCCTAAGTTGGTAAGAACCCACAGAAGTTCATTGATAAGGTCAAGAAACTATTTGGTATGATGTCGTTAACTTGTAGTGATAGGTGAGATTGACATCCTACAATCTAAAAGAGGTGCCTCACGTATGGTTCACTCATTGGAAAAACAACAAACATGACTTTATCTTTTGTAACTCAGTATAGTTCTCCAATCCAGTGTTAGTCTAGAAACTCTCTCAGATCTTTCTCAGTCTTTACTTCTGCCGGTGAACCAGTTATAGCTAGACGCGTAAACAAAAATTACCATGTCAGAGTATCTTAGAATGTCACCTCAGCAAATCTAGTTGAGGTAGAAATGGTAGACTTCGATGTCATTCTGGGCATGGATTGGTTACACTCATTTATGCCTCAGTTGATTTTAGAACTAGTTCATTTTCAGTTTTTAGACGAACTAATATTAGTATGGAAGGGTAGTAGCTTAGCCCTTGTGGGTCAATTCTTTTTCTTACCTTAAGGCCAGAAATATGATATCTAAGGGTTCAGATGGTTATGTGATCTATTTTGATGCATCCACAGTTGTCCTAGGTTGTCTATTGATGCATCGAGGTAAGGTGATAGCTTATGCCTCTAGACAACTTATGGTTCATGAGAAAAACTATCCAACTGATGACCTCGAGCTTGCAGCAGTGGTGTTTGTACTCATGATGTGGAGACACTACTTGTATGGTGTTCACGTAGATGTGATCACTGACCATAAGAGCATTCAATATGTGTTTACCTAGAAGGAGTTGAATCTTTACCAAAGGAGATGGCTTGAGTTCCTTAAGGATTATGATATGAGTGTGCATTACCATCACGGTAAGGTGAATGTAGATGCTCTTAGTAGATTATCTATGGTTAGTGTAGCACATGTTGAGGAAGAAAGGAAGGATCTAGTGAAGGATGTTCACAGCCTTGCTCGCTTGGGAGTTCAACTTAGGAGAATATCAGACAGCGGTGTAACAATTCAAAATGGGGCAGAATCGTCTTTGGTAGTAGAGGTTAAGTAAAAGCAAGACAGTGACCCAATCTTGCTAGAACATAAGGGTGCAGTCCATAATCAGAGAGTGGAGGTTTTCTCCTAAGGGGGAGATGGTGTACTTCGCTACAAGGGTAGATTATGTGTTCCTAATGTCGGCGAGTTAAGACATCACATTCTTGCATAATCCCATAACTCTAGGTATTCTATTCATCCAAGTGCTACTAAGATGTACCGCGATCTGTGAGAATTTATTGGTGGAATGGCATGAAGAGGGATATAGAAAATTTGTGATTAAGTGTCCCAATTGCCAGAAATTCAAGGTAGAACATTAGAAATCAGGAGGTATGACTCAAGATATCGATATTCCCACTTGGAAGTGGGTTGTGATTAATATGGATTTCATCAAAGATTACCTCGTACTCGCAGACAACATGACTCTATTTGGGTGATAGTTGATTAGATGACTAAGTCTTCTTGCTTTTAAGCGGTCAAGACTACAGATTCGGCGGAGGACTATGCCAAGATTTACATCAATGAAATTGTGATGTTGCATGGGGTTCCTTTGTCTATTATTTCAGATAGAGGCCGTCTGTTTACCTCTCATTTCTGAAAGTCATTTGAGAAAGGTCTTGGTACTCAAGTTAACCTTAGTACAACATTTCATTTATAGACGAATGGGCAGGCTGAGCACCATTCATACCTTATACGATATGTTGAGAGCTTGTGTGATCGATTTTAAAGGTAGTTCGGATGATCACATTCTTCTTATTGAGTTTACCTACAATAATAGCTACCATTCCAACATTCTGATGGCCCCTTATGAGGCTTTATATGGGCGTAGATTTAGAACTCATCTCGGTTGGTTTGGAATAGGTGAAGAATATTTTATAAGGCCAGACTCAGTCCTTTATGCTATGGATAAAGTGAAACTCATTAGAGATAGACTTAAGAAAGCCAAGGGAACAAGAGTTCCAAGTTGATGATTGGGTTTTTCTGAAAGTCTCACCTTTAAAGGGGTGATGAGATTTAGAAAGAAAGGGAAGATCAGTCCTAGATATGTAGGCCCTCACAAGATCTTGAAAAGGGTTGGCAATGTGGAATATGAGTTAGAGTTGCCAACAGAACTAGCGTTGCATCCGGTCTTCCACATCTCACTCTTGAAGAAGTGTGTGGGTGATCCAACCTTTGTAGTGACATTAGAGAGTTTGACACTGGAAGATAGTATTTCTTATGAGAATGTTCCAGTTGAGATTCTTGACCATCAGGTTGGAAGGTTGAGAAACAAAGAAGTCCCTTCGGTCAAGGGTTTGTGGAGGAGTTATTCTGTAGAGGGAGCTACTTGGGAAGCAGAAGCAGCCATGAAAGCCAAGAAAACCTTACCTCTTTCCTTCTGATTCCACTCCCACTTTACATAATAATTCCTCTTCAGTGTTACCGTTATTCATGCATAAATTCTATTTTAGAATAATGTTCCCTCGGTTCATACTTGCATTTTCAGCGTAATTGCATGTACTCGAAACTAAATTCAGTCAAAAACTCAGTTCTCAGTGTTTAGTTTTAGGGTTTGCAGCTCTCTCCTTCTTCAACTAGTTTAGTCTTCATTCGAGGACAAATGTTCCCAAGGGAGAGATAATGTAACACCCTGTAGTCAAAAAAGACCAAAACCCAGCTTTTCAGAAAAAAAATCTACAGGTGCTACCAACGGTGGCATCGACGGACCGTAGCCTTAACCATGGTCTGTGGTGTACAACCGTCGATGGGATCAGAAACTGCCAAAAATTTCAGCCTAGAAAAAAAATTGGTTATGTTTTGGACGACTGACGGGCTTACGCTCCGTAGGTAAGACGACGGTCCATATTCTGTGACGGTCCGTAGGTAGCAAATTTGAAGATAGTTTAGGGAAAATGCAGTTTGGTCAAATTTAATTGATCATAACTCTTATCACAAAATGAATTAGGTCTTCCATGACGTACCCACAGATAGAGAATTGAATTATCGTTCCATACCAACCGACCTTGCTAAATTCAGTCCTCTGAGTAAAAGGTTATGCCCATTTAAGTAAAGGCCTCTCGAACACGTCCTCACGACAGACCCAAAGATGGGGCGTCGGGCAGACGACGGACCGTCAGTCCTGTCTGTTGTTTGGCCCGACAACAACTTTTCCAGGGGTATTTTTGACCTTTCCCACTCTGTTTAAACCCTAAATTACATCGTTTTGACCCTAAATAATTATATTTTAGTTAGTTAATCCTAGAAACATAAATAAAACATATATAAGTCAAATCATTAAATTAAAAGTTAGAAAATTGGAAGCAAGAAAGGAGAAAAAATTTAAGAACCCTAGTTCAAGAATGCAATATGCTCAGACAGTTCCAGCCCCAAAATTTAAACATTTTTCCATGGATTTCATCACCAGGTATGTGGGATTTAACTAATGGGTTCCTTTTACCCATTGCATCCCTAGTTTTCAGTCAGATTCTTAATTCCCATATCATTATTAGATCTAGGGTTTCTAGAACCTCAACAGAACATTATGAATTTATTAGTTTTATGTTCCAAATTAGATTATCATGTTATTATTGAGATTATCGCATGAATTTCAGAATCCTAGCTTTATATTTATTTAGTTCTTGAAGTACACATGCTAAGTCAAATATTTTAGACACTTCATATATACATGCCTCAGTTATAAATGCATAATTACAAGATTAATTGTTGCATTCTCAATTTGCATGTTCAGTTTTGAGCTATCCAACATTTATAGAAATTAAGACATAATAAGTAAATTTATAAAATTCATTGGAAGTAGAATAATACCGAGTTGGACTAAGGTTCAGCCTACCCAATTAGTCCCAGAACTACTAGACAAGTAGGTTGTAAGTCCCCTCTATGGGCAATCAGTTTAGTGATCACGCCAGCATGCCTTTATACCTTTGGCCGGATATATTGGGTTCTCTCGATGGGGCGTATACATTGGACTCCACATTTAGGTCATGTGATTTTATTATTAGTTATTATTAGCTCCCACAGTTCAGTCAAACACATTACATAGAGCATTTATCAATATATTTAGTATTCAGTTTCAACATGTATAAATTTTTCATTGCATCTAGTTAGCTCAGAACAGAGTTTATCATGTCATATTATTATACTTGCTATTTTTCTTGTTCAATTATGTTTTATTTCAGTTTACTCTATCCTACATGATCATTACCTTCAAATACTGACGCATATGTGCGCTACATCTTCTCTTGATGTAGGTTCAGGTTCTCTGCATCCAGATCACGCATAGATCGATTTCTCGATCTCTAGTTAAGTAGATTCAGTTGTGAGTCCTCATTTTCCGAGGACAACAGTCATGAGTGTTATTTCAGTCTTTATTCATTTAGTTTCAGTTTTTGCTATATTTAGCTGGGGGCTTGTCCCAGTATTTCTAGTCTACTTTAGAGGCTTATTTCAGAAATAGTTAGTTTCAGCTTAGTAGTGAGTTAATATTTTTTTTATTAAAATCATTGGTTTTTCATATATCTTAGTTTTTGCATATGAGTATTCCCCATCTTTTCATAATAATTTGTGATTTAGCTTTCGCAATAGTTTATTATCTTTAGTATGCTCGTGATTATGCCAGCAAGATTATCTTAGGATCACTTGTGGTCTTAGGCTCTGTATCCGCGTCACAGGGTAGCTCGAGGCATGCAAAAACTTGTTATAAGAGCACTAGGCTGAAGAGTCCTAGGATGTCTGGAAAAGCTGCACTAAGTAGAGTCCTTTTAATGGTGTGAAGTGCACCGCATCTAATTAGAGGGAGGCTATGAAGTGTTTTAAGAAAAACTCCACCTTCTTGTTACTCTTATCGTACGTAAGGTATGATCATTTATCAGTATATTCAGTTTCAGTATGTTATAAATTAATCAATGCATCCAGTTAGCTAAATGTCACTACCCGAATTCTGGAATCAGGATTGCAACCGGCGTCGTTGACCTCTCAGAGGTCGCAGACAAGCCTCATCTTGCATTCATCACATTCATATGCTTATTTTTAGCAAAAAATTTAAAACTTTTAAACGTATGAATAATAAATACACTTTAGATAGTTATTTCAAGAATTCATCATATACTAAGCTCAACATAAATATAACAACCATCTATCATATGAATCAATTCGAAATAGAATAAGAATATATCATTAATATGTTTGCCAAATACGGCCTTATTACAAAATCTTCAAATTGGAAGTAAAAAAGAAAAGTTAGGGACAACATCCACTAGATTTTTCTAAAACTAAGGCTAGACTAAATCTGTAGCATCCTCGAAATCATAAGGACCTACGAAATGGTTTGGAGAAACACTGAAGTCCAAACAGCTGCAAGTGTCGTCACTCTGTCCTCTGACCTGCACCTAACAAAATAGTAAATAGCAGGGGGTTAGTACACCACTTGTACTATGTATGGGTGTATGACCACATACACATAAAGCTATGCATGATCATTGAAAGCTCTTACTAAGCAACATGTCATTTCTGGAAAATTTAGACAATAGACTTTCCTGATTCGTTAGTTATGAATTGTGGTATGAATATGATGTATTTTAATGCATTAAAAGTACACAACTCATTTTCTATATGATTAAAATACATTAGTATCATAAACATAATTTTAGAACCACTCGTGCGAAGATTTAACTTCTCCAAACCCAAGAGCTCCTCTTTGTACACTTAGATTATTTTTAAGTCTTTTTCTTGTTCTTATGTGTAGTTAAATAGTTCATTTGGTCCTATGTTTTATTTGAAAGTGCAATGATTCATTGTAGTCCCGTACCCACAATGAATCGATATAATTAATCCAAGGACTTAGCAATTATTTCCCTACCTTATAGTGAGTCATTCATTACACTATATACTCATTACCTTTCATAAGCAATTCTCTATTGATCATGCCATTGATTTGATTACTTTCATTTTTTATATATTATAAATTTTATATACACAAGACTTGGAATTGTTGATGTAGCATAAGACATCTCAAGTGAGGGCCCAACATATGGGACCTCAACCCAAGGGACTTTTTTAGAAAATACAGAGTCTGCTTCAATCGTTCAGTAGTAGTTCACATTATTCATTTCATTCATTTGTAGGCTGATGTAAACGCTAGATATACCTAGGATGAAAATTAACTCTCATTGGGATCATTAACTGCAATGACCAAGAATGACCTAATGTCATTATTTGAATCTAACTTCACCTCCTGATTGTCTTGCACAAACACCTTTGGTATTATTCATTTCATTATCTTTCATACTTTGAGGCTGGACTAATTCTTTCTTTAGGAGCTTAACCTTAACCGACATACATCATGTGAGCGTCATGAAATCCAGTATCTTCCCCACACCGAAAAGAGGTTGAATCACCGGCCAAAGCGACTCGAACAACCTAGCATATATAGGGAGTAGAACCCTGCTAAATCCCTATATTGCAAGTATAGGTTCAAAGACTAGGAAATATAAGGATACCCGTCATGCCGGACAGTCTCATCTCATGAGAGTTGCGTGAACCTCCGCCGTTGCCGAAGGAAGGCATAACATCTCATACCTAGCCTATCGGTGCTCAGTATAAAGTTCCATTACATTCAACTCATACATCATTGAAGATGGATTTTAGCATGAGGTCATCATTTCTTATTAGATGATTTCTCATATCATCATTAGTATTAAGTGTGAGTTGTCCTTACACTTACATATAGAGAATGATTGAGACTTGTCTATTGATATTCAACACTCTCTTAGGTGAGTTCTTTTAGTGACCTTCACTTAGGCTTGGTTGAGACTTGTCTCACCATTAATCTTAGAATCATATCATGTTGTCACCATTTTCATTAGAATCATAGATTAACATAGTTACTCATCTTATTACATGAATGTTCATTTCTTCTTTGTCTTCTAGTGTTGACTCAAGCATTATAGAGGCTTGCTTTTAGATTGAGATTTACTTACTCTATTGATGACTGGTCATCCTTACTTTAAATTGATGAAATGTGAATTTTCCTTACATATCATCCTTTGGTGTTAATGAGACTGTCTCACACATTCTAACGCCTTCATACGTGAGTATTCTTTTAACATAGTAGCTTAGGTGTATATCAGACTTTTCTCACTTCCTTTAACACCCCATTCTTGTCATTTACTTACATTAGACACCTTTCATTATGTTATAACTCACGTTACTTACTTACTTTAGTGTAGTAGATTCATATAATCATTTATGGACGATGAGCATTCCTTCAATGAGTTTCATGAGTTCATATGTCATTCTTTTAGAGCATGTTAGGAGTTGTCCCAATGAATGACATGCCCTTAGTTATGGATTCATTGAATTATTTTAGATGTGCTTATTCACTTGACATTCAAACATTTTAGTCATATAAGATAGTATAGGGTTTGTTGGGACTTGTCCCATTGATTGACATACCCTTAGTATGGATTGATTTTCTTCAGTTGGTCATGCTTAATTTGACATTGCATTATATTGGGCACATAAGATTGTTGTAAATTTAGTATTGGCCTAGAAAATTTTGAAATGACTTCATAGCGAATTTATTGGCACAAGCCAAACATTCATTCAAATATAGATTCATGAGATTCTCATTAGCCAATTTTTCCATCATTATTTTAAATCAATAATGTAAGCCAATTCTATTCAACTTTTGGGCAAGACATTGGTAGCCATTTTACTGGCATAACCCAAAAATTCATTCAACTTATGATTTCATGGAGATCTGTTCAGTCAACCTTATAACTTAACTTTAGGCATAAAACTTTTAAACATCTTGGACAGAAGCAAATCACCATTTGATGAATATATCGTGTTTTAAACGTCATATTAACAGCAAGTATGCACAACAGACCGTAACATCTTCATACATCAAATTTTCAGACATATCTTTAACATAGTATCATTCTTTTAAATCACATAATAACACTTCGCATCAAACGAGTCCAATTAGTAGGTTTATTCAATCATTATTTAATCAAAAACCAAACACATTAAAATCAGCCAGCAGCACATACGAACAACATGATTTCTATACCATTCAACATTGAAATCGTAAGAAGGATACTAGGGAAAGGAGTTTGACAAGAAGGACGGGAAACAACCCTAGTTTTGAAGATCTTTAAATTATTCAAAAGAAAGTTATCTTGGATAAAAAAGTCCAGGAATGAAACCCATACCTTAAGTAGAACTTTATCTACGAAGACCATAATGAATGAAAACTTGGAGAAACCTTGAAATCGCCTAGGAGAATCAATGGAATTTTATGTTTTTCTTTCCCTCACTTGCTTACTATTTGCGTCCGTTTTTTTCTATGAGTTTTCACGTGATTTTTAGGTTTGAGAACTGATATTGAATTAAACAACCTAGGTTTAATAATTTAATTTAATAAACTAATTAACCAATTACAAAAACGTCCATCCAAAGTTAACTAAAAATAGGAGAACATAACACTTAGTCAAATCTTGAAATTGGTGTTGACCATGGTTTTGATAAACATTTTGACTTTATATTAATTAAATAAATCGTTAATTTAATTAATTTAGGTACCTAGGGTAAGTATGAAAGTACCCTCAAGTCATTGGAACCAAAATTAACTCTTTTTGACCATCCTAGGTTAAGTACTAAGATGTTTCTTGAATTGTACTTGGTTAGTGTTAGAATTTTGTTTTGATCATTTAAACTAATTAATTAAATTTCTAATTTAATTTATTTGGTGGCCTAAGGTAATTAATAAAGTAACCTTAAGTCGTTAGGACCGTAACCAATCCTTTGAACCATCCAAGGTTAGGTACTAGGTTGTATTTTTCTTGTTTTAGCCGAAATCTTGAAATTGCTTTGTGATTTCGGTTTTGACCCTGAAAATTAAATAATTAATTTTCTAAATTAATTAATTATGTATCCTAGGATAATTAATAAAGTATCCCTAGATTTTTAGGACCTTAACTAACTCTTTGGATAATCCTAGGTTATGTACTAGGTTGTCCCTTTCTTGTCTTAACTGGAATCTCAAAATTTCCTTTTCAGTTTCGGTTTTAGAACTTTCAAATTAATTAAATAATTTTCTAAATTAATAAATTAGGTAACCTAGGGGAATTACTAAAGTACCCCTAAGTTTATATTACCGTAACTAACCTTTTGGACCATCCTAGGTTAGGTACTACATTGTCTCTTTAACTAGCACTAGGTTAGTGTCAACCCGGTTTTTGTCCTAGGTTGTTGGGTGCACTAATGTGTCCAATTCGGTTAGTCCTATGTTATTTAGTTATTTAGGGCAGTAGTTTAGAGTATAGAATTTGTAGGGAGGTTAGGCCCCACATGGGGTGGTCTCTTGTGCCCGTTTTCCCCCCTAACTACCCTAACCGAATTCAGTTAGGGTGGTCCCCTCCTTTGGCAGCTTCTTCACATGTCTTGCACATATGCTTGCACATGAGTTGGTTGCACTTTCCTAACTAACTATTATTTATGGTTCATTTTGGAATGTTTACTTATTGTCCCAAGGATCCTCACTATGTCCTTGGGCACTGCTTAATCTACATGATCATTTTAAATGGTTATGTGCTATAGTGCTAGGCTTGACACTTGGATGTCTAGTACCTAATGAATTGGGTTGTGAATCAAAACAATTTATAATTTTAGCATAGTGTCTTCAATACAGGTACAATTCTAAACAAGCTTGGATCATGTTATGCGTACTTTGGGTAAATGTAGAAATTGGCTCACACCCCTTAGCCAATTTTTATATACAATGCCCAATATTTTTCAATTTTGGGCATAGAGACGCCGATGTACCCCGAATGACACTACTTATCGTTTTAAACTGAAGAGGGAAATTTTCAGAAATCTATTTAGCATGCCTGAACATAATCTTGGTGAATGTCTAATTCAAGACTTACTTTGAATAATGCACCTACTCTAAGCTTATCTGAAGCTTGTTATTGAAAATTGAGGAACTTACTTCTCAATTCTACTTTAACTTAATGCACATCACACTCATGCAACACACAATCATGTAATAAGCAATACAAAACAGCAACAATAAATGCAACATGAATTCATGTTAACTAACATAGTGCAATTATTACACATACAATCATGGACTTACAACACCAAGTCTACTATTGCACTTAAACTTAGAATTTCTTGAGCAAAACCAGACATAGGAGGATTATATCTAAGCTCAAGAATTGAACAAGTGAGGGTAACGGTATCTAATATCGTCCTCGGCCTCCCATGTTTCTCCCTCAACAAGGTGATTCCCCCATAATACTCTAACGGAGACAACCTCCTTATTCCTCAACCGTTTCACTTGGCGATCTAAAATTTCAAACGAAAAACACTTCCTAAGAAAGGTTCTCATTGACTCCTAAACCCTTAGATAACATCTTGTTGGACTTAAGATTTAAACTATTTGGCATGTTGGATTTGAACCACGCCCTTTCCATCTCAACTCTAACTCATTTTGAAACAGTAACCTTACGACCCTGTTTCTATAGTCTATTGTAGCATAACACTTATGAAGAAAATTCATACCTTAGCCATATCCTTGAGTTGGTATGCAGCCAACTTAGCCTTATCCTCTTCATTAGTACTCATACAGGTTTTTAGAACTTACCATGCATTCACCTCCTTGCGAACAGCCACACTCACCACACGTCTTTCGTCCACGTTAGGCATTCCCATTATTGCCCCTTCCTAGGAAGGCCTGATCTTGAGTTTTACCCCTTAGACTAGTTTGCCATCCTAATTATTGTGTGTATTTTTCTATGCATTCACACAATAAGGAAATTAGATATTTATACTGACACAAAGTGTCAAAGCTCTAGATAGAACGATAAATAGTAGAAGAAGGGAGAATTTCCTATCATCGCGTAGTTTCTAAGTCATTATTGCGGCGCACTTCACAACCATAAGTAAGAAACTACGTAACGTGGTTGTGTTGAGCTATAATTACTAGGTACTTTAACCTCATGCTCTGATACCTCGTTTGTCATGACCCAGATTCTGAAATTCGGATCGCAACTGGCATCGTTGACCTCTTAGAGGTTGCAGAAGCCTCATCTTTCATTCATCACATTCATATGGTTATTTTAGCACGACACACTTTTTAAACTTTTAAACATAGGAGTATACATAGACTTCATATAGTTATTTTCATGATTAGCATATACGAAGTTCAACTAAATTATAAACATCATATATCATAAGAATCTATTTGAAATAGAATAAGAATATATCGTAAATACGTTTTCCAAACATGGCCTTATTACAAAAGCTTTGAAATGCAAGTACGAAAGAAACGCTAGGGACAACATCCACAAGCATTTTCAAAAACTAAGGCTAGACAAAATCTATAGCATCCTTCAAATCACGAGGACCTACCAAATAGTTTGGAGAAATGCTGAAGTCCAAACGTTGCAAGTGTCCTCAACCTGTTCTCTGACCTACAACTATAAAAATAATAAATAGTAGGGGGTTAGTACACCACCTGTACTAAGTATGGATGTATGCACACATACACATAAAACTATGCATTATCAATGAAAGTTCTTCCTAAGCAACATGCAATGCTGCGAAAGTCTTTAGTCATTAGACTTTCTAATTCGTTAGTTAGTTTGTGAATTGTGGTATGATATGATGTATTTTAATTGCATCAAACCACACAACTCATTTTCTATATATTACAAGACATAGTGTCATCAACATATTTTAGAACACTTAGGCGGACGAATTACAGTTTTGATCCTCCAAACCGGGAGCTCCTATTGTACAACATAGATTATTTTTCTGTCTTTCTTCTTCTTTTTGTGTAGCTCTTCATTTGGTTCCTATGTTTACTGAAAGTGAAATGATCATTGTCGTCCCCATACCACAATAATCAATGTAATTAATCCATGGACTGAGCAATTATTTCCCTAACTTATAATGAGTAAGTCTTTGAATTATATATTTCATTACCGTGATAAGCAATTCCTATGGATTCATGCCATTGATTTCATTACTTTCGGTTATATATTATAATTTCATATACATGCCTTTGGGAATATATGCATACATAAGAATCTCAAGTTAGGGCCCAACATATAGGACCTCAACCCGAGGGCCTTTTTTTAGCAAATACAGAGTTTGCTTCATTCGTTAAGTCGTACTTCACATTATTCATTTCATTCATTCATAGGCTGATGTAAACACCAGCTATATCTACGATGAAAATTAATACTCTCATCGGTATCATGAAGTGCAATGACAATGAATGACCTAATCTCATCACTTAAATCTGATTTCACCTCCTGATTGTCTTGCACAAACACCTTCGATATCATTCATTTCATTATCTTTCATACTTTGAGGCTGACCTCATTCTTTCTTTGGGAACTTTAACCTTAACCGACATAGATCATGTGAACATCATGAAATCCAGTGTCTTCCCCGAACCGAAAAGAGGTAGAACTACCGGCCAAAGTGATCCGAACACGCTAGCATATATAGGGAGTTGAACCTTGCTATATTGGTAGTATAGGTTCTAAGAAAACTAGATATAAGAAGATCCATACCCGGCATGTCGAACAATATCATCTCATGAGAGTAACGTGAACCTACACTCTTCCCGAAGGAAGGCATCACCGCTCATAGCTAGCCTATTGGTGCTCTGTACAAAGTTCCATTACATTAAACTCATACATCATGGAAGTTGAGTTTTCTAAGTTATGACTGGGGATTCATTTCTCATTAGCATATTCTAATCTCATCCACTAGTAGTAAGGTGAATTGTCCTTAACACTTACATATAGAGTATTATTGAGATTGTCATCTTGATATTTACACTCTCTTAGGGTGAGTATCTTAAGTGACCTTTACTTAGGATTGATGGAGACTTGTCTGATCATTCATATTAGGCCTCTTATCATGTCATTGCCTTTCTTAGAATCATAGAAATAAACTAATTTACACCTCATTACGTGAATGTTCATTTCTGCTTTACTTTAGGGTTGGATCAAGCATTATGAGCTTTGCCTCTAGAATGCGATTTACTTTACTCTATTGATGAGTGGTCAACTTACTTTACATTGATGCAAATGTGAATTTGCGTAATATCATCCTTTGGTGTTAATGAGACTGGCTCACACATTCTAAACACCTTAGAGTGAGTTCTTTTACTAGTAGCTTAGGGGTTTAAGTGAGACTTTTCCTACTTCTGAACACCTATTTTGGTCATTTACTTACTTTAGACCCCTTTAATTATGTTATAACTCCCGTTACTTATGTACTTTTGTGTAGTAGATTCATATTATCGTTTATGGATGATGAACACTTTATTGAATGAGTTTCATGAGTTTATATGTCATTATTTTAGAGCATGTTGGGAGTTTTACCAATGAATGGCAGGACCTTAGTTATGGATTAATTTAATTACTTTTGATGTGTTTATTCATTTGGCATTCCAACATTTAAGTCATATAAGATAGTATAGGGTATGTTGGGACTTGTCCCATTGGTTGAAATACCCTTAGTATGGATTCATTTTGTTGTGTTGGTCATGCTGAATTTGACATTGGATTATATTGGGCACATAAGATTGCTGTAAATTTTGTATTGGCCTAGAAAATTTGAAAAATGACTTCATAGCCAATTTATTGGCACAAGCCAAACATCATTAAAATATAATTTCATGAGATTCTCATTAGGCAATTTTTTCGTCATTAATTAAAAGAAAAAAGTGAAGCCAATTCCATTCAACTTTTGGGAACGACATTGTTAGACATTTTACTATCGTAACCCAAACATTCATTCAACTTATGATTTTATGGAGATTTGTTTAGACAACCTTATAACATTACTTTAGGCATAACACTTTTAAACATCTTGGACAGAATAATATTAGTATTTGATGAATATATAATCTTTGAAACGTCATATTAACAGCAAGTATGCACAACAGACTGTAACATCTTCATCGATAACATTTTCGGACATATCTTTAACATAGTATCATTCTTTTAATTCACATAATAACACGTAGCATCAAACGAGTCCAATGAATAGGTTCATTCAATCATTATTTGATCAAAAAACCATACAAACTAAGATCATACATCACCACATACCAACAACATGATTTATAACCTATTCAACATTGAAATCTTAACAAGAATACTAGGGAAAGGATTTTGACAAGAACGACGGGAAACAACCCTTGTTTTCAAGCTCTTTGAATTATTCGAAAGAAAGTTATCTTGGAGAAAGAATTCCAGGAGAGAAACCCATACCTTAAGTAGAACTTAATCTACGAATACTATCTTGAACGAAAACTTGGAGAGACGGAAGAAACATTGAAATCGCTAGGAGATCAATGGAATGTTTCGTTTTTCTTTCCACTCGCTTGCTTATGTTTGACGACCCTTTTTTTCTATGCGTTTGAAAGTGAATATATTATAGGTGAACAAATGATATTAAATTATACAACTTATTTTTAATAATTAATTTAAAAAATTAATGTAACCAATTAGCAATTCGCTCGCATAAGTTTTAACTAAATTAAGAGAACATAAACTTAATCAAATCTGGAAATGGTGTTGCATGGTTTGTCAAAACTTTGACTCTTTATATTAATCAATTAAAATCCTAATTTATTTAATGTAGGTACCTAGGGTAAGTACTTAAAGTTACACTCAAGTCAGTGGTGGAACAAAAATTAACCGTTTCTGGACCATCCTAGGTAAGGACTAGGATGTTTCTTGAGTTGTCTTAGGTTAGTATACGAAATTGTTTGAGCATTTTAAACAATTAATTTTAAATTACTAGGTTACTGATTTAAGGGACTTAAATTAATAAAGTACCTTAAGTGTTAGGACCATAACCAATCCTTGAAACATCCTAGGTTAGGTACTAGGTTGTATTTTCTTCTTTAACCGAAATCTGGAAATTGCGTCGTGGATTTTGGTTTTTCCCCTTTAATTTCAATTAATAAGTTTTTTTTAATAATTAATTAAGTATACTATGTAATTATTAAGTATGCCGATGTATTAGGACCTTAAACTAACTCTTTGGACATCGAGGTTAGGTACTAGGTTTCCGTTTCTTGTATTAATCGGGAATCTGAAAATTTCATTTTCAGTGTCGGTTAGCCTTTAAAATAATTTTTAATTTTATAAATTATTAATTCGGTAACATAGGGGAGTTACTAAAGACACCTATGTTTTTAGGCAAAACTAACCAGTTGGACCATCCTAGGTTTAGGCTCTACGTTGTCTCTGTAACTAGTACTAGGTAGTGGCCAACCGGGTTTAGTCCTAGGTTGTTGGGTGCACTATGTTTTCCAATTAAGTTATTCCTAGGTATTAGTTATTAGACAGTAGGTTAGAGTCTTTAAAATTTGTTAGGGGGTTAGGTACCACATGAGTGGTCCTTTGTGCACGTTTTCCCCCAAACTAACCAACCAAAATCAGTTTAGGGGTTGTCCCCTCCTTTGGATCTTTTCACATGTTTGCACATTGTACTTGCATATGGGTTGGTTCCTGCCTTCCTAACTAACGATCATTATGGTTCATTTGGCGAATGTTTACTTATTGTCCCAAGGAACCTCAGCTATGTCCTTGGGCACTGCTTAATCTAATACTCATTTGTAAATGGTTATGTTGCTTGGTTCTGGCTTGCACACATGGAACCTGTACCTAATGGAATTGGTGTTGGTGAATAAAAACATTTAATAATTTAGCCATAGGTTCTTCATGCAGGTTAGAATTCTACAAGCTGGATTCATGTTGCCGCCTTGGGTTAATGTAGAAGTTGGCTCACACCCCTTAGCCAATTTAATATACAATGCCCAATATTTTTCAATATTTGGCATTGGGACGCCTATGTACCCCCAATACGCATTCCTAAATACCTATTGACTATTCACTAGGCATGTAATTTTCCGGAATGTTACACTTAGAATTCAGATTATTATACTTGCTACTTTGCTTGTTCTGTTATATTTTATTTCAACTTTACTCTATCTGACATGCTCAGTACCTTTCAAGTACTAGCGCATACGTGCGATACATCTTCTCGTGATGTTGGTTCAATTTTTCAGCATCCAGATCACACATAGATCAATTTCCCGATCTCCAGTTCAAAAGATTCAGTGGTCATTTCTCATTATCCGAGGACAACAATCATGAGTGTCATTTTTGTCCTTAGTCATTTAGTTTAAGTTTTTGCTTGATTTAACTGGGGGCTTCTCCCAGTATTTCTAGTCTAGTTTAGAGGCTTATTTCAAACATAGTTAGTTTCAACTTAGTAGTGAGTTAATATTTCTTTGTATTAAGCTCATCGGATTTTCATATATCTCAGTTTTAGCATATGGGTATTCCCCATCTTTTCATTATAATTTATGATTTAGATTTTGCAATAGTTTATTATCTTTAGTATAATCATGATCATGCCAGCAGGGTTAGCTTGGGATCACTTGTAGTCCTAGGTTCCTTGTCCGCGTCTCGGTGGTAGCTCAGGGTCTGACACATTAAAAAAGAATCTTATTTATGATCAACCTTAAAAAAATCAAACTTCTTCATTACTAAGCACGTCACATGACCTAGTCTTACATGCCAGAGGTTAATATTAGGAATTAGATTGACTTAACTTTGAAAAGAAACAAAATTGTAATTGGAAATGGAATTGCTTCCTTTTGGAAAAGAAACTATAATTTTAGAAAAGATCATAGACTTAGGACTAGCATGCTCCAATAAGTATATACCATCCTTGACATCACCATAAACTTGATTGTTCTTCATTAAATAACCTTGTAAAATCCATCAACTAGGAGGAAAGTGAAGGTCACATATGTATTGACTGCATAAGTTATTGACAAACAATAAATTGCATTTGAAAATTGAAACAAACAATACATTATGAAGAGTGAGTTTAGGAAGTATAGGAGAACTTCCTTTATGGGTCACAATGATCCTAAAAGAGTTAGGCAGTGTGATATGTAATGTTACAGGAGAGTAATTAAAGAAGTGAAAAATTGAGAGTCAAAAAACTTGTGTTCTCTAGTACTTGATTCAATGATGTAGGTGTTGAAATTAAACATAGCTAAACACTGAGGCAGAGTATTTTTGAACTGTTCCAAAAACTGCAGAGGCATTGAAATGAACTGTTGTGCTATTCTATTCTATTTTTAGGTCTCTTGCAACCTGTTTCACCAAGGGTGCATGCTACTCCTTATTGAGTTGATAAAAATGTTGATAGATGATCATGTTGTTCTGCCATGCCCTGGGTCTCAGTGTTGTCCTTACTAGGGAAAGCCCCATTAGCCCTTCCTTGAATCCCTTTAGTCTTAGAAGGAATGAAGTCTTTGGACTTAATGAATTCAAAATCATTTGGATACCCAATCCTCCTATAACAGTTATCATAAACATATCCGGTCTTTCCATAATGTGTGCAAGACACTTTTGGATCATACTTATTCCTTCTCCCCATATTCTTGTAGTTCTCTCTACAACCCCTTTGATTGGGAGTGGGGTTCCTATGTGGTGCAAAGTTATCTTGGGACAAGTTCCATTGTGAGACAAAGTTACTAGATTTTAGAAAATTTCTCCCTTGAAAATTAGCCATTAAAACCATAAGCATCATTAGAAAATGAGATGTGTGCAGACGTTTCTCTTTGGTTTTCATCCTGTAAAAGGAGTGAATAAGCATATTCAATATAGGTGGTTCGTTCATGTTTAAAATGTGACCTCGGACATAAACATCATTGAGACCCATAAGAAATTGTATCAATTTTTGATCCTCCAATTATTTAACCAACTTAGATTCACCCTCACTAACACATACGAAAGAGCGACACATCATGATATTGAGTGCATTAATTTCATCCCACAAACGTTTTAGCTTGGTAAACTATCTTGCTACATAAGAATTTCCTTAAAAAGTTTCCAAAGTTCCTTTTGCAAATGATAAAGTTTAGCACCAATTGTCCTACAAAATTTGTTCTCCAAGATGTCCCACAATTCTTTTGTTGTTTTAGAGTAAATTACAGTATCTGCAATTTCTTTTGTCAATGAATTTAATGATCATCATATTACCAGGTCATTGCAGCAACTCCACTGTCTATGTTGTGGATTTTGTGGATCCGGTGTAGCACAAGTTCCATTGATGAATCCAAGTTTCATATTGGCAGATGGGGCAATAAGAATGCATCTCCTCCAACCTGGAAATCCTTTTCCATCAAAAGTTGAAGTGATCAAGTTCATTCGCTGTGAATTTGAATTCTGAAGGAAATATGGGTGATGTATATCAATCTTCACCAAATGATCAGGTTGTTCATTCAGAGTAGAAGAGCTTTCTGAAGGAAGAACAGTCCCAGCAGCTGGGGTTCCCATCTTTTAGAAAATTGATGGTGCAGAAAGATATGTTGATTTGGATCGAGCTATTGGTCTAAAACGATGAAAGAAATTGTCGCTAATTTTGGGGAAATTTCTGAATGCCTGTTATATCTAGTACCATGTATATATACAAGCATAATTACTGAATAAAACTAAAAATAAAGCAATAACAATATAGACTAGTTACCTTCTAATTTGTAAAACACCTAACCATATGAAACGAACTATTATTCCATTACATGCCTAACATGTGAGTCCATTATTCTAGACTGATCAATCCAACAGTTCACAATTGATCCGTCTAGTTTCTTATGAGAGGTTGAGATTACTCTACGTCACAATCAAAAAAGTATTAAAGGATCTAGGTTTTGTAAAAGTTGTCTGAAATCTTCTTTCCTCTTCTTTCTACTTTCTTCTTCAAAATCTTCAATCGTTTCTTTGGGAGAATTAGAAGATGATGATAGATTTTGACAGATTATAAATTCAAATGTTATAAAATTACAAGGTAAATGCACGAATGGGTATCAAACAGAGGGCAGCTGCGGAAAACAAGAAAATCTTAGAACAATGATAATAACACCCAGATGACAAAAAATTCCAACATACCCTTTGATATAAGAATACCATAAAAGATATATTTGTTAACCATTGCACCAATATATTTCTAGAGCACATCCATTAGATTGGACCTCTTGATATTCATTAAAAAAAAAAACATTCCTGAAAATGAATAATAAGCTAAAGTACTTACGGTTGAATAGTGCCAACTAAATTTGACCAAATGAAATTGAAATAATATATAAAATTATAGGTGCTAGACGTACATATGGCTCTTCTTTGTAATTTTATGTTTTTTCTGTTACCCGTACAAAAAAGATATGGAGAGTGCTTAAGAATCAAATACACAATTCAATTACCTAATGATTAACTAAACCTCGCAACGGAAACTTTATCACTCTATTGGTCCAACATGATAATGTCACAACCCAAAAGCACCCCTACAAGCTAGAGAGAACCCTCGGATCATGACCGGGCGTACTTGACCCTTGGAGTTTTGTACAAGCCATTTAATTATCGTTAATTTCATCATAAGACATGAAAAATAATGTGGAATTAAAAACTTTTCATGACAATTAATATAAAAAAGGAATTATTTTATAAATACTTAAAAAATCTCATTATCACAAGCCAAACTTAAAGACACAACATAAATAACTTAGGGACACTGCCCTTTACATTTAAAAAAATACATAATAAGTCTTAACATAAAGAAACTAAAAAGATAGGAATTATTCCCTCAGATATATGAGAACACACTTTTTCTTGAGAGGAACTTTCCAAGCTTTGCCTTCTACACTTCAACCTTCCTTCCAAAACCTATACTTATAGAGTATAGAAAAGTATGGGATTAGTATATAGTAATGTACTAAGTATGACATATGCAAAAACATGCAAGAAGGGACACTTCAGTAAAACAAATTTTCATGTCAATTCAGTAAAACATTCGTGAATATAGAAGTAAAACAACATAAGAATTATCATTTTACACTTAGAGAAGAATTTCCATAATTTTAACAAAAGAAGCCTCTTTACAGTAAACTTTCAAAATGTCAAAGTGAAAACATTTGGACATTACAGTGACCTCATCCTATTCTAAGGAGTGAACTTCCAAGCCAAGCAAAGAGGAAGTGAACATATTTCAATAGGAGTTTCCCTAACTAACGATTATCTTAAGACTCACGAAGGTAAGATATGTATGAAGTACGTATATGCCTCCTTCTAAACACACCAAAGTTATAATCAAGGCTACCCCTTTTCAGCTTACTCACCTTTGGAGAACAAGCCCCCACTCATTGACAAGACATTAGAAGAACACCTAATTAACCCACAAAGATTTCCCTTTCAGAATGCCTACTTAGTGCAATGAATAGATGACGTCCCACACCACCACCTACCCTAAGTAGTACACTCTTTTAGAAGGCTTGGCTAAAATATTCCCCTTTCGGAAGGTCTACTTAGTTAAATGGATAAATAGCGTCCCATTCCACTACCTACCCCAAGTAGTACGTTCTTTTAGGAGTCATAGTTCAGTTAATTCACATAACGCTCACCAAGACTCCCGTTTCGTACTGTCTACGTGGAATGGATAAGTAGTGTCCCATTCCACTACCTACCCTAAGTAGTACACTCTTTTAGGAGACTTAGCATTTTCATTACTTTTCTGTGGATTAGTTTAACCGATATAGACCATGAGAGTGATACATTAAATCCCGATAATAACCCTTATCGGATGAAGCATACTCACTTTCCTAGACTAAGGTCATTCTCTTCGCTTTTACATGGCTTTCCCAATAGCTACACCTATATGGGCACATATTTAAGGGATAAGGAGATATCTATTGAGTAACTTATTCTCTACTAACGAGGAGTACTCATCTCAAGAGGATACAACATCTCAACTTATGAAGTGTAATCATCTCTCTATTACTCGGTGCTAATAGGCATAAAACTCCCCACGACTTCCACATGATAAATTATAGGTTAGGCTCCCAACGGTGGAACACCATATCTCAACTCACGAAGGGAATTCATCCTCCAACCTATCTTTACCAAGCTCTTAGTATGTAGTAGGGTTGCTACTAAAAACCTCATCTCAACTCAGGAAGGGTGTTCACCCCAAAACTCCTCTTTTGACTTAACTTAGCTTCATTCATTCATTCAAGTTTGAGTATGTGTACATGTGAGCACATCTTGCACGTAAACATCATTTTTTTAAATTTAACTTCTACATATGCTTAGACCTTCATTCATCACATCACACACTTTACATGCTTCAAAAAATCATATGTCATTTAGACATAATTCCTAACATACTTTTCATAACAAGCTTCATAAAACACATTAACAGGAGTATCTTCATTTCCAACTTTCTTCACATACTATGCCTTCATGGACACATTCACAATAAACAAGTAACTATACACTCATACAATTCAAGTAAAACACTGCCACCAAGAAGGTTGATCATACCACTCAACAACATTTCATAATTAAAGCTAAACAACATAAAAAACTTACCCTTTAATCCAAGCATTCATCACATATAAAATTTTACTCAATATTTAATCATAATGTAGGCCTTTTGGCAGTATCTAAACAACAATATCAACCAAAAGAAACAAAAGCTCAAAGACTACAAATTCATGCTCACTTAACCCATTTCTTAAGCAAAGATTTGATGAAAAGCTTTATCATGATTTCATTGTTGTTTAGCATTAAAGTAACCAACTAATCTTAGAAGCATTATATTTTAATCATTAGAAACGTTTTCATGCAAGACCGATATTTCGAGTTGAAGATAGAAGAAACTAGGGTCGAAAAATCTTTTTTAACTATTTTAGAAAAGGGGCTCCTTGAATGGAAGAGAGTTCAAGGATGGATACCATACCTCACATTGAAGAAACCCCAATGATATTTTAGGAAGAAATGACAACCAACAACCCTTCTAGTTCCTTCTTGACTTCTAGTTTCCAAGGAGACTTCAGAGAGAGTTCTAAGGGAGAGGGTTTTGGGTTGGAGGAAGAAGAGTATATAATTAAGTCTTAAGGTTTGAAACACTTTCATATACGTAATAAACCCTAAAATAAATGTCCATGTTTCATAAAATACTTGGGGTGAATTTACCAAACACCCCAAGCCTTGGCAGAAAAATTACAGTTTTAGAAAGTCTCCATCAACGGACAAATCAATGGACCGTTGGTGGGGTCTCATTCATTGAGACTTAGAACCATTCACATGATGGACATCCTTCCTTGCAGGTCCAATCGACGCCCATGGTCGAAGGACCGTTGGTTGATCAACAGACCGTCCCTTGGGTCGTTGTTTTGTCACTGTTTTGGCAGCTACTTACCAAGAGGTGGGGTCCTCTTCTAGGGACCCTTGTGGGTCCTAGGTGTGTCGTTCCCGGACGTTAAACCTCTATAACATGTCATATAGTTCTTAGTAACATCCCACATCAACTTCAACTAAAAAACACAGGTAAAGTTCACTCAATAACATTTAGACACACAGTCACTTTTTAAGGAACACCTTCCGAACGTCATGGACATTCTTGGACGTTTGACCTCCAAACTTAACCAAACCTCACATAATGCCTAATAAAATCAATGTAACTCATTTTAACTTTAATTTAACTCGAGAAACAATCACGAAGCGCTAGTTCACCTTAGTTCATTTTAGTGGGTTACATTCTCCCCCACTTTGAATAACATTCGTCCTCGAATGAAATTAAAACTTTAAGACCTAAAAGGACTAACTTATCATCACACTAAAACATTGAAATCAAGTTTCAAACATTCAAAATAAAAGTAACAAATAACAAGGAGTACTATTTCATATTTTCACACACATTGCAACACAAGCACTTTAGCAAAACTTTAACAGTTCAGAATCTTATCATATCCTTCACTTATGGAGGAACTACCTTATCCAACATTAAAATTTCTCATATATGACACTTTTACACATATAGAAACTAAAATTCAAGACAAAGCAATTTTCTTCAAAAATGAGAATTTTCATAGTGAGCATCACTGTACGCAAGAACCTTTGCCAAACTTCACAAATTCAACTCTCATTTTCATTTGTTCACTTATGGAGTAACTACCTTCTCCAACATCAAACATTCTTATAAACATCATTTATAAACAGATTGAAACAAAAATTTGGACTTCCTTAAAGTGAACTCAAAACTTCATTGTTTCATTTGCTTAGAATTTTAATAATGTTCCTTTCAAACAACTTTAACAAGATGTCATGACAATATGAGAGACAAGACTATACTACCTTACTCCAAAGAGACTTGGAAAGTTACAATAAGTGCAATGTGAGAGTAGCATCCCATATTACCAGTCCCACATAGTGACCTTGAGGATTCTCTTGTACTAAGTACACTACATGCAATTCTACTCAATATTCATTGTGCAAAACATAGATTTAACCCGTTCCTTTAACATTAGACCTAAGTCATTTAACTTCATACACAACACATGATAAGTCAAACTATTATGCAAGACTCTTAATCATCACCAAACTACTAAAGATTTTTTCTTAGGCTTGAATAAGAACAAAAAAGATAGATGAGGATATCCACTACATTTCTACTAAACTCATTTTCCTCCACTTAGGGTAAATCCATCTTCAAGGCCTCATACACCAAAGTCGTACTATGCTTCACACAAGATAGAATCTCATACATCTCATAACTCATGATCATCAAGACTAAACATCAACCTTACAAGTTAAGCATAACACTTTCCTCTTAGGATTAAAGCCTAGACAAACTCTCTTAATCACCACCTCATTCAACTCTTAGGCTACACTTGACTCAATTTCATGGAAGAAAACTCCCTTACTAGGTATTCATCACATTTAATCCTTAGTGTAAACCTACACAAGAACCTTAACCAAAATCACAAGAACAACTATTAAACATTTGTCACACAAGAAGGTTGACCTCAACTTCTACAAGATCTCCACATTCTCTCAACATTCCTCAAATTTACACCTTAAACCATTTCTACAATCATTGAGCATAATCACAAAATAACTCATTTACTCTCAAGGGTACTTCGTTCAATCATTATAACTCTTACCATACATAGAACTACACCACCATAAAGTTTCTCATCGCAACACTTCCAAATTCATAAATCACACCTAGTCATAAATGGAATCATATCACAATTGGCAATTGCTTACCTTCCTTTGCTACTAGTCTAAAATCACAAAACCTATACAGCAAAACTCACATGTTCCTCATCAAACGTAGACATCTCCCTTTCCAAGGAACAGTCTAGAAAACTGCAGGACAAAGGAGGAAAATATTGAGAGAGATCTATGAGTAAGTTCAGGCAGATTCAAGAGAATGAAGAAAGTTAAAAACTTATCATCCAATGCCTCTTGTCACAGGGATGTTCGCGATCCACCAATGACAAAGATACTCTACACGGGGCTTGGTGAGAACTTTTAGCTCCTAACTATTTCCCCATACCTATGTTTATATACCAAGTCTTTCACGACCCGAAAGCACCCCCTAGAATCTAAGGAGAACCCTCGGATTATGACCGGGTGTACTTGACCCTTTATGATCTTGTACAAGCCCTTTAACTATTATTCATTTCATAAGACTTTAAAAGTAGTGAGAAATTAAAACTTTTAATGACAATTAATATAAAAAAGGAATTCTTTTATAAATACTTCTAAAATTTTATCATTACAAGCCCAACTTAAAGACACGACATGAATAACTTAGAGACACGGTCTTTTATATTTAAAGAAATACATAATAAGTCTTACCATAAAGAAACTAAGAAGATAGGAATTATGCCGTCAGATATATGAGGACACATTTTGTCTTGAGAGGAACTTTCCCAAGATTTTCCTTCTAGACTTCAACCTTGATTCCAAAACATATACTTATAGAGTATAGAAAAGAATGGGGTTAGTATATAGAAATGTACTGAGTATGGCATGTGCAAAAACATGCAAAAAGGGACATATTAGTAAAAACACATTTTCATGTCAATAAAGTAAAACATTCATGAATATAGAAGTAAAAAAACATAAGAATCATCATTTTAACTCTTAGAAAAGAATTTCCATAATTTTAGCAAAAGAAGACACTTTACAGTAAACTTTCAAAATGTTACAGTGAATTCATTTGGACATTACAGTGACCTCATCCTATTCTAAGGAGTGAACTTCCAAGGCCAAACAAAGAGGAAGTGAACTCATTTTTGTAGGAGTTTCCCTATCTAAGGATTATATTAAGACTAACCAAGGTAAGACATGAATGAAGTACACATATACCTCCTTCAATACAAACCAAAGTGATCCTCAAGATTACCCCTTTTCGGCTTACTCACCTCGGGACAACAAGCCCCCACTCAATGACAAGAAATTATAAGAACACCCAAACAACTCACCAAGAATTCCCTTTCGGAATGCCTAATTAATGCAATGAGTAGATGGCGTCCCATACCACCAACTACCCTTAGTAGTACACTCTTTTAGAAGGCTTGGCAGCAAGACTCCCCTTTCGAAAGGTCTACTTAGTCTTTTTTAGGAGTCTTAGTTCATTTAATTCACATAAGGCTCACCAAGACTCCCCTTTCGGAATGTCTACCTAGTGCAATAGATAAGTAGCGTCCCATTACACTACCTACCTAAGTAGTATACTTTTTTAGGAGACTTAGCATTTTCATTACTTTTGTGTGGTTTAGATTAACCGATATAGACCATGAGAGCTAGACATTGAATCCCGATATTAACCACTATCGGATGAGGGATCCTCACTTGCCTAGAGTAAGGTCATTCACTTATCTTTTACATGGCTTTCCCAATAGCTACACCTATGCAGGAGCAGAGTTAAGGGATAAGGAGATTTCTACTAAGTAACTTTTTCTGTACTAATGAGGATTACTCGTCTCAAGAGGATACAACATCTCAATTTATGAAGTGTAACCATCTCTTCTTCATATACCCTCGGTGCTAGACCTAACTCCCCACGGATTCTCAACATTATAAATTATAGGTTAAGGATAACTAGTGAACACCTAATCTCAACTCACGAAGGGAATTCATCCTCCAAACTATCTTTACAAAGCTCTTAGGATGTAGTGAGGTTGCTAATAAAAACGTCTCTCACTCAGGAAGAGTGTTCCCAAAACTCCCTTTGACTTAACTTAGCTTTCATTCATTAGTTCAAGTTTGAGTATGTGTTAAATGTTTCCACCTTGCCTATAAAACATCATTTTT
The DNA here is from genome assembly GCA_027704765.1 of Solanum habrochaites. Lineage (NCBI taxonomy): Eukaryota > Viridiplantae > Streptophyta > Magnoliopsida > Solanales > Solanaceae > Solanum > Solanum habrochaites. The sequence continues at coordinate 28,683,167 of JAKWJA010002493.1, forward strand.
TAAATTAACTTTTTTATATGCTTAGACCTTCATTAATCACAATCACACACTTACAATGCTTCACAAAACTCAGTGTCATTTAGACATATTACTTGCATACTTTTCCTACAACAAGATTCAAAAAAACACATTAACAGGAGTATCTTCATTTCCAACTTTCTTCACATAATATGCCTTCATGACACATTCACAATACACAAGTAACTATACACTCATACAATTTAAGTAAACACCCCCACCAAGAAGGTGGACCATACCACTCAAGAATATTTAAAAATTAAAGCTAAACAACTCAACCAACTTTCCCTTTATTCCAAGCTTTCATCACCTCTAACATTTTACTCAATATTTAATCAAAATATAGCCCTTAAGGCAGTAGAAAAACAACAATATCAACCATAAGAAACCAAATCACAAAAACTACCAATTCATGCTCATTTAACACATTTCTAAAGCAAAAATTGATGAAAAGCATTATCATGATTTCACTGTAGTTTTAACATTAAATTCACCAACTAACGTTAGAAACACTTGAGTCATTAGAAATATTTTCATGCAAGACCCATATTTAGAGTTGAAGATAGAAGAAACTAGGGTTGAAAACTCTTTATGAAATCATTTCAAAAAGGGGCTCCTTGAATGGAAGAGATTTCAAGTATGGATACAAAACCTCACATTAAAGAAACCCCAATAATTATTTATGAATAAACGACCACCAACAGACCTCCTAGTTCCTTCTTGACTTCTAGCTTCCAAAGAGACTTGAGAGAGAGTTCTAAGGGAGAGGGGTTTTGGGTTTTAGGAAGAGGAGTCTAATATTAGGTCTTAGGGTTTAAACAATTTAATTTATCTGATAAACTCTATAACAAATGGACATGGTTCATAAAATACTTGGGGTGAATTTACCAAACACCCTAAGCCTTAGAAGAAAAATTACAGCTTTGGACAGTCTCCATCGACGGACCAACCAACGGGCCGTTTATCAACAAACGGCCTGTTGGTGGGGTCTCATTGGTTGAGACTTAGCACCATTCACAATATAGAAAGCGTGCCTTTCAGTCCCAATTGATGCCCATGTTGATGGACCGTTTGTTGACCAATGGACCGTCTCTTGGGTCGTCGTTTGGTTACTGTTTTAGCAGCTACTTGCCAAGAGGTAGGGTCCTCTTCTAGCGACCCTTGTGAGTCCTAGGTGGGGTAATTCCAGGACGATAAACCCCTATACTAAGTCATCTAGGTCTTAGGAACATTCCACATTAATTTCAACTAAAACGAACAAGTAAAACCTACTCAAACAAATGAAGACACACAAGCACTTTTTAAGGCACACCTTCCGAAATCATTTTAAAAAGGGGCTCCTTGAATGGAAGAGATTTCAAGTATCGATACAAAACCTCACATTGAAGAAACCCCAATAATTTTTTATGAATAAACGACCACCAACAAACCTCCTAGTTCCTTCTTGACTTCTAGCTTCCAAAGAGACTTGAGAGAGAGTTCTATGGGAGAGGGGTTTTGGGTTTTAGGAAGAGGAGTCTAATATTAGGTCTTAGGGTTTGAAACAATTTAATTTATCTGATAAACTCTAAAACAAACGTACATGGTTCATAAAATACTTGGGGTGAATTTACCAAACACCCCAAGCCTTAGAAGAAAAATTACAGCTTTGGACAGTCTCCATCGACGGACCAACCAACGGGCCGTTTATCAACAAACGGCCTGTTGGTGGGGTCTCATTGGTTGAGACTTAGCACAATTCACAATATGGACAGCGTGCCTTGCAGTCCCAATTGATGCCCATGTCGATGGACCGTTTGTTGACCAATGGACCGTCCCTTGGGTCGTAGTTGGTCATGTGTGGCACCTACTTGCCAAGAGGTTTGGGGTCTCTTCTGCCCCTGGGGTCTAGGTGGGGTCGTATTCCAAGACGATAAACCCCTAAACTAAGTCATCTAGGTCTTAGGAACATTCCACATCAATTTCAACTAACACGAACAAGTAAAACTCACTCAAACACATGAAGACACACAAGCAATTTTTAAGGCACACCTTCCGAACGTCATAGTTATTCTTGGACGTTTGACCTCGAAACTTAACCAAACTTCACAAAATGCCTAATAACATCAATGTAACTAATTTTAACTTAAATTTAACTTGAGAAAAAATCACGAAGCTCTAGTTCACCTTAGTTCATTTTAGGGTGTTATAGATAAGAAGTGTTAAAAGATTATAGTATGAATATTAATAAAAATGATGAAAGCAAGAAGCATCAATATATTTTAAAATTTTCATATAGTGAGGACAGAAAAAAATAATTTAAAAATAGTAAATCGGATAACGAATATTTCAAAGGGTAGTAATGTGTGACGAATCGAAACTCGTGGTTACCTCATATAATTGAGTTCAAGACTGTAAAATCGAGAGAAGCACATGTTGGTAAAATATTATTATATATATTTCAAAAAGAACTATTTTATATCTGTTATATTTTGAAGATAATATTATTTTACAAATATTTCCTCTCCCTAAATAGCACTCTACTATTGGCAATTATATTAATATTGTTAGTAAAAAATATGGATGTTGCAATGTTTCCTTTTGACCAAAATAAGGGTCTTCAATTATCCAGACTAAATTTTCATCAATGTATTGATGACATGTATTCTCATATTTGTAACTGTTGTTGAGACGTTAGCAGTTTACTTATTCTTGGCTATATATTTCTTATGAATTCTTATGGAAAAGATGAGTAGAAAATATATAGTGATTTTTCTTCTTCCTAATATTATATTGTGTTGGGTTTAATCGTAAAAAAGTCTTTGTTATTTCCTGGCCCCAGTTTTAAACTAGAAAAGCTTGTTGAATCCTGGGGATACACCCATATCGGGTGAAATATCCTTCAGGACTATTTCTTTTGACACGCCTCAAGCTATAAAAAATTCCTATAAGAGTTATTGGTGAAGTACAAACTTTGGTGAATTTGGTAAAAGTGTTCGTGATGAAGGTATTTTTCATAAGATTTACAACAAGACTAACACAAGAATTATGTACATGCAACATACTTATAACCACATACCCATAAAACAATGAAATTAAAAAGCAATATCAAAACAATCAAATGTACAATCAACAAATTAGGATCTTAAACAAAAAAAGACTTAGGAAGTCCAGTAGATTTCACAACTAATTGAAGAAGACGATAACAAAGTCAGAGGAAAAATGAGAGAGGAGAAAGAAAAGTTTAAGAGGAAAATGGCATAAAGTTGAGGTGAGAAAAAGTGAAGGTTGGAATACACGTGTTAAGCGTATAGATCATTAAAAGATGAAATTCCACTAAAATAGGTACACATTTATAGTAAAACTCACGGAACATATTGTACAAATAAGTATTGCAGTGTTAATCTTTTTTTTGTTGGCTTATATAAAAGGTAAAACACATATGATTAATTACCCGTGATTCACACGGAATTGTACTATTTTACTTAGCTTACATATGAATTTCATAATATTCGTATTTTCGACACATACACTAAATTGCCAATAATTTTTTATCTTAGGACAAAGGTTCCTTCAAAATTTTAGAGTGAATGAGTCATACAGAGATTTTAAGTATAAGCAAGAACTCTAAGAAAATCTGCATGGAAATAGTTGGTCAAAAATTTGAAGTTATAAAGAACAACATCAGAATGTTAATGAAGAGACCAAAAGGTCTCAAACAATAACACTCCAAAGTAAAGTGGAACATCACGTACTTGTACGAACATAATTAACAAAATGAAAATGAAGGGCCTTCGACTCCTTTCTTATTAACCTCCGTCAATCTCTTTTGATTATAGTATTTCGTATCATGTATATGTTAAAAATTACCCTAAAATTATTAATATAAACAAAATATTCTTAATTTTCATAGAATAGTCATTTCTATTGCTTAGGTTTCATATCATCGGTCCCAATTTATATCGAATTGAACCCTAGTTATTGTTATGGGTATAGTATATAGTTATAGAAACTTGATGCAATGATCAACCAAGCAGTAGGTGGCATCTAAAGGAAACACGACAGAATATTCTAAATCAAAATTTTGATACATAAAATATTAAAATCTCAAACTTGAATTTTTTGAGGACTTGAACTCACAAATATCAACATATAATAATAACAAAGACGATATTGCTTTCCTAAAAATCAAGAGGAAAAATATGTTGCTTAACATATTTTTCAAAAAAGATAGTCTGTCAGGTCGTATCAAAGTTTAGAATTCACAAATTCAATTGAAAGAAGTCAAAAGAAAGAGTCATCACTAAGACAAAAATGATCTTTAATGATAATTAATAGTTTGATTGTCACTAAATATGTATTTTGTAAGGCAGTTTGTACTCTTTATAAGTGTCCCTAAAGTCCATAGCGACGCTCTAATGAAAATCAATTTGTTATGCCCTGAGCCTACACCCTGGGCGGGACTAGCACTCGAGAACCATTACTGGCCCCAAGAGAACCCTTGGTCTGGCTTACTTACTCAGCGGAAGACTTAAACATCAGAAATAATCTCAAATAAAAAACTTATGAAAATGTTAGAATTTCTTTAAATAAAGCATTCAATCTATCCCAAAATGGCTACTGAAGTCTCAAAGCAAAAAACCAAAATACAAAGCAAAAAGTCTCATAACTAATCGTCTGACTATCTATGAATCCTATAAAACAATTTAGATATATGTTGGAACAAACCCCACAACATCCTAGTGAACTGAAAATAAAATTTAAAGCAATAACAAGAGTCCTCCAAAATGCAAAGAGGCTTACCAACAGACTTTGAACTTCTCACTTGATCAACATGAATTTGATGCCGATCCTAGTAACATGTGTCTGTATCATATTAAGATGTTGACCAACTGGCATGAGTATATTGAGGTATGAGTATGCGAGTTGGAATGCTAAGCACAACATAGGCTCGAAAGCAATCTGAAGAACTTACCCGACTTAACTGAACTCATTTCAATATATAGTAGATTTAAAACAAGTGCAATATACCGAAAAACTATTTCAAGCATGATATCAAATTTGTATGTATGAAAAATACAAATAACTATGATATGTACGTAAAAATACAAATAAATTGTGTATAAGAATATAAATATTTATGTGGGAGTTTCTCAAAGCGGTAACCATCACTTAAGAGATAAAATGATGATACAACTTTTTGCCTCAGGCTGCCAGGGCCGTCCTATACCTTGACATAAGTATAGAACCTGAACTACTAAGTGGATCCACTATTCTAGGCCAAATAGCACTAAAGGAATAATGTAAAAAGTATTGACCCTTTTCTACCCATGGTGGCTACATGGTTTATGGGGGTTGTGAGTTGTCCGATCTCTCTTCCATATCGGTTCACAATACTAATCCCAAAAATATTATATTATCTCTTTATGATTTACAAACATACTTCCTTCAGTTATTTGGGATTACTTCTCAAAAACTTAGCTCAGAGGCTACCTTGGAAATCAAAGTTTTCCTTCTTGCTTTATTATGAAAACATGTCCTCTTTTCTGAAAACTAGCTCAAAAACTCTTTGAAAATCTCAGTTTCTGCTCTTATTTAAATGTGAAAACATTTTAAACTTTTTGAGAATACTTAGTTATCAAATAATTCTTTGAAGAAATGAACTTCAAGCATGAACTTTTTGCTTAACTTGAAACTTAAGACTTAAAACAAAGTTAAGACGTTTCTGAAACATTAGTGAAAACTGTAAAAACTTATCTTGACTTAACTCTTGACTTCTTGACTTGACTCTTAACTTCTTGTGTGGACTCTTAACATTCCTTGAATTGAATTACTTATTCAAGGATCATGATTTGCAATACGAATGATCTCATTATGTTAGGAATAATTTTAGATTGTTAAACATGAGAAAAGATAAAAAAATTCACAATTTTTTCCAAACTAGGAACCGCTCCGCGACGGTCCGTGGTTCCCATTATTTCCCGACGAATGTTATCTGCTTTTTCAAATTAAGCATCGAAAATTTCATAGGTTCTGTCTCCTAACACTTAAAATTATTTATACCATTAAATAACATCAGATTCTACTTGAAAACACAAATAAACATGAATCAATCTCAAGAAAATCAAATCAACACAACCCAAAAGAATTAAAACAAAATTTATCAAGAACTCAAGGATTTACTTTCAAATCTAATAACCTCACTGAAAGTGAATCATGATTGGAACATGGGTGATCTAACCAACTCTATGTGATATCACATACCTTGGTAGGGATCACCCCTGACGAAATGCAGAAGATAATCTCGACGAATCTTAAACGAATCTCGAACATTCTTCCTTTTCTCCTCTTTTCTCCTTTCTCCAAGCTCTACCATAAAATGCACTATTCTAAACTGACGAAAATATGAATCTATCCCAATTAAACTCTAAAAAATTAATTAGACTAATTAAGTAAGGAAAAGACTAAAATATCCTTCAAAAATCATGATTTATACTTTTCTTAATCTAACAATTCAACTTCCAAAGGGCATAACTTACTCATACAATCTCAGAATCTTACAAACTCGGCAGCGTTGAAATGATCATTCAAAGAAATATCCAACCATATGTGGAAGTGCTCCTAAATCATCCTAAGATAGAAGTTATAGTCGTTTGAAATTAACCAAAAACTCACTTTTTCTAACTTAAATAAATTTTCAGATTTTTAATTATTTCCAAAAATGACTATTTCCAGTTCTTAGCTTCTTCCTAACTATTTCAAATTATGAGATGTTACACAATTAATGTAGATAAATTCTATAGCATTCTTTGTTAATGTGCATAATATTGCAGATAAAAATTATTTTTTATATGCCAAAAAAGAGCGGAACAAATATGAAAAATTAGTCATATTGCGATTAAATAAGTGGACTAATAGTCTCTATACCAATATTTTTTGAAGAGTGTAATAGCATACACAATATTTGTACGTAAGATAAAACAATCAAAATAATATACTAAACTATGGCAAGCAATAGAACAATTTGTTTGGTTCTTTTAACAAACTTCACATTTTTGTTTTTACTAGTTATCACATATTTGTTGTTGTTTGTCATTAAATATATCACAATCCAAAAGTAATTTTCCCAAAATATATACAATGAAACCTGTAGAAAAGAAAAAAGAAATAGAAGATCAATTTTCGGTAATCCTTAGTGTAACTTTTAATCGAGTTCAGAAAAAGTCACCAAAATAGCAAAAAGAAATTACATTAGGTACATGAATAATTATGACGTACCATAAAATATTAATTTTCATGAAATAGGAGGAAATAAACTTTGAGAAACGAAAAACACTTAATGAGAAGCTTAATTAATGTATTTGAATTAGACAACTATATGGCGGGAAAAAACCTACAAATAGTAATGGCAGAAATAGAAGGTTTGCTTACTAAAGAACTAAATGTAATGAATTCATCCATTTCAGCAACGTTATGAGTTGTGAAATGATAGGTGCAAGATTACTAATGTTTTTTTGCACTTGAAGTTATTTTTCTTTGATTATTCTCTCTTCTTATAGTTCTTAGAAATAATAACTACCACATCAATAGAAAAGGGAAAATAAATGCTAATATATGCATACATGTCATCAAATTTTTCTCACTCACGAACCAAATGAACAATATAGGAAAGCCTATAAAAATGTATTGAAAATGAAATCTCCAAACATACGGTATGACTAAATGGTGATTCTACCTCGAGGAAATCCAGCACAAGCAAAATAGAAGAAGGAATAAGAGACATATATGGTAATAGGGTGGTAGGTTTAACGGGAAACATAAATGAAGCAACAAATATTGCTTCTGAACTATTGAATCTCCATAAATATTTGTCTATTGCACTATCCTACAACCTAACGCTTCTTCAAATTAATGAAGACTGTCAAGATATCCTTCACTGTCTACAAAATGATCATCCATCTTACTCTAATATTTTGTTTGATTGAAGAGAACTGATACTCAAACTTAGGAACCCTCTGGTGCAACATATTGATATAGGTAAGAAAATCAAGTGACTAACACCTTTGCTATAGGGGTATAGATTGATGAAAGGTAACTCCCATGCATTTGGACATTTCTTTAATTGATTGTATCTAGTTTATAGATTCATAAAAAGTAAGACCTCTTCCTATTAGGAATAAAAGGCTGTCTAGTGGAATAATAATCCAATGTTAGAGTAGAAATTCTTAGTCGTTTGAGATCTGTTGTTTATGATATTACTTATTTATGATTAATTAAGATTTGTTAGTGAGTGGTTCCTAGTCCTAATTTACATTTGGTTTTCGCTGTCATTGCCCAAGTCTACACCCTGGACGTGACCGGACTCGAGATCATTGCTGGTATCCAAGCGAACCCTCATCCTGACTTACTACAAGCGGAAGAGTAACTTAAGCGTGCAAAAGCTTAAAACTAAAATAAATTAAGCTAAACTTTACAAAACTTTTAACTCGAATTAACAACTTTGAATGAAAATAATATATTAAACATGATTAAAATAGGCAACTTAAATCTTAAATCATTTGGTAACATAACTTAATAATACAAACTTTTTAACTAAACTGACTATCTATGAAGTCTCTAACTGATAAATATTGGATTCGAGACAAGACCTATGACATCGTGGCTAAATTGAAAAGTAAATTGTAATTGTCCAGAAGCAACTCGAACTCTCGGATTTATCAACAAAGTTCCTGTTGATGATCTTGAATACTTGTGTTTGCAGCGGGAGAAAATGCAAGTCAATTGGATTAGTACATGGAATGTACGAGCATGTAAGGGTAAATTTAAAGCATAAAATATAGGATTGAAGTTGATAAAGAGGAAAATATATTTACCTCTTTACAAACAAAGAATACTCAAGATACTCAGGAATACTCAACTTACTCAACTCAGAAGTATTAAAGGATAAGATACTTAACTCTTGACACTCAACTCAATATTACACAAGAATATGCATTAAATATATAGAAAGCTTTATAAAACATTAAAACACCATAGTTCGTTAAATAAAATGGAATAATAGACTCAAGTTTACTTATAGAATATTTGTGGGAGATTCTCTAACCGACAACCATCACTACGAGCCTAAGTATGGTACAACATTTTATCTCACGCCTCCATGGACCATCCTATACCTTGCCATCGATATAGGACTTTACTTAACTTAGTGGATCCACTAGCTTAACTTACGTGATCATCGAAAAAGTATGACACGTTAATACACATGATGACTACATGGTTCTCATATAGATTTGAGTCAATATGAATTCGCATCCCCACATCGGTACTCAATACTACTCTCAAAATATATTTTAGCTCATTATTATAAAACAACTTCCTTTCTTTGGGTTGAGATAATTGCTAAGAACTTAGATTTAAAAAGCTCTCTTGGAATGATTCCATTTTCTTGCTCAAAACAGTTTTGAAAATCTTAGTTTCCCTTTAACTTAAATGCGAAAACATTTATAAACTCTTAGGGAATACTTAGTTCCCTTATAACTTTTGGGAAATGAACTCAATTTCTTTTCTTTACTTAACTTGACACTTGAATCTTAAATCAACTATTAGGGAATACTTAGTTTCCTTATATTTCATTGAAGGAAGGACTTTAAATCTTTACTCCTTTGACTTTGGTCTTAATTTTCTTTGAATTGGATTATAGATTCAAGGTTCATGATATCATATATATGGATGACTTCATTATTGTAAACTTGGAGGTTTCATGCGGAATTATGAGCATGAATTACTCAGCTCAAGGACTCAAATTAACTTCTTATATCAAAAATGTTCAACTTATAGGGTCCATGCGGAATTATGGTCATGAAAAATTCAACTTAGAGACTTCATAAATAACATGTAATAGTCCAATGATTGGAAATATAAACTCAAATAGTTTAGCAACTTATTACTCAAGACTTAGGACTTGAATATGCTTCTCATCTCAAAGGTACTAAACTTATTGGAGTTCATGCAGATGTTATATGCATGAATGACTCGACCCAACGGTCAAAACATCAATAACGAACTCATGTCTACGATTCTTATCATCCTCATACTTACTTACTCAAAACATAGTTCAAATCAATGGTTTACCTCAAAGGATTCACTATTGAACTCAAAAGCTTTCATGAACATTACTCTTAACTCTCTCTCTTGAATGTGAATTATGAATTTAAGATTTTTGGTTCATGACATGGAGAATCCATGATGACAAGGTAGACTCATGAATACATTCTCATATACTCACATTGTCAAGCCTTGAAACAAATTACTAGAAGTTGTAGAAGGCTCCACAAAATGACTCAAAGGGATTTCTTTAAATTGTTGGAAGGAATTTTCAAACTTAACACTCAACTCTAGCTTGAATTTGAGTTATGAATTCAAGGTTATGATCATGTTTGGAATGATTTTAGGTGTTTTAGAAGTAACTAATTAGAGTAGTTAGAATCAAAAAGGAGTGAAGATGTACTTTGTATAAGCTCAAACGGAGCAACCTGGGGCAAACTGGATGGGGCAGGCGACATTGCGGCTATATGTGGAGAAGGGTGCCAGACCCTGAAGTACAGATATGGGTTAGGGGGGCGCTTTGGCAGGTGCATCGAGCCAGGCCCCAGCCAAGAAAATTTGCAAAACGTCCTTGCTCGTTTTCTCACACTAACTCACCAAAAATCGAATGGTTTCTTCCTTAATCACTTGGATTCAATTACTTAACTTAATTACACTCTAATATACTGAAAAAACACTATAATTACTCAATTTCATCTCAATAAATCATCAAAGCCCCAATACAACAAGATTTAGAATGAATCTTCAAGAACTCCTCTCAATAACTCATCAAAAACTCAAATCTTTAAACTTTAAGAATGAAATTTTTCTTAAAAATAACATGATTGGAATGGGTGAACTAACACAACACTATGGAGTTTAAATACCTCTAGGTATCAAATCCATTGTGAAAATCCACGACATCACGCAAGATTCTCGACAAACGCTTTCATCCTTTCCTCTCTTCTCCTCTTTTCTCTTCTTGTCTTTTCTTGAATTATCGACTAAAACCCTAGGTGTATATTAGGATTATAAAACTGAACCTAACAGCATTATACCCTTAAAAAATTACTAAAAACGAATTATATCTGATTAGGTAAGGAAAGGACCAATATGCCCCTCACTATTTTCGGCTACCTTTCCTTAACTAGACAACCTAACTTCAAAAGGTCATACCTTACTCATTCGAACTCTAAAATGAGCTAAATTGGTGACATTGGAAAGATAATTCAATGATATTTCCTATGATATCTTTTAGCACACCTAGCTTATCATATTGTAGGAGTTATGGTTGTTTGAATTTGACCTAAAACTCATACTTAACTTAATTTGCAAAATTATAGATTTTGCTATTTCCAATTTATTTCTTTTTGGAACTCAAGGTTCGAAATCTAGTGAACTGACATTAATACTTAAGAAATTTTTAATTGCTTCAAAATTATTTACTCACTATGAAGGATGGTGCAAGTCTTAGCTCAAAATTTTGTCGAGGTGTTACAATAGTATTATAATAAATAAATGAGTCTTATTAAATATGTGTACTTAGTTAAATGCAAGATCTTATAAATGAAATTTTTTATTTCAAATATTTATTACAGTTTCTATGACCCTAGTAGATGATCTTCGAGTTTCTACTGTCAACAGGTGATTATAATAATATATGCTGCCCATCTAGCCAATGATCATGTCGAAATAAACCGGACGGATGATATACATGAAAATATTCTAGGAGGAAAGATTTAAAGAGGCATTGTTGATTTAAAGAAGTGAAGTCAAACACAAGAGGAAGAAACTCTTCTCTGAACTAAAAGTTAGGGAAAGTAAAAAACAAAAAATAAGGAGGGGGGAGGGTGTTAAGCTCCGAGCCTACACCAAGGGCGGGACTAAAACTCGAGAACCATTGTTGGCCCCAAGCGAAACCCTCGGTCTGGTTTACATACTAGCGGAAGATTTTAAGCAATAAGAAAGGAATTAAACTGCTAAAAAACATAATTGTCTCAAATTGAAATCATAATATTTTCTAAAAAAAACATTTAACTAAGAAAAGTGGACACTAAAATATGAACTTAAGTAGTAACAAGATAATGACGAATGACTAACATACGATTGACAATCTATGAAGCCTCAAAAACAGGTGAGATGGATGGCGGGACAGGCCGAGACATCCTACTAAACTGATTAATACTAAAAGCAATGAAACAGGATCCTCTTAAAAGAAGGAGGCTCACCACAACTCTGAGAGCTCAACTAGATCAACGATGTGTTAGATGATGACCCTAGTTACCTGTGTCTTCATCATAAGACAATGCATGCCAACTGGTAGTACATTGAATGTACAAGTATGCAAGTTGGAAATCTAAACATAACATAGGCTTGAAAACAATCTGAGAGAAATCGTTACCTGGCTCAACTCAACATAACTAAATTGATTTTAATATATAGTAGTGTAAATAAATGAGTTAATTGACAATGTCAAACTGTCAGTCACAACTTTTATTTTCCTTGAATCGAGCTCTTGCGATCTCAAATCTGTTAGATATAATTACCTCCATGTTGACCTGTCTGAAGTCCTAAACCTATTCTCTTAGATGATCATTCAATTGTCTCTCTCACTAGGTATTTCATTAGTGGATCTGACAAACTGTCATTGACTTCATATAGTCAATTGTTATAATTTCACTAGAGAGCAGTTGGCTTACGGTGTTATGTTTTTGTCGTAGATGACGAGACTTCCAATTGTACATGACGCTCCCTACCCTACCTATTGTTGCTTTACTATCACAATGTTTACAAATAGGTCCCACAGGTTTGGGACAGAACTGAATATCCTCTAAGAAATTTCAAAGCCATTTAGCTTATTCATCAGCCTTATCAAAAGCAATAAATTCAAATTACATTACGGAGCGAGAGATACATGTCTGTTTGGATGATTTCCAAGAGACTGATTCTCCACCAAGTTAAATACATAATCATTTGTGGATTTTACTTTAATTTACTCGCTGATCCAAATTGTATCACTGCAACCTTCAATAATGGCAGGATACATATTATAATGCAAACCGTAGTGTTGTGTATACTTTAGATACCCCAACACATGTTTCTTTGCTATCCAGTGAGTTTGATTCATATTACTAGTGAACCAACTTAGTTTGCTTATAGAACATGTTATATCAGTTCAATTCAAAATATATATCAAACTTCCCAATACTCTGGAATATTCTAATTGAGACTCATTTTCACCTTTATTCTTATGAAATGTAAAGCTAAAGTCAACTGGAGTTTTGATAACATTGAAATTCAAGTACTTGAACTTACCCAATACTCTTTAAATATAATGAGATTAAAATAATGCTAGTCCCTGAGGAGTGCTGAGAATTCTAACCCCTAAGATTAAATCAACTATTCATAAGTCCTTCATATCAAACTTGTTGGACAACATGCGCATAGTATTATATCGTCTATATATTAATTCATTATTACCATGTCAACAACATACATACAAACAATGATTTCATGATTCAAAATGTTTTTAATTTAAACACACTTATCACATTGGTTAATCTTGAACCCATTAGCCAACATTGTTTTGATCAAATTTAGCATGCCATTGTATGGGTGCTTACATGAGACCATGAAGAGACTTCACAAGTTTGCACACATTCTCTTCTTACCAGGAACCACAAACCCTTTAAGTTGTTTAATGTAAATTTCTTCGTCTAACTCGCCATTTAAGAAGGTTATCTTAACATTCATCTGATAAATTTTAAGATCATGCAATACCGTTAGTACTATGAACATCCTAATTGATATTATCCTTGTTACTGAAGAGTATGTTTCAAAGTAGTCCAGACCTTTCTTTTGTATAAATCCTTTCACTGCGAGTCGTGCCGTATATATTTCAATAGTACCATCGGCTTTCATATTCCTTTTGAAGATCCACTTTGATCCTAAAGGTTTATTTCGAGGAGGAATATAAGTCAATTCCCAAATCCAAAGTATGATTACTTAAAATTGATTCAATCTCACTATTGATTGCTTCTTTCCAGTAGATTGACTCAGATGAAAACAAAGATGCTTTAAATGTTAGTGGCTCATTTTCAAGCAAGAATGCCAAAAAATCTAGTCTTTAAAGAAGTGGATTTTCGTTTGCGATTACCACGTCTAAGATCCTCATTCGGTAGTATATTTTTCTTTGATTCTCATCATGGTCATTTAGGTTTTTCACTTGTCGGCTCACATTCATTTTATAAAAATAAATGTGTTTAAAGACTAAGATTTACTTGAATCAATTACCTACCATATTCACATGAATTTCATGATTATCAAATTTGTGAATCAAAAACCTACAAAGTCTTACTGTTCATAGCATATCCAAAAAATACACTATCCACTATTTTGGGTCCAATATTTACCCTCTTGGGTAATAGAACCTCTACCTTGTCTAGACAACCCCATACTTTGGAATAGTTCAAGTTAGGTTTCCTTTCTTTTCATAACTCATATAAAATCATTTGCGTTTTGCTACGGGTTATCCAATTGAGTATCTTGTTTGCATTAAAGATAGCTTTCCCCTATAGATTTCGTAGTGAACCACAAATGATTATCAAAACATGCATTATTTCATTTAATGTTATGTTCTTCCGTTCAGCCACACCATTGGACTGTGGTGTATAAGGTGCAGTAGTTTGATGGATAATACCATATTTCAAACATATCTATGGAAAAGAATATTTGTATTATCTTCCCCTATCACTCTGAATCATTTTTATCTTTATATTCAATTATTTCCACTTCATTTTTGTATTGCTTAAATGAACCAATTGGTTCATCCTTACTATTAAGAAAATATACATAATAGAATCGAGTGCAATCATCAATAAAAGTTATAAATTATGTTTTACCACCATGATATGATACTGTCTTAATATTTCATATATCCGTGTGAATTAAGTCTAATCATTTGACTCTAATAAGTAAACAGAAGCATAAGTCATATTTATATTGTCAACAACCATTAATTCAGTTTGAAGAGGCCCTTTGTGAGGTTTCCCTTTCCTAAGAACATCTCATTTTTACTTATTACAATTGAGTTTCCCGTTTAAAATTTGTCTTGTTTAGTTTCTACCACATGTTAAAAGCGTCGCAAGAATCTTCTCATATAATTTGTCGTTGTTTAATTGACTATTGATAGCTTGTTTCCTAGACTATTCGTCAAGGTCTTTTTAATTAGCTTTGTAGATTTCACGTTGATATTGGTAGCAAAACAATTAGTTTGGCACAAAATCATGTGATTGCAATGCCTATAAACTACATAGCTCTCCGATGGACCTTTGGCATATCTTGATGCCTATAAAGCTAAAAATTATAGCTGTACTTTTAACTTACGGTTATAGCACCGTAACTGCCTATTGAATTACAGTGGTGAGTTGTTAGGTGTTCCACCTATTTGTTAGAGACCTTATACTACAACATGACAAACAAATTATTGTGTAGGTTGCTTAGAAATTCACCTTACTTGTTGATAAATTAGAAGATTGTTTGATTAGTTAGTTGTTAGTATTTCAGACCAAGACTTTGTTGTTTCCTAGAAGGGACTTTGACAAACTTAGCTTGCCTATGGAGCTGTACTTTGCTTATAGGAGCTATAAAATATCAAGAAAGTCCAAGATGAAGACTATAGATCAATATTGAAGTCTACTCATTTATGATCTTCGTTTATGCCAAAGTTGTCAATTTTGACCATTAGTAGGGTATGGTGTGCTCAAGGTGCATCTATAGGATCCCAGAAGGCTCAATTACCATTATAAAAGCCTACTAGGCGAAGTTACAAATATACGATCCCAAAAGGAAAAGATTCATATGCTCGAGCCCAAGTTTTCTCAAGATACAATAAATCATAGAAAAATATGTCTAGTTGTTGTTGCCAAGTTACACATTGCCTTATTTGACTAAGTTAGGTATCGTGGTTGATATAGATATTCCTCATTGATATATATATTCTACTATTAGTGACCCCATGTTTAGGTAAAGTGTGATGATTATTTGTATTAGTTACTTATAACCATATTGCTTGCCTTCAGGATATTTGATTGTTAGTTGTTTCCCTCAAAGCAATTGACATTAGATGGAGAAATAAAACACATTTGCCTATGGGAATATGTAAAACATTCCTAAGAGGGATATGTGCTGCCTATGAGGTTATATTGATGGTTAATAGGGTTATGTGCTACCTACAGATCTAAATTGATGCTTGAGAGGACTATGTTGATGCCTAAGAGAGATATGTGCTACCAACGGGGAGTTATTGATGCCTAAGAGGACTATGCGCTGCCTACGGGCCAATATTGATGTCAAGGAGGGCTACAAGATGCGTATGGTAATATTAGAAGGTACTGATTGCTTACGGGGCTATGTATAACCTGTCTAAGAACCTATAGAGGTCTAATAACTGCCTTAGGGGATAGGGGATCACCGGTAATTTTGTATAGACTAAATTGGCACCTTCTGAGCATATAAGGGCTCTTGTAGGTGGTCATGTTTGTACCTATAGAGCTAATCGCTCAGTTAGGTGGTTGTTTGATTATATTTATTCAATATCTCACAACTACAAACTACTAGAAAAGAGTATAAATCTGAAAAAACTTATTTATAGTTTTTGGAAAGAATAAGAAAATCAGGAAAATTTATCTAAGTTAGGAAAATGAATTTCTCATTATCAAACTTCCATAACTCCTACATCATGATGATTAAGGAGTAGTTCCAGATATGGTTTGAAATCCCTTAGAATAATCTTTCAAACTCCACCACGTTTGCGGAATTCCTAGTTCGAACGAGTGAGTTATGTCCTTTGGAAGTTGGACTATTGGATTAAGAAAATGTCCCATTTCGCGATATTAAAGGGTATTTTAGACTTTTCACTACCCTATTAATTTAATCCATTTTAAGGAGATTAATAAGGGTAAAGACTGAATTTGGTGAAGTTTTGAAGTTGGGAATTTTCATGCTAGGGCTAAGGAGAAAGGAGAAAAGAAGAGAAGAAGAAAAAGGGAAAGATTCGCAAAGATCGTTGAAAATAACTTGTGGATTTCATCTGGGTGCTCCCTTAAAAGGTATGTGGATCCATCTCAATTTTTGGTCCATTCACCCACATGCCAAAAATATTTGATTTAACGTGATTTCAATATAAAAGGATCGGATTTTGAATGTTCTTGAATGTGGTTTTATGAATTGCTTTCGTTTTTGAACATGATTTGAGATTTAGGAGTTCTTTGATGATCTAAGTGGTTTTCTTGAATTCATTGTGTTAAATACTTGTATATCTGATGTAGGTACCTTAAATCTAAGTGAATTTGCAAATAGAAATGGAAAAGGAATGATTTTAGGTCAGAATACAAGTTGATAAAATTCGTTAGACGTCACCTTGGGAGAGCCAGGTGCGGCGCGCGCCATCTTTGCTAGAGGGGGGTCTAGGGCGGCGCGCCTTCAGTGCACCAGAATGTGGCCTCTAAACTTCAGGCCTGGCGTGGCCCGACCAGGACGTGCCCTAATATGCATTTTTCCCCCAATTTTTGTAATTAGTCTGATTAAGACTTTCTAAAATGTTTTAACACTTCCTAATGATTCTAACTACTCTAAGGGTGCGTTTGGTATGAAGGAAAATGTTTTCCTAAAAATCAAGTCAATATTTAAATTATTTTCTCATGTTTGGTTGATGAGAAGAAAATATAATTTGGAAAAATATTTTAGTGTTTGGTTTTTGAGTGAAAACTGTTTTTGAGAAATATCAGTTATTTTTTAAAAGAGAAAAAAAATATTTTGAAGTTTAATTTTTGGGGGGGGGGGTGGGGGTGGAGGTATAGGGAAGGGGTGAAAAAATTAAAATTTGAAGTTGAATTTTGTTTTTGAAAACAATTTTTTTTGGGGGAGGGAGACGGCTTGTCTAGGGGGCATAAGGGTTGGGGTAGGTGGGGGCTGGTAGGGGGCTAGTGGGATGGGGGTCCAGGGTATGAGTGAAAAATGGAAAATTTTAAATTTAAAATATTTTTAAAAACAATCTTTGTTATAAAATATTATAATGTGGATGTCCATTACACCAAAAATTTACTCACTCGTTATCTCTACTACTTTCCTCATTATGAAGATGACCATAACCTCCATAACCTCAACCGTTATAACTATTATTCTTGTATTCTTTCACTTTCATAATTTCTCCATTATATTCATGTTAATTTTCATCTTTATGATCAACCTTTTGTATGTCTCTATGTTACACTATAAATAGAGGCATAAGGTTTCATATTGTATACACTTGAAAATTTGATGAACACTTGAAAGAAAGAAAGTTGGCTTATATTGATCTTCTATTGTCTTATATTATCCTTCTTTTTATCTTGTGATTGTTCGTTTGTTCTTAAGTTTTATAACATGTTATAAGTACGTGTTCTACTATTGAAAGATTGAAACAAAGAAAATACAAAGAAGTTAAAAATATTAGTGTTTATTTCTTCTCTCAAGGTAAATTACTATATAATTTGTTTTAAAATTGACTTTTGATTATGCATCATTAATTCTCTTACCATCTGTAAATCATATGAGTCCAACAAGTTGCTTTTACTTCTAGCAAACATATCATTTGATCACTTATATATTTAAGGCCAAACTCATAAACAGATCTCTAAATTTGGTTGCTTTTTCGCTTCAGGTACATCAACTACGTCATATTCCTATTGAATCATTGAACCACCCATAATTTACTTCTTTTAAATACAGTTGACTGATTTTTGCTTGGTCTTTGTATTGTAAATGTCTTCTATTGTGTTCATATTGTAATGATTTTGATTGAAGGAATGAAGACAAAGTGTGTGTTAGTCTCATTTGTTTTCTAATGTTTTCTAATGTTTTCAAATGACTTGAAGCAAAACACAATTATTCTCAAACAGTTTCACTATCAATTGTACTATAACACATGTATATCCTCTATCAGTACTCCTCACAAAATCTAGTTCCAAATCAACCAACGATGTTTAAAAGGAACAAATTATGGGTGATTCAATAGGAAACTAGTATAGTTGAGGTACTTGAATGGAAAATCCAACAAGTTTAGGGATCTTTTTATATATTTGGCCTATATTTAAAAATTAAAATTAGTTTTATAAGTTAACAATTTGTAAAAAAAAATGTTCTTTTGATCTTGTTTTATTGAGTTAGTGGGCCTTACATATTGATGAATATTATTGTTGTACTTTTGCACCTCTGTAGTTTTCGATATCGAAACATTTACTTGTTGAGTGAGTTAAAAACATATTATATGTACAACAAAACTTGTTTGTGTTAATTCTAAATGGTTAGTAAATTATATTAATCTTCATAACAATGTGAGAGGGGCTATTAAAAGTTGAATAATTTAACTTCGGATGTATATTATTCTAACATGTTGTTCTAATTATTTTATTTTGTTCATTTTTCTTGTATATTAAGTCAAGTTCTTATTATATCTATGATTTTCTATAATTATTTTTTTTGTAATGCATTTGGTTTATTAAGGTATTGGTTGAAGGTAAGATGGTGAATTCAAGTTTTACTGCACCAAGTGGGTAAGACAACGACTTAAAGTCTTGGTGCACCATGATAATAAGAAGTTGGCGGTTCAAGTCCCATTGATTAATAACTAATGGTGTCTTTACATGGGTAAGACATTGGGTTAAAGTCCTAATGTATTATAGTGATTATATGATTATGACTAATATAATGTTTTATACTTTTGACTGAGAGTCATGAAATTTACCCAATTAATTTGCTCCATTCTATGTGAAATGTTCGGGGTAGCAGTGTTATTATATGTCTGAAAAAATGACAAGTGGTGTGGAAGTATGAATATGGATGGGCTGAATAATGTAATGGTTAATTAGTGGTGATTAAAAGTAAAGAACATTAGGGGTCTTAGATGTCCCTCAAAGTAAAGGTAAATTTGTCCATTAAAATTGTATAAAGGCTTATTGGGACAATTGTTCTTACAGAAGGTCCTTTAAATGTGAAGGATTTGTAAAAATAATTTTATCCATCAAAAGGTATGATAATTGGGAACATGTTGTTGATGGAATCCAAATTTAAAATTCTATAAATCCTCCATCAAAATTAATGAATTACAAAGTGGTAGTAATGATCCTATTAAAGTGATGTTGAGGTGGTCAAATAATGCCAAATGACAACGAGGTTTTAATCAAAAAACACTTTATGACACATGTACAAACTTTTATGGTTCCATTTATTGAGAAAATGGATTGGTTAGTATGAATGAAGAAACTGTTAATTATATTGTTTGCTGAAACATTTCAAATGTCACCTGACGAGAGATTCAGAGATTGAAAGAAAATATTTGATATAAATAGGAATTGGTCATGTATATATATATAATATATATTATATATATATATACATACTTCCAACATTGAGTACACACAAATATTGTGGTTATGTTTTAAAATGAATATGGTAGAAAAGAAAAGAAAGAAATCCTTTGTGTAGAGGTTGTGGTCATGATCAAAATACATGTTGTTCTGTGGCAACACGAATTTTTCATTGATTATAAAGAAATAAGTCTTAAATGTAATAATATTAACCATGACAATAATAATAATTTTCCCCTTGAAGGAGATGGTCATTATAAGAATGACTTTGTCAAAATTGTGATAGTACAAAAAAGTAATTGATAGTTTCGAATGAGCCAATTTTTTACCATCCGGAGGAATTATATTATTCATAACATTGGGGTTGTAGTAAGTCTCAAAAGAAACTTTGTAAGTTTTGAAAGAATTGAAAATAAATATTATATTGAGACTAAAGTATGGGAAAATTTAATATATTCAAATTACTACAATCAAAGTGGGTTATAAATATTAACTTATAAAATTACCCATTTTTCCCAGTTGTTTGTTGTATACAAACATGTGCATGATGATAGAATCGCATGCAAAAGTAAACTAAAATATTAGGATAAATATCCATGGAATAATCGGTTGGATATTCCAATTCAAATGTGATGCAAGAAAACTGCGAATTCACATGGCATATGTGGAAGAAGATTCTTCAAGAAAGAATTCTCTTTGTAGTTGGTCTCTTGATAAAAATGATTCATTGTACCAGTTAAGGTGGATTTTATCCCATAAAATGTATTTGGAAATATTATAAAAAAGTGAATATGGGCCCATTCACTTGCCATGTGGACCGTTTACTATCATGTTTTAATAGATGCATCTATGGTACAGTCACATATGCATTTTTATGAACTTACAAATTGATTTTTGTAAGGATGTTTGGTTGAATTATTAAATTAAGAGCGTAGTTCAAAACTATAATATCATGTTGATAATGTTGGTTGGTTTAGCAGAAATTATTTGTCCCCAATTATAACTAGATCTTTGATTCTAAGAACAAATAACTCAAATAAATTTTGTATAAGACAAGTTTATTAATATGTATGAATCAAGGTAACAAGGTTCTCCCAACACAATTGGTTCACGGTCACAAATCAAATAACTTTCATCTCAAAATTTGATGTGTGCACATATGATTTTTTTGCTCCACTACGCATAAAGACGGTTCCCCAAATGAGTTTGAGGGTGAATGTTAGATTTCCTAAATTAGGGGGAGATATGTGTAGCAACTAAAAATTATGTGTGGGGTGAAATTATCTAGATCCTTTGCTAAAAAATATGAACATGAAGTTTAAGAGATAATTCATTTCCAAAATGTTCCAA
The DNA here is from genome assembly GCA_027704765.1 of Solanum habrochaites. Taxonomy (NCBI): domain Eukaryota; kingdom Viridiplantae; phylum Streptophyta; class Magnoliopsida; order Solanales; family Solanaceae; genus Solanum; species Solanum habrochaites. The sequence continues at coordinate 28,705,003 of JAKWJA010002493.1, forward strand.
GTAATTTGTCGATGTATTTGCTGACCAAATATTTTAATTAAGCTGCAAATGCTTTAATAAATAGTCCTTGAAGGATATAATCTATAGTACGCACGAAGATTGATACACTAATCGATTCGAAACATAAAACTCCTTTGAAAGGAGAGGAGGAAATTATAAAAATGGTCATGATAATGAGGTAAGTTCTTTGAAAGAGCACTATGAGATAAAACATCATAAAACCTCGGAAAAGGTTCAAGTACCTAAAAATGATTAAAAATGAAGAGGTATTGATAAGTTATGTCAAATTTGAATTGATATCAAAATTACCGTCGACGATATATTTGATATGAACTAGCACTCAATGCTATAAATGGTTACTGATGTACCGTGGTTTCACGGTACTTTCAATGAGTTTTCCTTAAGTTAAGTTTGTGTTTAAAGCCTTTTTGTATTGATTTTTGATGTATTTTTCTCTTTATTTCCAGGAAATCAGTCCAAAGGAGAACGCAAAGATTTTCAGCTGAAATTGCAGAAGTGACCACCTACGAACCCCACGACGGTCCATCGTGAGTGTGATAGTCCGTAGGGGTTCAAAAAAAAAAAAAAAAAAAAAAAACAGTGGTAAGATAATAATTTTTGCTAAAGGAAGTTTGGGGAATCGAATAACTGTGGGACTTGGAGCTCGAAGGACCTTCTAGCCCCTGGCGGTCTCTGCACAATGCTAAAGCCTAATAGAGAGTGTCCCAAAACCCACCTTCAGAAAGATTTCTAAGTGTCGTGGAACGAAGCCCATCGACAGACCATCGAGGGTAACAGAGAGTTGATAAAAAAAGAAGCAGAAAAAGAGCTAAGTATGGAGCGACGGAAGATCACGATGGTCTATCGTGTCCACGACAATTCGTCATGAGGGTCGTCGACTAAGACGAGTTTTGGGCAGATTTTTTCCTTAAATAGATTTCGGTCTTTTATTAGGTTTTGTTTCTCATAAATAATCCAAAAAACCTCGGTTTTGGGGTAGACTCTAAGATAGTTTTCAGTTTATGGATCCTTAGCATTGGAACTTTCCATTGGGATTGATATACTTCGGGGAAAATCGCTTTTATTGGTTGTTTTGTAATTATTCAAGTAAACTTATGGATTTGTTCTTCTCAATAAAAGTAAGTGTCATGAATCTGACATATTATTATGAATTATGTGATTATTAGCATGGGTCGACTAAACTCCATAACTAGGGTTGTGGAAACCAGGGGTAAATAATAAGGCAAACCTAGCTATAAAATAGTTATTCAGACTAGGTGTTGTTGCTATGCAGGATAATTCTTCCTCGTGAAAGTCTTTAATGATGGACAACTGTTAGGACTCGCCTTATTTCTACTTGCGACCAAGGAGGTCGTAGATAATAGGAAAAAAAATATAAACATGATTAGTGTTACTATCTACTAGGCTAATAGCGGCGGTACGAATAGTAACAAAATTAGGTCAAATATCGAATAGGATATTAAGAGAGGTAAAATATAAGGGTTTTATAAAGAGAAAACACACGTAGCCAGAACAAAGGTGCGGAGGAATTCTCTAGATGCCGAAGACCAAGTATTCCTTCTGGAACCCAACTTATCACTTGCATGCAGATATACTAGAAATGATGTTATAGCTAGAATTACCAAGTAGGAGCTGTGGGGAACACTTACGCACCTAGTTACTATCATTACTGATAAAATCCATATTGAACTTGTCCCTTGTTTTCTTTAATTTAGTAATTGCTTAATTATCAAACCCATTTAGTTATTTTTTCGGGAAATTGATTGGACTAAATAGAGTGATAATAGAAATAAGTTAAGTGCTGAAACCATTTTCCTCGTGGACCGATTCCAACTATCTAGTTGGGTTCTTTACGCGATGAACATCTGTTACTTCATTCGTGAAGTACACATTTAGCGTGTCAAATTTTGGTGCCGCTGTCGAGGAAAGTGGCTTTTAGATTAACTTTAAGCTTATTATTGAAGTTTATTAAACATTTTCCAATTTTTACTTTTTCTTTTTGTTTTTGTCTCTTGTAGGTCTAACTTCCTTGTATGCCAAACACACAGAGTAACCTGACCCCGAACTAGAGCGTACTTTAAGAAGAATGAATCAGATGTTTTGCATCCAAGCGGATGAGGTCGACCCGCAAATGCCACCATTGGTCGACGCTCGTGACCCTGTATTACCTGATATTCGTAGAGAAGGTAAAATACGGAGACAATCTTCCGCTCCACGCTCTCAAGAGTACTATAAGGGCTATGAAAATATCGCATTAGTAGTCTTATGCAAATGCTCACTGCCAGAGGTTTATTTTCAGGTCTACATTCTGAGGATCCACATGTCCACTTCACTAAGTTAAAGGCAGTGCGAAAAAGTTATGTAGGGAGGCCCGATTTGAATATGCATGTAATCGGGCTAAGAGTTATTCCTCTCTCACTGAAGGGAGAGGCTGCTATTTGGTTTACTGAGCTCCTCTATAACTCAATCTTCACTTGGAATTAACTGAGGGATGCTTTCTTAAAACGCTGCTACATGGTGTCTAAGAAACTAAACCACAAAGATAGAATGAACAACATTGTGGCACTACCAGGAGAGTCAGTTAGCATTAGTTCAGAATGGTTCATCTCATTCTTGCGAAGTGTCCCACATCACCGCATAGATGATGAATCTCTGAAAGAGTATTTCTATCAGGGAGAAGATGATAATAATAAAGCGGTGTTGGAAACAATAGCGCGTGGTTCTTATGGGGAGTATCCTTATGCCGAGATAGCTGAAAAGTTGGAGAAAATCTCCCAAAATAATAAAGATTGGAGTACTAAGAAGTAATATAATGGGAGAAAAACATTTGCAGCCCCATCCGCACACAACTCAGTCGCAAATGATCTTCGTGAGGAGATCGCTCAAATGAGAAATGATCTTGGGTTAGAGTTGAAACATGTTGCTGGGATGCGAAAAAGGTAAATGCGGTAAAGTACATGTCTAAACCACCACCTCCAAATGATTAATATTACTATGAGGAGGACTCTTATGCGGTGAATGATCAAACGGGGTGTTTCCGACCGAACACCCAATGCTCCAATCAGGAGAATTGGCACCAAGGTCAAGGAAATCAAGGTCAAAACTATGGTTATTATAATTTCGAGGGTCATTATGTCTTAGATGGGAATTACAACCACGACAACAACATCAACCGGGGTAACGTTGGTAACAGAAATGATAGGAGTGGTACATATGTTCCACCTCATAATCGTGAAGTTGCTCCTAGGTATTGTGGAGATAGTATGACGCGAGTTGAGGATATGATGCATAAAATGATGAGGAAGTTCGATAAAATTGATGAGCACACTAAAGGGTTAAGGAATGACTTAGCGGGTATAGGGCAGAAAATTGATACACATGCAATCTCCATTAAGCATCTTGAGTTGCAAATGGCCCAATTGGCTGCAACTGTGAACAGGGCAACTAGGCACTCTTCCTAACAACACTATCCAAAATTTAAAAAATAATGGGCATTGCATGGCAATATCTACTCGGGGTGGTAAGATAACCATTGGCCCATCTATGTCGTCTGCTTAAAAAAATGTGATAAGAGATGATGATATGGTGGTGGAGGTTAGTGGTGAGTTAGAAGATAAAATGGTAAAAGATGTTGAGGTGCCCCAAAAGGTGACCCCCATGCTTAGACCACCACCTCCTTTCCCACAAAGGTTAGTAAAAACGACCGAGGATGGTAAATACCAACGTTTTATAACGATGTTGAAACAACTTTCTATCAATATCCCCTTGGTAGAAGCTCTTGAACAAATGCCCGGTTATTCCAAGTTCATAAAAGATTTGGTTACGAAGAAATTTGAGGATAATGATAGAATGCAGCACTTTAGTGCTATTGTTACAAGAACTCTAGTGCAAATTAAAGAAGATCCGGGTGCTTTCACTATTCCTTGTAAAATCAAGTTATTACATTTTGTGAAAGCATTATGTGATCTTGGGGAAAGCACAAATGTCATGCCCCTCTCGATTTACAAGAAGTTGGATTTGGGTAACCCAAAGCCCACTGTGATGTGTCTACTGATGGCCGATAGAACGGTATAAAAGCCCATTGGTATACTCCACGATGGTCTAGTAAAAGTGGAGTCGTTCATATTTCCGAACGATTTTGTAAGTCTTGATTGTGAGGTCGATTTTGAGGTGCCTATTATTCTTGGGAGGCCATTCCTTGCTACGGGTAGAGCCTTGGTTGATATGGAAAATGACAGATGAAATTCCAGATTAACAATGAAGAAGTTACCTTCAACATTTGTAGGTCCATGAGGCAGAGTGGTGAGCTCCAATCTGTATCTGCTATATCCTACAGAGTTGAAGAGTCATCTGAGGTACAAATTGAAGAGCGTCTGGGTGTAGAAGCATTGGTTGTAATAATCATGAATTTTGATAGTGATGGAATTGAAGAGTATGGGTCATTGGTAGCGGCACTAGATCGACGTAATGTTCATTTTAAACCAATGAAATTTAGTTAGATATGCAACATCATGAATCTCCACCCGCGAAACCGTCTATTGAGGAGGCTCCAAACTTAGAACTTAAGACTTTACCACCTCATCAGAGCTATGTATTCTTGAAAAAAGATTACACTTTTCCAGTTATTTTGCATAAGATTTGAATGTGCATCAAGTTGAGATTTTGGTGAAAGTGTTAAAAAGGTTTAAAAGAGTTATTGGGTGGACTATTGTGGATATTATTGGGATCACTCCCGGTATTTGTTCTCATAAAATCCAACTCATGCTCGATCATAAACCAAATGTTAAGCATCAGAGACGTCTAAATCCACCTATGCAAGAGGTAGTGAAGAAAGAAATTATTAAGTGGTTTGATGTCGGAGTGATATATCCAATTGCTGATTGTAGTTGGGTATGCCCTGTTCAGTTTGTACCTAAGAAAGGGGGAATGATTGTGGTCCCCAATGAGAAAAATGAGCTTCTTTTGATGAGACCGATGACTAGTTGGAGGGTGCATACGGATTACCGTAAATTAAATGCATGGACCGAAAAAGATCATTTTCCTATGCCCTTTATGGATAAAATGTTGGATAGACTTGGCGGAAAGGGGTGGTACTATTTTCTTGATGGTTATTCGGGGTAAAATCAGATTTCTTTTGCACCTGAAGATCAAGAGAAAACCATCTTCACTTGTCCATATCGGACCTTTGCGTTCAAGAGAATGTCGTTTGGGCTGTGCAATGAACCTGCCACATCTCAGAGATGTATGATGTCGATATTTTCCGATATGGTAGAGGACACTATTGAGGTGTTTATGGATGATTTTTCTGTGGTTTGTGACTTCTTTGAGAAGTGTTAGAGTCATTTTTCTGAGGTTCTTAAGAGGTGTGAAGACTGTAATCTAGCATTAAATTGGGAAAAATGTCACTTTATTGTGAAAGAGGGTATTGTATTGGGTCATCACATTTCAGAGAAGGGTATAGAGGTTGATCGAGCTAAAGTCGAGTTAATAGAGAGGCTTACCCCACCTATCTCTATAAAATGTGTGAGAAGCTTTCTTGGGCATACAGGTTTTTACCAGAGGTTCACCAATGATTTTTCAAAAATTGTGCATCCTTTGTGCAAGGTTCTTGAGAAAGAGTGTTAATTTTATTTTGATGAATCTTGTCTTAAGGCATTTGCTGAGTTGAAAGAAAAGTTGGTGTCTGCACCTATCATTATGTCTCTGTATTAGAGCAAGTCATTTGATGTAATGTGTGATGCTAGAGGGGTTGCTCTTGTTTTGTTATTGGGGCAAAGAAGGGAAAAATTCCTTCACCCCATTTACTATGCTAGTAAAGCCCTAAATAAATCCCAAAAAAACAACACCGTGACTGAGCAAGAGCTCCTTGCAGTAGTCTTTGCTTTTGAGAATTTTGGCTCCTATTTGCTTGGTACTAGAGTTATATTGCTTACTAATCATTCTGCTTTGAGATATTTGATGGCAACGAAGGATGCGAAACCGAGGTTGATTCGTTGGGTATTACTATTGGAAGAATTTGACTTTGAGGTTATTGATAGAAAAAGGATCAAAAATCAAGTTGTTGATCACTTGTCCCGTTTAGAAGATGAAGCAATGAAAGAGTTGGGGGATAAGACTGAAATTGATGATACTTTCCCCGATGAGAATGTATTGGCTGCCTCTCAAGACTTGATTCAATGGTTCGTAGATTTTAAGAATTATCTGGCTAGCGATATCGTCCCACCAGAGATGTCCTTCCATCAAAGGAAAAAGTTCATGTATGATGTGAAAATGTTCTTTTGGTATGAACCATAATTGTATAGGAGTTGTGCCAAGGGGTTTATTTGGTGTTGTGTGCCATAAATTGAGATGTTGAGAATTTTGGAGGCATGTCATTCTTCACCCGTAGGTGGATATCATAATGGTTTTTGTACCGCTCACAAGATCTTACAATGTGGCTACTATTGGACAACTATCCACCAAGATGCTCATGAGTTTGCTAAGGCATGTGATATATGCCAAAGAGATGGTGGCATATCGAGAAAGAAAGAGCTCCCTTTCAATCCCACTCTTGTTATTGAGCTATTTGATGTGTGGGGTATTGACTTTATGGGACCTTTTGTGAGTTCTCATGGGATGAAGTACATTCTAGTAGCGGTCGATTATGTGTCTAAACAGGTGGAAGCCATTGCACTAGAAAATAATGAAGGAAAGAGTGTCACCAAGTTCTTGAAAAAAATATATTTTCCTAATTTGGCACCCCAAGGGCTATTATTAGTCATGGAGGAACCCACTTAACAAATTGTTTATGGGATTATTTGATAAATATGGAGTTCTCCATAATGTGGCCACTCCTTACCATCCTTAAACTAGTGGGCAAGTTGAGGTGTCAAATAAGGAAATTAAGAAGATTTTTTCAAAAATGGCGAATGCTAGTAGAACGGATTGGTCAAGGAGACTTGATGATGCTCTTTGGGCCTACCGGACAACATAAAAGACTCCTATAGGTATTTCCCCACACCAGCTTGTATATGGGAAGGCTTGTCACTTACCGGTTGAATTAGAGCATAAAGCCTTGTGGGCAATGAAAAAGTTTAAAATGGATTGGAATGAAGCTGTTGAACAAAGGTTAAATGGGTTGAATGAGCTTGATGAATTTTGCCTTGAAGCTTAGGAAAGTTCATCCCTCTAAAAAGAAACGTTGAAGAAGTACCATGAACCAAAGTTTGAGAAACACGATTTTATGTTTGGGGATTTGGTGCTTTTATTCAATTATAGGTTTCATTTGTTTACGGGAAAACTTAAGTCCAAATGGACTGGTCCGTACTTGATCAACCAACTATTCCCTCACGGATAGGTTGAGTTGGATAAAAATGAAGGTGTGCGGTTTAAGGTGAACGGACAGTGAACAAAATAACATATATAAAAGAGGTTGTGGGGGTTTGATCCCACAACCTCTTGGTTTGGGCGACAAGGGGTTCGAACCCACTACCCTTCGTCCAATTTAAGAGGAAAAACAAGTAGAGAATTAAAGATATGTTGTTAATGTTGGGGTTTAATCTAGAGTCCCAATATCATGTAGATTAAAAATAAAATTAATGAAAATGTAAAGTGTTATCCAAGAGATTCAAACTTTGGTTCCCTTGCCCATACGTCCGTATTGATAGATAAGTCATATGCGAACAAAATATCCAAGAATAATGCCACATATTAGATCAAATCAAGATCTTGGCATATATGAAAGATACATAAGTCTTGTACTAAATAATCATAAGAATGTATGAATCACTTAACGAACTATGAACGAAGCCCTAGAATTGTTAAGTAAGGGTGTGAAACACACTAAACGGCCTAGTGCATTGGCATATGGTGAAATGAACATTCACGTAATAAGAGGTGACTAACTATGCAAAGCAAAGGTGCTAATGATAATGAATGTGGTGGCAACATGATATAAGGCTAATGTAAATGATAAGAGAAATCTCAAATGAGCCTAAGTAAATGTTACCAATACGTATTCACCTATGAGAGTGTAAGATAATGAAGAGACTAGTCTCTATGAACACTAAATGAGAGTATTGAGCTTAACACACTCAAAACTAATGATGATATGAGAAATCATCTAACGAGCTATGATGTCCTCATAATAGAAGTCAGGTTCCATGACGTATGAGATGAATGTAATGGAACTTTATAGTGATCACCGATAGTCTAGCTATGAGCGGTGATGCCTTCTTTCGGGAAGGGTGGAGGTTCACCTAACTCTCATGAGATGAGACTGTCCAACTTTCCGGGTATGGGTTTCCTTCTATCTCCTAGTCTTCGAACCTATACAACCAATATAGGTATCTGGGGGGGTTAAATTCCCATGTATGCTAGCATGTTATGGTTCACTTTGGCCAGTGATTCCACCTATTTTCGGTGTGGGGGAGGCACTGGATTTCATGATGCTCGCATGATCTATGTCGGTTAAAGTTAAAGTTCCCTAAAAATGAATGAGGCCAGCCTCAAGTGATGCACATGATGAAATGAATGATACCAAAGGTGTTAGGATAGGATAATAAAAAGGCGAGTTAGACTCAAGTAATGACATTAGGTCATTCTTGGTCATTGCAAAACGAACCCGATGAAAGTTTTAAACTACATCCTAGGTATAGCGTGTGTTTACACTGTCCTATGAATGAAATGAAATGGAGTACGTATGAATGAACAAAGAAGACTCTGTGTTTGCTAATAAAGAATCCCTAGTTGAGGTCCCATCTGTTGAGCCCTTATGTCTGGGATGTCTTAATGTTAAATTCACGATTCCGAGGTCTCATGGCTTATGAATGAATGAATGATATTAAAGAAGTTATGTGCTACATAAATAATGGGTTGTATTCAATATGATATGTGTTATGTGTAAATGTTATGTGTTGTGTGCAAATGTGAAAAGCATGATGATGTATGTTACTCTCATGGCATAACTTTCCTATCCAAATCTGGAAAGATCACCGATTTTCCTAATCCTAATTTGGAAAGATCATTGTCTTTCCTAATCCAAATTTGGAAACTTCCCTAATCTCATTTGGCAAGTCCACTAACTTGACTTCCAAAAATAATGTTGTTAGGAAAGATCTATTTTTTCTCATACATGTCCTTGGTGTGTTCTTGCATATACCCATACTTACAATGTGCACTAACACTATACAAACTCTACTATTTTAGGTGCAGGCACAGGTGGACGATAGAGCTACAGGATCATCGCTGCAGTTATCCGACGTTCAGCATTCATCTGGTTTTGATAGGTCCTCATGCTTTCGAGGATGCTATTGTTTTATATTCTAGCTTAGTTTTAGAGTTGAGCTAGTGGAGTATGTTCCACTAGCGTTTGTTTTCTGTTTTTATTCAGTCTCTGTATTGGTGCCATTTTGGCAATTATACACTTAATAAGAATCCAACTATTTCTTTCAGTTGCTTATCTCTTAATGTTAGATGATTGATGGTGAATATTGACGTATTAATGAGAATGTTTTTATAAGTATGTTAAGGAACAAAAGTTTCAAATTTTCCGCTGAAATTAACCTATGTGAATTAAGAATAACGTAAGTCGGCTTGTCTGCGACCTCCGAGAGGTGAACGACGCCGGTCTCGTTTGGGGTCTAGATTTCGGTCGTAACAGATAATTTTAAGTTTTATTGTCTTAGTATTGAACATTCGATTTTGGAATTTGATATTACTTTTGCGGAATCGATAATTGGTGTTCTGTGATTTATTCAAGTAAATTTCTGGATTTTGTTCATTCTCATCAAAATAAGTGCATGAACTCTTACATTATTATTATAAGTTGTGTGATTATTAGCATGTGTACCTAAACTCCATAACTAGGGTGGTGGGAACCATGGGCAAATAACAAGGTAAAGCCTAGATAAAATAATGATTCTAGAATAGTGTCGTGCATGTATTGATAATTCTTTCGCTTAGAAGTCTTTTTAATGGATGGCCAACGTTAGAACTCGCCTTAGGACTACTTTCCGAACCAAGGAGGTACATAATAGGAAAAGAATTATCAACATACATTTAGTGTATACTATCTAATAGGCTAGTGTCGGTTGGTGCGAAATAACAACTTAGTCAAATATCGAATGTGATGCTTAATATGAGTTAAAGATAAGGTTTAGTAAATCAACACAAGTAGCCGGACGAAGGTGCGGAGTGAAATTCTCTAGATGCCGGACCAAGGATTTAGAGATACCCAACTTATTTACTTTGCATGCAAGATACTAAGAAAGGATTGTTATAGCTAAAATTACTGAGTTAGGAGTTGTGGGGAACACTTACGCCCTAGTTACTCTCCTTACATTATTAAACTCTAATACTTGAACCTTTCACTTGTTTACTTTAATTTAGCTAATTGCTTTCATTAATAAAAACCTCCTTTAGTTATTTATTTTCGGGAAATAACTGTCTAAATATAAGTGATAATAGAATAAAGTTAAGGCTGAACCATTTTCCTCGTGGGAACGATCCCAACCTCACTAGTTGGGTTCTTTACTTGAGCGACCGCTCTTACTTCGTTTCGAGAAGTAAATTTGAGCGTATCAGTTATGAGGTTCTTAAATTTGAATTTTACATATAGTTTGGACATAGAAATGATTAGCCAAATAAAATGCACTATTCAAATATATTTTGTTTCACATAGAAATGTATATTTTTGAACTTATAGTTCATAGATCAAAATATATATTAGTGGAGTCCGAATGAATCATTGTGCGAAAGATATAAAGTACGGTTTGTGCCTAAGGGTATAAAGAATTTTCACAAAAATCCTGACGTTATTAAATGGAGATCTAGTGGTGGATGTAATAAGACGAGTTTCATTCTGGCAATATATGGAATACTTGAATATGCATAAAGAATGATTATTATGTCTAACTCGACGATGAAGGTTTACTGAAAATCTTTGAAGATTTTTCAAAGGTATTAAATAAATTTCATTGAGTGTCCAATGGTTTTGAAACTACTTAACACAGAGAAAGAATCTTTTTATCTCATGAAAATGATTTAAAATGTCATGTATTAGTGCAATTGGTTCACTTACATTTAAGATTGTTTTATATAAATAACAAATATGTGAAAATATTTTCATAGTATCATTCAAGTTATGACAAGAAACTAACAAAAAAAGAGAATTAACACATAAAATATATGTGATTTTCTTTTAGAAGAAAAAATGAGCTTCAATAAAATTGAAATCCCAATTCAATAATAATTTGATTATGCATATGCAGAATATTTATTTGATCCACATAAATTTTGATCGTAAATGGACTAATATTTACATATGGAGACACAACAATATCTTGGAAATTCAAAGATCACACTAGTAACCACCTCTTCAAATCATGCAGAAATAATATTGATCTATGAAGTAAATCAAGAGTGTGTTTGGTTGAATTCATGATCTATCATATTTAGAAAATATGTGATTTTCCTTTAGGAAAGGATATTCGAGTCACTATATACAAAAATAATATATAGCTCAATTAAATGGACGATACAATTAAAGGAGATCCAACAAAGCATATTTCACCAAAAGTCTTTTTAACACATGATCTTCAACAAAATGGTGAGATAGATGTTCAAAGGCTCGTTCAAGTGACAATGTTGTAAACTTATTCACTAAGGATTACCAACATTAATATTTGAGAACTTTTGATATAATATTGGAATGCATCGTCTCTGAGATATTAAGCAAAGTTTTTATCAGGGGGAGAAAAATATGTATTGTATTCTTTTCCTTAACCATGGTTTTGTAAAAAATGGATTTTTCTTGTTAGATTTTTAATGAGATTCACGTCGTAAAGATATGTGTAGCTCTTTTTCCTTCAGTAGAATTTTTCCCAATGATATTTTTTTCCTATGTAGGATCAGGGAGAGGGGCGGTGGGAGGTGGGGAGGGGTGAAGGGAGGAGGGGGGCCAGGTGGAGGTTGAGGTGGAATGGGTAGGTGGGATCAGCTGGATGCGAAGTCGTTTGGGTAGGTGGTGGGTGTGCGAGGCGTGGGGTGTAGGGTGGGTTGGGAGGGGGTGTGATTGGGTTCTTTGGACGGAGTGTTGAGGGGTGTGGGCGGAGAGATAGATAGGTAGGGATGGGGGTGGGTGTGGGAGGGAGAGGTGTGAGGGTTGGAGGGTAGTGTTGTGAGCGTAGGGAGGGTGGGTGTGTTGGGAGGGTGGGGTGTGAGGTAAGTCATGCGTGGTGAGGGGGTGGGGGTGGTGGGGGAGTAGGGTTAGGGGTGTGGGTGGTGGGAAAGGGGGAGTAATTGGTTTGGTTGAGGGAAGTGATGTGGAGGGATGGGATATTGGGGAGGGGTGAGGGATGGGTTGTGTGGAGTTGTCGTGCGGTGCTAGGTGCGGGTTGGGGGAGTGAGTTAGGAGAGGGGTCATAGTGGCTATGTTAGCTTTTGTGAGGAGGTTGGATGGGGGTTGTGGCTATTGGGGGTGTGTTGGGAACCGGTATAGGGAGAGGGTGTAATTAGTTGGGTAGTGGATGGTTCCGGGATTGAGTTTTGTATTGTTAGGATTTAGTATCGTCGTTCTGGTTGTAGGTGGTATTTGTTTGGTTGGTTGGGGGGGGTTGGGGTGGGGTGTGGCGTGGTGGTCGATTGGTCAGGTGTGGGTGTTAAGTTGGGGGGGTTGGAGTTGGTGAGTGTGATGTTTATAGGGGAGGTGGCCTTAACGAGACATATTATCTATGGAAGTCCAAGGGGGAGTCTTATAAAATATTACAGTATGGATGTCCATTACACAAAGAAGTTACGCACCCATTATCTCCACTACTTTCCTCATTATGATGATCACCATAAGATCCACCTTTATAAACATTATTCTTGTAACCTTTCACTTTCATAATATCTCCATTATATTCATATTTATGACAAAACCTTTTTTATGCCTCTATGTTACGCTATAAATAGAGTCATAAGGGTTCATATTGTATACACTTAAAAATTTGATGAACACTTGAAAGAAAGAATGTTAGATTATATTATTCTTGTATTGTCTTATATTCTTCTTCTCTTTATCTTGTTATTGTTATTTTGTTCTTATGTTTTATAACAAACTGACAATTTAGTTTATTTTTTTTAGGGGGGGGGGGGGGGGTGGGGGGGTAGTAGTGGTGGGTGGGGTTGGTGTGGTAGGCGGTTTGAGGGTAGGGGTGAAAAAAAGAATTTTTGAAGTTGAAAATAAACTTAAACTGTTTTTTTGGGGGATGGGGGTGGGTAGGGCATCAAGGGTAGGGATGAAAAATGAAATTTTGAAATTGAAATTTTTTTCAACAAAAATAAACTTAAATTCTATAAGTGGTAGGGGTGGGTTGGGGTTGGTAGGGGGGAGGTTGGAACAGATTTCTGAAAATTGTTGTAAGAACCCCAAAATTAGTTAGAGCGTCTAAAGACTCACTTGTTCCTATAATATTTTTAACATGTTAATTAAGTGTTTTAAAGTATGCATGGGTGATTTGAAGTCATTTGGAAGTCAAACGTCAAGGGAAATTCACCACGTGCTAACCTGACCGTAGGCGGTTTATTTTATTATTTTTGGGTATATTAGGTTGATTAAAAATGTGAGTGTCCATACCCAATCCTCCATTAAAAATCAAAACCACCCTATCCCAAAATAATCTCTCTAGAAACCTCCATTGAAGGTGAAGTTCAAGGTAATCTTGTAAATTGGATTCCCATGGGTTCTTCACTATTTGTTTGTGGGTTATTCATATAATGAAGGTATGGTGATCCTTAAACTCTAGTTAATCTTCTATCTAGAGAGTCCTATTCAATGTTTTTAAAGAAGTTACCTGATCAAATCTCTTCTTCTTCAATCTAGCCATGGGTTCTTTCTCAAAACGTTTTCAAAGGATTATTATGATGAATTAATTATGGTAGTGCATTGGTTTTAAAGTGAAAATAAATCTAATTGCATTGTCAACCCATGTCCCTTCTAAAACTCGATTTAGCCTATTGCATGGGCATTGTGATAGTGGCTTGTCATTGGTGGAATTTTGATTCTATTACATTGAATTGCTTATGTCTACTGTTTGTTATGTATATTGATGGCAAATTTTTTATGAATGATCCATGTGGATCAATATATGAAAATATGACTAACACTACCCTATTTCACTATGTGTTCACTGTAACATTGAGTCTATAATGTATAAATGTGGAATTCGATAATGTTAAAATGATTGTAGATCCTTCCTTAGGTTAATATCATGGTTTAATTGTGGCTATGAATCTTGTATGACCAAAGTAAATAAGGCTTGGTATGAATTGATCTAGGTTCTTCTAGCCTATTGGTATATAATGTTATGTATGTGATGTGATCTGAATTTTAGGTTAGATGAAGCATGATTCCCCTTGAGTAATGATCTCTTTAGATAATTCCTAACACATACATTATTGATAAAATATGATTGATGATAATGGATTTAGGGAATCAGTAGGATTACCTATTTCCTCTACTCTCTGTTGAATCGATTGGTTAGTGCCTATGTTTGTATCTTCATCTTGTAGGGAATTAAGTATGATTTCACATATCTTAATGTATATTTATCTACTTCCCTATAATGTATTGATTATGAAAAAAAGGTGTATTGATCAATTTGATCAAAGGATGATGAATTGGTAAGAATGGATCTTCCTCTTTACTTCCTTATATTATTGTAGTTGATGAAGCCTTGATGGCATGGTGTGGTATGGTCCACTTATGGATGTGATATTTAGTTTATTTTCATTATATATGTGCTTTGACTATGGCCTTGAAGGAAAATCGATGAATATATGAGTGTGTGGTATGATGATCATACTATGTATAACTTGTGTCTAGTCTTCTATTCTAGTTATGAATCTATGTTATGTAACTAGTATTATAAGCATGTAAATGGTTACGTTTATATCATGTGTAGGTACTGCAACTAATGAAGTGTTAAGGATTGATGACCCCTACCCATGTATCCCTATGTAAACGTGTTAATAGCTTAGGTTAGGAGTCTTAAATGTAATGTGAAAATAGCTTGCCTCCTATGCTAAATTGTGTTCTGTGGTCTATGATTGGTTGTGCATTGTGGTCTTAAGAGGGTGGTTGCCTCAATATGTTTTATATCCATTATGTGATCATGCTGACCAATGTACACACACATTCACATATTATGCATGCTTACAATGTTGTAAAGGTTCATAGTGTCTAATGAAAGATTGATCTCATATTCACTAAATGTCCCCTAATATGAATGTAAGGTATATATGTATGTGAAACATTTTATGTATTTCATTAACTAGGATTACTTGATAGGTGTACTAGTATAGGTAAGGGTATGGGACCTTGTCTATACATTGCACATGTGTACCTTGATAGGATAGTTCCTACGTTTGGTTTTCTATAAATATGAATATGACTAATATGCTATGATATTAAGTATATGATATGATGAAGTATGATTGTGCATCGTGTCTTGGTGTGTTTATATGAAAGGATTGCTCATATAGGTATACATATAGACTTATGCATTGATATATGAACATGTGTGAGATTTATGAGTTGTGTGAAAGGTTTGCTCACATATAAGTATACACACATATGTATGGATATCTAATCAACAGAGGGGCCTTGAAAAATGTGCTCATGTGTATCCTAAAACTAGATAGGTCCTTGAGTATTCTATAAGCATATAAGGAATCAATATCCTAATCCTATTTTTTATGAAATAATGTAATAAAATCTTTTTATCAAAAAGGGAACTTATCTTAGAACCGAGTGAACTTGACAATGAGAGGTGTTGGCTTCCTTTGGAGGAAGATTCACCATTGGGTTATCATAAGGTGTTGATTTCCCTTGGAGGAACATTCACCTATGGTTCCACATGAGGTATTGACTTTCCTTGAGATTCACCTATGGTTTCTCATGAGATGAGGATCCAATGCTAATGAGAATGTAGAGGGTTATGTATATCTCTTAGTTCCATAAACCTTGCCACATAGGATTTAGCAAGTGAATTCACTAGTATGCTATCATGTGATAATGATTTACCTTGGCTAGGTAAGAACACCTTCCATCGGTGTAAGGCTCTACAACACTAAATTCCATGTAGCACCCATGGTCTTAGTGTTGGTCAAGGCTATAGTCTCCCTAAAGTAAAATGGACAATGGAAGTAAAGTAAGAAAACGAACTAGGATAACCTAAGGGTAGTTACTTAGTGTAGGTGGGGGTATGGGAATTCACTTATGTATTGCACAAGTGGCTCATGAGGGAATTCCTAGGAAGGTGTTCTAATGAATGTGTCTATTGATATATTCCTTATGCATGACTTGGTAGTATTTGTCTACTTTTTGTGATGAAGTGCATGTTATGAGTCCTAATGGACCTATGTGATGTGTTCTTGTTCTTAAATGCACTATGTTGGTCTAAGTGCCTATATGATAAAGGTATTATTGACACAAATGAAGTTGTCTTCACTTACTTGTTGATGTATGAAGTAGAGTGTTAAGCATTGTGGTCTCATGATAAGTTTACTAAGTATATGTGAGGTTATGGGGCTTTATCTGTACATTGTACTAGTGGACTTAGATTGGGATTGTGAGTAAAGTTTTTTAATGCTTTATGTGAAGTGAAGTGAATAGATATCCAAGTTGATGTAGCTTTCTGTAATGATCTTGACTTAAAGGTGTCTTTTATATATTATACTTCTATGATGATATATGTTGGCTTGTGTGTGTTATATGTATGGTTTCCTTGTGTCCTAAAGGTAAGGCATTGCACCAATTATAACTAGAGGGTTACTTGGGAGGCTAATGGTTTAAAGGAAAGAAGTTCACTGATAAGGGAAAAACCTTGTTGTAAAGTGGGAGAAGCTTATTGTAATGTGGTTCTAAAATGCCTTATATGCAATGTGTGATTTTATATGATTTATTACTATTGAATTTGCCTATATGAAGTATGTATATGATACAATGCTTATTATATATAGGTTTTATGAAGATATTCTCAAAAAGGCAAGAAGTATGATTTCAAGAAAAATGTCCCTTTCAAATGCATGTTTCTGCATGGTTGTCATACCTAGTGTATTCTTGTACTCACTCCATTATTCTCTACATTTTATACAAAGCTTAAGTTATGGGTGCTTAAGGGATTTTACTAATATTGAGGAGCTTCATATGTGATTCCCAAGCTCAAGGAAAGATATCCTTAAGTCCAAGGAATTCCTATGTCTAGTTTACTGTAAAGTTATGTATAAGGGTCGTGTTCCTAAAGCATTCTTATGATGTTGAGTCTAAGATGGCAAAAAGAGACTAGATTCTTTAACCATGTATGATGATAATTTATATATATATAAGAAGTAATGTTCTAGCATATGATGTGCTAAGAAAGTTTAAAATTTTCCGCTAAATTTACCTATGACAATGCGATGAATGATAACTGTGGGCTTTTATAAGACCTTCGAGAGGTCAAGTACGCCATGTTACTTCTAGGGTGTGCTCCCCGGATGTGACAAATGTTTTCCTTATGTTTTGAAGAGAATTCATTTACCTTAAATTGGAGGAAAATGATTGATTTGGAAAATATTTTCTGAAACATTTGACCCAACAAAACGTGAAAAAATAGGAAAATGTTTTTCGGAAAAGTTTTCCTCCATAAAAAAAAACCCAAATGACTTATAATCCTATAAAAACAATCCATTAATATGAATTACAACCTTGAATCCATAACTTCAAATTCAAGGAAAGTTTAGAGCCAAGTCTACAAAGTTCTTAGAATCCTTTTTAAAAGTCTTGTTTAAATGCTTTTAAAATTTGTTTTAAGACTTAAAGATCAGGTTGAGTAAAGAGTAAAGATAAGTAGAAGAAGTTCATTTTGTGTTTCATAAATATTTCAAAAATGTTTTCATGTCGTTTTAAGACTTAAGTTTGAGTTCATTTTAGAGTAAAACGAAGTCTTTTCTTCAAAGAAATATTTGGGGATTAAGTATTCCCAAAGAAGTATAACACGTTTTCACATTTAAAAAGTACGGAAATTGAGATTTCCACAGAGTGTTTGGGATAGTTTTAAGAAAAGAGCAAAGCTTTCTAAATGAAGCAAGCAGGGAAACTGAGATTTTGAAGATAGCCTTCTAACTAACTTTTTGAGAACTAATTTCAAATCACATAAGTAGTATGTTTTAATAACATAAGAACCACTATATATTGAAAGAAGTATTGAGCACCGAACTGGGGATGAGCATGAATTTAGATACCATTGGTAGTAAAAGGTCATACTTTTTAGGTGAATCCTTTTCACATTGGACTAGTTTTCACGCCCCGAGCGACCCCCGACATGCGGACACGGGACCTAGAACCACAAGTGATCCTATGCTAACCCTATTGGCATGATCATGAGCATACTAATGATAATAAACTGATGCAGAAGCTAAATCACAAATAAAATAAAAATATGGGGAAATAGCCATATACTATAACTGGGATATAAGAAACTGATGAGTTTAATACAAAGAAAATATTAACTAGATCAATATTAAGCTGAAACACTCCATTTGTGAAAACAAGCCTTGAATTGACTAGAAATGCTGGGTCAGGCCCAAACTAAGTCAAGAAAAAACTAAATTAAAATACTAAAATACCAAAAGAAACTCATGACTATTGTCCTCGAAGAATGAGGACTCACCACTAATTGTGCTGAATTGGAGATCCGAAATTGATTTAAGCGTAATCTGGATGCCGAGAACCTGAACCTACATCACGAGAAGATTTAGCGCACGTATGTGTCAGTAGTTGAAAGTTACTTAGTATGTATGATAGAGTAAATCTGAATAAAATATTTTGAACATGATATATTGAATTCTGAGCTAACTAGATGCAATGACCAAATTTATAATATGCTTAGACTGAATACTAACTGATTGTAAATATGGTCAATGTCATAGAGTCTGTCTGATATGTGGGAGATACTAATAACGAAAAATAAAATTACATGAGCTAACTGAGGAGTCCGACGTATATGCCCCATCGAGATGACCCAATATACCTTGCCAGATGTATAAAGGCATGCGGGCGTGATCACTAAAATGATGCCAACAAAGGGGACTTACAACCTACTTGGCTAGTAGTTCTAGGACTATTTGGGTACACTAAACCCTAGTCCAACTCGGTATTATGATACTCCCAATGAGTTAAGTGATTAACATATTATGACTGAATTTTTGTAAATACTAGATAGCTCAAAAGTGAACATGCAAACTGAGAATGTAATAATTAATCTAATAATGATCCACTAATAACTGTGGCATGTATAACTAGATAACTGAAATATCTGACCTAGCATGTGTAATTCAAGAACTAAAGAATACGTAGATAGGGTTCTACAATTCATGTTATAATCTGAGTAATAACATGGTAATCTGATTTGTTAAATATAACTAACTAATTCATGATATTCTTTTGAAGTTCTAGAAACCTTAGGTCGAATCATGATTTGAGAATCAAGAAGTTAAGGGACCCAATGGGTGAAAGGAACTCACTAGTTAAATCCCACATACCTGGAGATGAAATCCACAGCGAAATCTTTAGATTTTGGAGGTGGAACTGATGGAACCTTTTTTTGTTCTTGAACTAGGGTTCTTGACCTTTTTCTCCTTTCTTGCTTCTAATTTTCTATATTTTGATTAATGATTTGACTTAGGTAAGTTTACTAATGTCTTTAGGCTTAAACTGACTGAAATTTTTAATTTAGGGTCCAAACAACGTATCTTAGGGGTTAAACAATGTAGAAAAGGACCAAAAGACCCTTGAATTAATTGTTGTCAGAGCAATCGACGACCTGGACTGACAGGTCCTCGAGCGACGGTTTGTCGTT
The DNA here is from genome assembly GCA_027704765.1 of Solanum habrochaites. Taxonomy (NCBI): domain Eukaryota; kingdom Viridiplantae; phylum Streptophyta; class Magnoliopsida; order Solanales; family Solanaceae; genus Solanum; species Solanum habrochaites. Next base: position 28,724,886 of record JAKWJA010002493.1, read on the forward strand.
TGGGTCTTCTCGATAGGCCTTCACTAAAATGACCACAACTTTTCACTCGGAGATCAGATTTTAGCAAACTTGTTAGCCCTAGAACTATGATTCAATTATCTATCATTTAATAGGACATGGGACACCAAACTCATTTGTGCTAACATTTATGACCATTTGAAGTTGACCCAACAATATTTCCCCCCTAACTAATTGCTTACTTTGACCTATGGTCAGACCTACGGACTATAGATTGAACGACGGTCCATGCTAGTTATTGGTTGATCATGTCAGAAGTTGGGTAACTTGAGTTTCAATCCACTGACACAAACCACAAATCGTAGTCTGACTTACGGATGGTAGTTCTGTCTCTAAATCGACACTTACTATATTTTTCTTGACTGAGTTTTAGCGGAGCTTTAGTGGAAAGCTACGGATGCACAGTACGGGCCGTAGATCAGACAATGGTCCATTGAAGGTAACCTTCGATTGCACCTGCAGATTTTTGAAGAGCTTATTTCTTGTCTATTTTGGATATGGGGTGATAAATTATCTCCCCCTTGGGAATATTCATCCTCAAATGAAGACTCAACTAGATAAAATAGAGGGAGAGAGCTGCAATCCCTACTACTAAACACTGATGAATGATTTTCTAACAGAATTGAGTTCCAAGAACATGAAAATACACTGAATATGAAAGTCAAACTTAGTGAACATGATCTAAGGCTTAATTCGCACTTGAATGAATGAAAAATTAAGGAGGAACTATTACCTCAAGTTGGAGTGGAATCGAAAGGAAAGAAGTGAGGGTTCTTGGCTTTTATGGCTGATTCTGCTTTTCAAATAGATCCCTCTACGGATTGACTCCTCCAAAAAACCTTGACCCAAGGGACTTTTTTATTCTTCAACCTTCTAACTTGATGGTCAAGAATATCAAGTGGTACATCCTCATAAAAAAAATTATCTTTCACCGCCACACTCTCTAATAGCACTATAAAAGGTGGGTCACCTACACACTTCTTCAATAGAGAGATGTGGAAAACTAGATGCACTGCTGCTAATTTTGTCGGTAACTCTAACTCATATGCCACTTTTACAACCTTTTTCAAAATCTTTTATAGTCCTACATATCTAGGACTGAGTTTCCCATTCTTGCCAAATCTCATCACCCCCTTCATAGGTGACATTTTCAAAAAAAAAACAATCATCAACTTGGAACTCATGTTTCCTTCTTCTTATATCCGCATAAGATTTATGACGACTCTGGGTTGTCTTAAGTCTATATATAATGAGTTGACCTTTCTTCATAGCATAAAGGACTGAATCTAGTCCTATAAAAGTTGTTTCACCTCCTTCAAACCAACCAAGAGGCGATCTACATCGAAGCTGATACAAAACCTCATAAGGGGCCGTTTAAATGGTGGAATGGTAACTACTGTTGTAGCCAAACTCAATTGGAGGAAAGTGATCATCCCAACTACCCTTGAAACTGATCACACAAGCTCTAAGCATATCCTCTAGGGTCTGATTGGTACGCTCTGCCTGTCCATCCATCTGCGGATGAAATGTTATGCTAAGATTAACTTGAGTACCAAGACCCTTCTGAAATGAATTCCATAAATGAGAGATAAACTGAGGGCCTATGTTTGAGATGATGGACAAAGGAACCCCATGAAACCTGACTATGTTATTAATGAAAAGCTTGGCATAGTTGTAGTCTTAAATGCCAAAAAGTGAGAAGAATTAGTTATCCTATCAATTATCACCCAAATGGAGTCGTGCTTTCTACGAGTACGAGGTAACCCTGTGATGAAATCCTTATTGATCAAATCCTACTTCCGAAGAGATGTCCGATCTCTTGCAGTCCATACACCTAGTTATCGATACCTTTACTTGCTGGCAATGGGGCAACTTACTTTAACTCACAGATCTGCTATATCCCCTTCATGTTTATTCACCAATAGGTTCCCGCAAGGGTCGCACGTACATCTTACTATACCCGATAATACATATCTAGAATATGGGGGGCTTCCACAAAAGAATATGTTGTCTCAACTCACCAACATCCGGAACACACAATCTACCCTGGTAGCGAAGTACACCATCTCCCCCTTGGGAGAAAAACTACACTCTGATTATGGAATGTTCCCTTAAGTTTAAGCAAGATTGGATCACCATCTTGATTTTTCTTAACCTCCAGTAAGATTCTGCGCCATTCTGAACTGTAAAACCATTGTATGATATGCTCATAAGGCAAACTCCCAAGCAAGTAACCCTGTGAATATTGTTCACTGGTTCCTTTATTTCTTCCTTAAAATGGACTAGACTACCCATAAATAATCTACTAAAAGCATCTGCTACTACATTCGCCTTAACAGGATGATAATAACGCTCATATCATAATCCTTAAGGAACTCAAGCCATCTACTCAGAGGAAGATTCAACTCTTTCAGGGTGAACACATATTGAAGGCTCTTATGGTCAGTGAACAGATTAGAGGGCCCCCATACATAGTGTCTTCCATATCTTAGTTCAACAAACACCACTATTTGCAGCTCGAGTTTCAAGAGGTGGATAGTTTCTTCTCATGGCACCCTAAGTTTCTAGAAGCATACAATAACCTACTCACTGCATCAACACCACCTAGCAATTCTGGATGCATCGCAATAGATAACTAAAAATTGACCCGCTGTATGTCAGTCAATGAATTGTAGTCAATCTAGGTTTCAATTCTGCAAAGCTTTTCTAACAATTATATGACCATTGAAACTTAACCATGTTCTAAGTCAACCTAGTAAATGGTGAGTTCATGGATGAAAATTCTTCCACAAACCTTCTGTAATAACCCGTTAGACCTCAAAAAAACTTCTGATATATGTACCAGAGGTAGGTCTGGGCCATTTCTTCACTGCTTCTATCTTCTGCGAATCGACTCAGATCCCCTCGCAAGATACAATATGACCAAGGAAAGCAAAGGATTGCCACCAAAACTCACATTTGCTAAACTTATCGAATAATTGGCGATATTTTAGAATCTACAGAACAACTCTCAAATGACTCGCGCATTCTTTCTCATTCCTAGAGTAAATGAGGATATCATCAATAAAGATGCTGACGAACAAGTCAAAATACTATTTAAACACTATGTTGATCAAATTTATGAAAGTTGCACTTTCATTGGTTAGTTCAAATGACATAACTACAAATTCAAAATGACGATACTCAGTTTTGCAGGATTTTATTTAAATGTCACTATCTCTGACTCTGAGCTAATGATAACCCGATCTGAGGTCTATCTTTGAGAAATGACTAGCATGTGTAATTTAAGAACTAAAGAAATACATACCTAGGGTTCTGAAATTTATGCGATAATCTGACTAATAACAAGGTAATATGATTTAAAACATATAACTAAATAGTTCATGATATTCTATTGAAGTTCTAGAAATCTTAGGTCTAATCATGATATGGGAATCAAGAATTTGAATGAAAACTAGGGAACCAATGGGTGAATGGAGTCCACTACTGAAATCTCACATACCTAGTGATGAAAAACACAGATAAATCTTTAGATTTTGGGGTTGGAGCTAATGGAACCTTGTTGCGTTCTTGAACTAGTATTCTTGATGTTTTTCTTCTTGCTTGCTTTTAATTTTCTATGTTTTGATTAATGATGGCTTAAAACAACTAAAATCTCATGATTTAGGGTCCAAATGATGTATCATAGGGGTTAAACGAAGCAGTAAAATACCAAAAAATCCTTGATTTAATTGTTGTCAGAGCAATCGGTGACTTAGACTGACGGCTCGTCGTTCAATCGACGGTCCGTCGTTTGGGTCTGCTCGACAGGCCTTCACTAAAATTTGCATAACTTTTCACTCAATAAGTCGTATTTTAGAAAATTTGGTATTTATTGAAAGATAATTTAATTCTTTATCATTTCATAGGTCATGGGATACCTAATGCATTTTGTGATAAAAATTATGACCATTTGAAGTTTACCCAACAACATTTTCCCCCTAACTGAATGCTAACTTTCACCTACGGTCAGAACCACACAATCTACCGCATCGAAAAATACGTGGTCCATGCTTGTCCTTCCACCAGGGCGATGTTAGAGGATGGGTAACTTGATTCTCAATCCATGGGCACAGACCATGGACCGTAGTCTGATTTATGGATCGTTGGTTTGTCCGTGGATCCACACTTAGTCGATTGTTTCTGGGCTGAGTTTTGGGGGAGCTTCAGTGGAAAACGACAGATGCAAAGTACTGAACGAAGATCAGACTACGGTCCTTTGATGGTAACCGCTGATTGCATCTGCAGATTTCTAAAAAGCTATCTGTTTTCGATACGGGGTGTTACACTAGTGGATCCATTAAGACTTTTAGGTCTTATACCTTTGGCCGGGTATCTGATGTGCTTGCAGCGCGAGGTAGATCGTTCTATCACCAATATAGATATTAAGTGATTACTAATCAATTCGATAACTCCAACAAATGAATGTTTTAATATTCTAATCTATATATAGAATATATATATATATATATATATATATCTAAGATATATCATAACTAATATACATTATATATATATCTTAGAGTTCATAGTTCATGGTCATAGAGAGAAGATTCACCGTAGTGTTGCCTTCTTACCCTTTTCAAGCTTGTGTTTATTGTTTGTCATTCCAACTCGCATACTCATAACTCAATTACTGTGCCAATTAGCCTGCATCATATCCTAAAATGTAACACAGGTAACGAGGAATCGACATCAGTGCACCGTCTCCCATTCACGTCAATCAGATCAACTGTGAGCTCCTTTCATCTGAGGAACATCATTTATTGATTTCAAGTTAGTTCATTAGGATGTTGTGGGTTTTGTCCAAACATTCATCTCAGTCATGTTTGAGGATTCATAGACAATTAGTGGTTCAAAAGTCTTTACATAATCATTATTATGTTAAAGACTCGAATTGCCATTTTGACCAAGTTGAATGTTTAAATATTTAAACATTTTCAATTACTTTATCATTCAATTCAATTAAGTTATTTGATAATTGTAAGTGTGATTGTTGTCTTCTGTTGAGTTAAGTAAGTTATGTCAAGGGTTCGCTCGTGGACAACAATGATCACCGAGTGCCGGCCACGCCTAGGGTATAGGCTCAGCGCTTGACAATTTATATGCTTAGGAGTAGGTTAGTACACTCATCTTATTCTTGACTTTCTTACCTTATTACATTCGGTATATTATGATACTTGATCAGTTATTTTATTTTCTTTATCCATTATTCAATATTGATGCCACATTGCCTTGGGGCGCTACATTCTTGCCTACATGTGTTGATAGACAGGTACTCATGTGTCCTCAATAGTGTAACTAAGTTCTCTCAGATAGGCCAGTTTCTCTTCTTTTGAAGTAGCGAGATACGTGGTTTGCTAGTGTTTTTTCATGTTCATATGAAAGGTATTTTAAGGCGCATTCCGTTAAATAAAATACTCGTAGAGGCTTGCAAACTTTGGGTTGCATAGATGTGAGATGTCACTTGTTCTAGGCTTATTGTTTTGTCCTTATAGAACATTGGCTTATTAGTCTTTATCATACAAATGGTTGTGTTCAGTTTATCGTTCTAAATATATTGTTGGGCCCACCCCCCCCTCTGAACCACTGCAAAATAATACTTCATATTAGACATGATAGTGGCTTGGATGACCCACACATGATTTAGTTTCTATTCAATATGAATTGTTGCAATTAACTGAGTTGATTGCATGGTGTGTTGTTAGGGGCCTTGCTGGACGAGGGATTCTTTTTAAGTAAATATGTACTTGTTTGTTTTTTTTTATTTAAGGGATTCTATTACATGGTCGGGGTAGTTTTCGAGCAATGGTCGGCTTAACGTTAAGTGTGGCACTTGGTGCAACAGCATCCCTAAGTTGGGGCGTGTCACACAACCCATCATGCTTTTTTCTTTCAAAAAACTTCCTTTGAGAAATAAAGTTTTTAATCTATCAACCTCAATTCCCAGGAAGTAGTGTAGTCTCCTAGATCCTTAATCTCAAATTATTGTTCCTTTAACTTCTTTAATTGGGCCATCTGCTCTTTGCCACATTTTTCATAACTATGTCATCAACACAAACTATGAGAATAATGAGTTTACCCTTTTGGATTCTCATGAAGCACGCATCACTTGGCTTGGTCATTACCAAAGGCAGGATCATTGCTTGTTAAAACACTAAAACATCTGTCAAACAAACGCGAGGATATTGCTTAACGAAAATCTGTCAAACCAAGCTCTAAGAGATTGCCTCAATATGCACAAGGCTTTATTTAGTTTGCATGCCTTTCTTTATCTTTAGTCAATATCAATACAAGGAGGAACCTCTATTTACACTCTTCATTTATTCATATCTAGTCTTTGTAAGTCCCCCTCAAGATTAGCTACACCAAAAAAATATCTAGTAGTTTTCATTTTCACAACAGGAGCAAATGTTTCTTGATAATCCACTCCATATGTTTGAGTGAATTCCTTAGCCACCAATCTTTCTTTGAAGCTTTCTGGGGAGCCTTCAGATTTATGTTTCAAGTGAAGACCCATTTGCGACATCCACGAGGTGGTGGTAAGGTTTGTATATACTCTACCCTCCCTAGATTCCACTTACTGAGATTTTAGTTTTTACTAGGTTTGTTGGTGGTGGTGGTTGTGGTGGTGGTGGCTGTGGTGGTGAAGACCCATTCAAGACCAATCAATTTCTTTTTCTAGTGATAATGTGACAATTTCTCAAGTTCAAGTCCATATATGGATACCAAATCTTCATCTGTTTTTACGATGTGGGAATCCATCACGCCCAAACCTTGTTAGTTGGAGCGTGGACACTATGTTATGGGGGGCCAACATCGGTGAACAAAGAATTAGGATGGGTTTGGCTCTGATAAAAAGTAAAGATTAATCTTGGACCTAACTCAACCCAATGGTTAGCTTATAAGGGGAGTATTGTCCAGGTCAATAGAAGGAGACAAAATTTCCATCCCTTTTTAGATGTTGGAATTCTTAATAGTTTTTAAGTCTCATGAAGAAATTCCACAACTAGCCATTGACTTCGCATTGGATTGACAAATGATTGACTGTTCCAGCACTTTTCCCATAGAAAAAGATCTAGAGCAAAGTGGAATTACCCTCTTCATTAAATTCTCTTATGTCAAAACAACATTTTTACCTAGTAACCACACAAAGCAAGAAACCTTGTAGGGGATCTTAGCTTTCAATATATGCCTCCAAGGCCATTAGAGTAACTGCAGATTTTGATGGTCCAGCTTCCTCTATGATGCCTACCATTGCTTTAAAAATCCATTTACTGTTTCCCAACAACTTATCCTGTCCTTCCCTATTTCCAGACCACTAAACTGATCAATGCTTCAAAAAAAGTATGTTACTCTTGGAATTTCCAGTCATTGAGGTGTCTTCCAAATACAAAATTCTACTCTTGAGTAGTCTATAAGTAAGCCATAGTACGTTGTTGTTGAATAACTAAATTGATGATTCCTGTTGGGACCAGAAATAATGACAATGCATAATTTGAACTTGCATCAAGCACAGAATTTATTATTAGTCCTTAGTTAATTTCGTTGAATGCCCACTAGTGTTGGATATGGGAAGAGTCTTAGATTAATAATTTTGAGATACTATTGTTTGTAATTAAATTTATATTATTTTAAATAATTATTTAATTTATTAAATATTTTAAATTTATGGTTAAGGTATAAAAATATTTGGTTTGCCTGGCCAGTGGTGTGTGCTGGTGCGATCATCGTCCTATGGAGGTAATGTGGACTGCATGAATTATATGAATGAGAAGATTTCATATTTAACATATACCATTTGTTCAAAAGACAAAAGAACATGATTTCTTTTCCCATGTATTTGATTATGAGTTTTTGACAGAGGAAATAACCCCAAATTAAGGTAAGAAACATTCAAATGAACATTCCAGAAATGTTTAAACATACTAATAGTCATCACATTTCTTCCAAATGAAGAACATAGAATATATGAACAAATAATGAAAGTGTGAGAATAAAACAACCTTATGTAGCTTACATTAGATGTTGTAGAATGATTTCTTTTTTTAGAAATGATAACTCATCATTAATATATCACAAGGAGGTACAGTCATAAATTTAACATATAAAAACCGAAAGTACATCTTTCTGAAGGGATTTAATAAGATGTATGATTTCTTTGACATCATTGCCAAAGTTCTATTTACATAAAAAAAACGAAACTAAACATTTCATTTTCATATTCTGGAAAAAGTTGCCTTTTGTCTTGAAACTTCTTTATCAAATCTGTTGTATGTAACATAGGTCCACTGCTTTCATGACATCTTTATTGATAGTTGGGAAGAAGTGAACACTAGGACTAACTCAATCCAGAAGGTAAATAGTACGAAGTATCAGCCAAGTCCAAAAAAAACAAGACCACAACATATTCCCTTTATAGGTGTGGAACTTAATATCCCCCTTCCACTCACTGAAAACTGAGCAACTCAATTAGAGTATCAATAACATAACATTGAGACCCAACATGGAGAAATGAAATTTGATGGTCTTGACACTTACACCATATTGAAATTGTGTGATCCACTCATCTATGAGGTTAAGATCTGCAAGAGAGAACATTTTTATTTAATTAATTCTCTTCATTAATTATATACGAGTATGATTGAAAGAACCATATGGTATATCCACCAGGTTCGGGTGATTTATTATTAGCGCATTGCCTAATAATATCTAAAATTATTTGCCTAGCAAAGGGTCTCCATGACCACAAGTGTGTTCCGCTTAAATGATTCCTGTAAAGATATTTATTAGTCTCCAGTTTTCGTTTAAAAAACATTACCCCACACCTCTCTAAGAGCTTTAAGGAGTATCTAACAACGCATGAATAGTTTTCATGATAACTATCTTTCTCTTGAAGTTTTTGTCCTCCTTTCACCAAAACTCATACCAGATGACTACTTGAAAAAAAAAAATAGCAAAACTTTTAAACCCCTAGAAATATATTTATGCCATCAATAATATATCTATATATATATTATATATATATATATTCTATATATATATAATATTATATATATATAAATAATATTTAGGCCCACCTCATGGCCCCCCCCACATAAAATTTTTCTTTTAAATTAATTTATTTTCAAAACTAGCCTCCCCTTCACGAAAAATTTTGACTTTTATGAAGAGTTCAGGATTTTAATAGAAAAGAAAGGGAAGATTATGTGACTTTAGACAAAGGTTGTGACTTTATGAAAGGTGTGCTATTTATAATAGTTTTACCGACTTCATGAAGAGTTGTGACTTTTATGAAAATTTGCCACTTCTATTAAGAGAATAAAATAGCCCAAACACTTATTATAGCAAAAAGTTGTAAACTGTTATGAAAAGTTTGACTTTTTATGAGGAGGGTGCGAATTTTATGAAAATTGTTGACTTTTATGAGAGGTTGTAACTTTCCAAAGGGTTGCCAATTTTCCAAAAGTATTGTTGACTTTCCATTAAGGCACAATAAATATTATTCACATAGCCTCTATTTATCTATAAATAGAGGATTGTTGCCACGATTAGAAGGTTTTTTCCATTGGATAGTTAAATTTCAATTACTTGATTAAGCTTCCTTGTGAAGTTTTGTTTCAGCCAAAAGTTTTTCAATCCTCCTATTTCATAGAGCGTAAATCTTTAACTATTAAGTCGTACTGTTCCTGTGTATGACAATCTTTTTCCCTTTCTACAATTTTCTTCGATAAAACAAAGAAAATTGATTTCGATGGCAGTGTCACATTAATACTCTTTTCCCTTTAATTCACAAGTCTAACGGTTTGAATGGTTGAAATTTATTACTAAATGGTTTTTTTTAGTAACAAAACTTTATATTTCTGCCCATTGTAGCGTTTTTTTTTTGGCGTATAGAGGAATCGAATTGAATACATTAATTAAACTAATACTGTACAAACCCTACTTTCAATATGACCTCTTGTCAGACACTTAATCATTTACAGTAGGTCATATATAGCCCATAATCATATGTACGTTTAATAATGTCCAATCTCGTGCAAAGCACGGGTAATTTCTCTAGTTCACCTAATATAATGCAACAATTGTTTATGCATATAAAACACACAGTAAGAAATGTTATAATTGTGATTAAAAGCGAAGGATACGTGAACCATAATGGTTTAGTAAAGTGTGAATAAAACAAAGAGAGAATATGAAAAGTGATGGACCAATTTGGATGAAAAGAAAAGTCTTTGCAAGAAAGATTAAAACACACCACACCATCATTTCTTCTCCCATATCGCAAACAAAGAAAAGTGTGTTCCTTAACTAAAGACACATTCCTTTACTTCTTAAAGATCTAATATGAAGGGTTCTCCTCGTTGGAGCCGGGGGGGTCCATCGCCTCGCTTCGACTTCGGATGTAAATTTGGCAATGATTATTGTTGATAATGTTTTGGACAAGGACTTAGTTAAACTTAACAGAATTAATTCGTGTGTAACGGTAACATTCCAAAAAGTTGTTATTCTTTCCACAAAGTCATTACTTTCCCAACATACACATTTTCCAAAAAAATTGTTATTTTTTTCAAAAGACACAACTTTCTCGATAAAAGGGTTCAGACAGATTTCTCTGAACAGACATGTTTCTTGCTAAAGATAATTATAAAAGGAAGTCAGTTTTTGTTTTTTCAAACAATGAAAATTTTTCCTTCTCTGCATATATTTTCTCTCAAAATCAAAGTGTTGATCGACTGAGTCTGTGTGACTTTTTGTTGTTCTTACATCGATGAAGTTAAATAAATTTGAGGTACCACTATTTCTTTCTTTACAGAATATCCTTTTAATCGTGGAAAATTAATTTATAACCGCAGGGTATCCTGAGGACGGATTTAACTTTCCTTAAGGAAACGCAATCATTTCCTTTGGCTCAGATTTATTTTGTCTGTTGTCTCTTTTATCATCTTATTTTTATTTCTGTTTTGGCTAACCTTATAAGTACAGTTATGTAGAACAATGTTAAGAAATTTTAATAATTTTATTGTATTTGAAGGTTTCAGAGTTTAATACTTTTATGGTTTTCCTACTCTTTTTGAATTTTTAAAATTTGATTACAAATATAAATTTTATAGTAAAGCAGAAAACAATCCTGTGTTAAAGATTTTTCTTTACTGTAGTATTTCAAATACTACAATTTTTCTTTCATTTGTGACAAAAAATGACAAATTCCAAGAATCAAGTGAGCTTGTAATATCTGATTAACTTGCAAACACGGTAACTACTCAACAACAACGTTTGCACAGAGTCATTCAACTGCGGCCTTAGCCGCTGTTTAGAACTTGCAAGTTTTGTGGAGTCGCCTTCAAGAGATGGCAAGCAAAGATGTTCATTCCGACTCACTATGGTTGAGTTTGTAGAGGTTCATTAATGAGACTATTCTGTTAGAGTCATATTATACTCTGCCTGAAGAACGATTCTGGATAAGAGAAGCATAGACACTTCATATTTTTTTGTAAAACTTAGACTTCTGAGTGGGATGCAGATGATGTGTAACCACAAGGTCAACTCAAAAGAACTCTGGGATCTTTAGAAAAGAAGTACAAAATAGAGGACGCCAAAGAAGAATTCATTGGTGGCAAAGTTTCTGGACTATAAGGATGATTGACAGTAAGACCCTAGGTCCACCCAACCCAATTTCAAAAACAACTCGCAGTCTAATCCATGATCTCCTGCAGAGGAATTGATTGTGAATAGGCATGTCAGTGTTGCCTAATTATTAGAACTCCCCCGTTGTGGAAGAACTTCAAACACTACTTGAACTAAATTCAAAGGAGATGACTGTTGACGATCTCAAGTAAGGTTAGACTCGAAAGGATATAAACTGCAGCAAAGAGGTCCCACGTGGTATTTTTCACACAATATCTGGAGTAATATTGTTGAAGAAGATCCTCAAAATAAAGAAAAGACGAAAACATCTGGTCCAAAAAGCAATCCTCTAAGAAGAAATTCAATTGAAGCAAAGCTGCTTCAAAATTGGGGGTTTTTAAACATGGTCATTGGCTAACTTGTCTGAGTCTTAACAAGGACAAATAAAAGAAGAGAATCAAGCCAACTGTTTGATCCAAAGGTGAAATGGACAATTCATGTGCAATAGCTTTCAAAGTAGCTTGGTTTAAAAATCCAAAGATCACAAAAATGGTGTATATATTTGGGGTGTCTCATTGCCATTTTGTGTGCTACCACAATTACGTCATCATTACTCCCGCACCTATATAAGAGAAGTTGTTTATGGCAAACTCCGTTGTTGCAAAGGATGAAGGAACTGACAAGGTCCTACTAAAGATGACATCAGGCGAGGTGGTGACTTTGAAAAAGGTCTCGTATGTTCAAGAACTAAGAAAAATTTTAGTTTCAATTCCAATTCTGACTAAAAATGTATTCAAATGTGTATTTGTTTATGATAAAGTAGTTGTAAGTAGAATGATATGTATGTAGGAAAAGGCTGCCTTAGTGATGGTCTTCTCAAACTCAATGTAATTGTTGTTTATATGAATAAAGATTCTGCTACTTCTTATTTGCTTGAGTCTTAATATTTAATGGCTGAACGTTGGCGGACACGTTAAAATCAATCAAAACTTGTGAACATTTATTAACTTAAATATTTTTGATGCTAAAATTTGAGTGTAATATTCAAAATGTAAAATTTGCGTTGAATCTACGTATGCTCACATCCTCTAGAAATTTGTTGAAAGGAATTAAATCCTTTAAAAAGAATTCACACTTGATATGTGTGAATTTTTAAGTCACCACCATGATGTGTGGGAAAAGGTTTATGAACTTTGTATGAAGATTACACTAGATATTGTTATGCTTATGTGCTAAAAGGTAAGGATGAAGCATAGATATTTTTAGACAATAATTAAAAACTGAAGTTAAAGTAACTTGATAAAAAGGCAAAATATTTAGAAGTAATAGAGGCAGAATATATCTCCATTGCATAAATATGTGAAGAAATGGAATAATCATCACACTACTTACTCGGCTCCGCACACTCCTCATCTAATGGCATTCCAGAAGCCCCACACACATCGACACTCTAAACAAAAACACACAAAACGCTTACATATAACTTTAGGTTTACCAAAAAAACACAAAACTTGTGGGGGAAGCATCCTTACCGCAAATCAAGAATACTTAATGTTTCTCACTCAAGGCCATTTATTCCATATGAGAAATGGAAAAGTAGAAAACCCAACTTTAAATATTTCAAAGTGTTGGGGGATGTCTAGACAAAGTCCAAGTTCCCTATACCTCAGAGGGTAAAATACGCGTAAGACAGTGATTGTGTATTTGTTGGATATGCCACAATAGTAACGGCATGTGGATTTTGATGTTCATAATCTGAACATCCGATATTCATAGAGTAATCCGTATGGCTTCAGATATTGCTAAATTTGTTAAAATATCCTAGCCGTATAAAACCTACTCTAGTTGGATCAAAAAAACTCCTAATAAACCACAAGAGAATAAAACCAATGAAGAAAGTCCAGGATTGTAAAACGTCAAAGTACACCTACTTCATTTGGGGATCCAATTTTTGTAAACATTCCTGCTGAAAGGGCGGCCTCAACATTCAAGAATCATTTGTCTAGCGACTCACATATTGGAAGGAGGCTGTCATAAGAAATTGAATCAATCCTAAGCCTCTACTTGGAGTTGGTGATGGTCCTCCAGGAAACAAACACTTGGTTCAAAATGATTTCATAAAAACTACAAAAATGAATGGAACTATTGACAAATAAAAGCAAGAAGCTGTTGTAAAGGCCTTAAACCAAAAAGAATGTCTTGATTATTTTGACAGATACTCACCAGTGACTTAGGATTACAACTCAATTCGATGTAGTTGCCCTAGTAGCTGCAGTATTGTTCTTAAATCCATCAAATGGATTGTGAAACTGCCTTATTAAATGGAAAAGGCAGGAAAAAGAAATTTACATGGAACAATCTATAGGTGTTTTTGTAGTTGCCTATAAAGAAACGAAAGTGTTAAACTTATTAAGAGACACAAACTTTAAATGGACTAAAACAACGCCTAAGCCATGGGACACACACACAATTTTAATGAAACTATATTGTCAAATGATTAAAGATCATGATGTGATGGTAAATGTGTTTACATTACAAGCTACTAACCATACACATCAGTCATTAAAGTATGCCTATACATGGATGACATGTGATATGAACAAGACATTGCCAAAATAAAAGCTACTAAGCGTAATGCTCTTAATAAGTTTGATATGAAGATTCCTAGGAGTTGTATGATGTGACTATTGGAAGTAAAATTCTCAAACTCTAATGGTATAGCAATTGTCTCAAATTCAAGTACATTCAAAGGTACGTGAAAATTCAAATATTTGAATTTCCAAAGGATCAAAGACTTCCAATTGATGTGAACCTTATTTGGCAAAGGAATAAGGTAAAAGTCAGTCTCAATTGGTTATGCTAGATTGCTGGGAGGTTTGATGTATGCATAATTAGTACATGACCAGACAATAGGCTTGCGCTATTATACGAATTTGATACACAAGTATCCCATTCAAAATCATTAGTTGGCACTGAAGATAGTGTTTGGGATACTTAGATAACCTCCCAAACTATGTTGTTGCAGTATAAAAAATATCCGCCTTCTTTGAAGGATCTAAGGATGCAAATTTGATTACAGAGGTCAATTGAAACAAATCTACAGTGGATAACGTTTTTACTATTGGTGGAGGATCAATATTCATGGAATCATCCAAACAACATGTTAGCTCTTGCTCTACAATGGGTCCGAATTCATCGCATCAACAGCCAGGTAAAGACCTGAATGGATCAACATTTCATAGAAGAATTCCATTGTGCCAAAAAAAAAAAAAAACCGAAACAATAAAATGCCCCCTATAGGCCATACACTGTGATAGTCAAGCTGCATTGAAGACTTGAAGTGCTATGTATAAACGGCAATCTCTTCACATAAGTCGAGGCATATAACATGTGAGGACAATACTCTCTAGTAGAATTATCACAATGACTTTCTGAGTGAAAGGATAATGTGTTGGATCCACTTACAAAGCCTAACTAGAAGGGGATTGAATATATCGCCGAGAATGGGAACTATGGATATTTCCGTGAACAAGTCATCGTGGCGATAACTCTACTAAATCTGAAGATCCCAAGATCTAGGTTCAAGGATATAAATCAAAGTCATTGCTGACGGCTCAAACCTTGGCAGAAAAATATTTATGGTCCATTCTTATGAATGACCCGATGTTCATAAGCAGCGATAAGGCATAACGACTTTTAAATGGTTTCGTAAGTTACATAGGGTAGATCCGAGAGAAAATAGTGTAGCTAAACGGGACATACACCTTGAAATCACTTAATGGGAGTGTGAAGTTAAGAGCTGCTTCAAGGGAATTCCGGTAAGGCCAGTTCTCTAAGAAATACAATCCAAGCTGTGTTCAATGGATGAACAACAAAACAATGAGAACAATAATAATTTCAAGGGTTGATTGTGTGACTATTGTTGTCTATTTATACACATACCCAAGCTTGACAATTCAAAGTATAAAATCTACCGCTTGAGCCCGATATTCCAATATATGTTTCACTATGGAAGTTTAAAGGAAAGAACTACTATCAAGATCGATTAAACCCTTACTACAAGACACACATTTTTTCATGCATATGTTTTAACAATATTTAATCCCCATTATGTGGGATTGTTTGGGTTTAGACAAGATGTTGAATTTGGAAAAGAAACATGAGAGAATAATGAAAATGAAGTAACCAAATTTACAGTAAAAAAAAAAAGTCATTTTCAAAGGCAAATAAAATGTATTCTCCCATATCAAAGCCACGAGAAAGGGAAATTGTTGGTCCTTATATAAGAAAACACTCCTTACTTCTTAAAGATCTAACGAAGTGGTGTTCCTCTCGCTCCTTCCGCAGTCGCTCACAGATCGGCCTCAACCCTCGGCTTCGCTTTCGCTTTGTCCCTATTGGGCTATTGGCCCCTGCTGTGCTTTCTTGCTCCCTCTTTTTTTGGCCCCCCTTTTCTTTCCTGCTTTTTCATGTTCCTTCCCTAATCAGGTTAATATTAGCCTCTTATAACGTCAGTCACGACTTAGGTAATTAGGTCATTCACACACCATGTTGGGGGCTGTCCCGCTAACCTGGCCCACACTCATTCTTCGTTGGGGAAAGGTCCGGACGGGGTGGGGGGACAAGCGGACGGGCCAACAGACACCGGGGCCCAAAAGTGACTGAGGGTGGTCAAAAGGACACAAGGTTCGTGCGGGATAAAACAGGTCTGAACCGAGTGCGCGAACCCCGGTACTTTTCTTGGCTGAAAATGGGCTAGAAAAGAAGGGAGTGGGTGGTGGGGCAAAGGGCAACCACGGAAAATGGGGGGCTTCTCGGGCATAGATTAGTCTCCTCAAAATCAAAGTGGGTGAGCGACTCACATCAGTGTGAGTGTTGTTGTTCTGAAGTTCGCGGAGTAAAGAAATTTGAGGTACTGCGCTTTCGGTAACCTGATTATCCAGTGTGAGCGGGGGAGAATGAATCCATAACCTCGGGTACAGGGAAGGTGAGTAAAGGGCTGAAGGAGGGCACAGGAGTGCGGTGACGCAGATGAGGGGATTTCGGTGGAGGGGGGCGAGGTTGCTGATTTCGGGGTCTATGTTTCTGCAACCGATAAGGGACGCTGGTTAGGAACACACCACGGACGTGAAATGGAAGTGGGGGCTCGCAGGCGAAGTGCAAAAGCGTGGCCGGAGTCCAGAGGCTAGCGGGTACAAAATCAAAGATAAGTGCCGCGACAGAAAATGGTAGCGGATCTTAGGCAGAGAGTATATGGGGGGAGGAATGGCGTGAAATGGTGAGGGGAAGAGGGGGAAGTTCAGGATACGTAACTGGAAAGGGGCCGCCGAGCAGGCAGGAAAGGCGCGTAAAAGGGCACCGCGAGAGAGCGCAGGGCGCCCAGCCCGTACCAAAAATACCCAGCAAACCCGCACAACAAGCCGACTGATGGGGCAACGCCACAATTGGTCTCCCATTTGGGAGCTTTCAGCACCCAATACCTCCGCTCTACAACACCGGGCGTCCCTACAAGCAAATCTCGGGAATCAGTACAAAGTCAGAATGTTGCGAATTTTTGGAGTTTCAAATTCCCTCTCTATCTAAGGATTGCCTGTGTGGCCAACTCGTCAACCGCCTTCTTGTCAAAGTGACATCTTGTCTGACAAATTCCCCGAACAACACGGGAGACACAACTTGCAACAAAAGGGAGAGCAGGACAGAGAAGAGGTAGTGCGGCCGGATAGCATACGTAGGTGATAACCCAATCTCCGAGGTCAGTCTCATTGAGGAACTAAAGCAAGAAAAGGCGCGAATGAAAAGGAAAAAGAGTGCCGGTAACGAACAGTGGAGACTAATATACAGAAAACGCACACCACAAAGCAGATTTCACGAGCAATGGCAGTGTCTTCACAACACTTCGCGCAGCTGAACACCTGCAAGATAACTGAAAGATAACACCACCGGATGCCCAGCTATACAAAGTACGGGTCAACAATACAAACCTTGAGGTCATGACATGATTCGCGCATTATCCCAGCCTACATGCTCAAAGAGTAGAATCAATCTAAGATTACATCTGATCAGATAATTGTAAATTGTATCTTATCAATCCACTTGTATTTGTTGTTGTTGTTGTTTTTGGGGGGGAAAGAGAGAGGAGAGAGAGAGATTTTTTTTTTTTTTTTTTTTGCTCAAAATTGAGATATAATTTTTCAATAACTGTCAACAAGCATACACAACTACCTCCTCTTGCATTTTCTTATTGAGGCCACCGCAGATGAACCATCAATAAGTATAGTCAAAGGGAAAATGCTCAAACAAGCCAATGAACTATCAAAAATAGTCTATCCATGCCACTAGTTAATATTTGGACTAAATGCCTCAACCATGACCCATATTACCCATCCATGTATGTGAGAAATATATGAGAAAAATATTATTGAATGGTGTATCTACATTGTTACACTGAGACCCTATTTATATACACATATACATTATTTTTCTATGGGATTTTTATAAAAAAAAAATAAAACAAAAAACAATAAAAAAAATAAAAACATAATCAAAATAAAAACACAAAAATAATAAAAAAAAAAATAAAAATAAAATAAAAAAAAATAAAGCAAACTTTTTTTTTGTAAATAACTAACCCAACACAGAATAATAAACAAGACAAAAAGAATAAAATAAAAAAAAAAAAAAAAAAATAAAAAAATAAAGCACCTTAAAACAAAACTCGCACCTTCACACCAACCCTCCCCCCACCACACCCTACACATACAAACACCTAAATCCTCCAACCCACGCATCCCCAACCACCCCTACCCCGTCCCCTTCACCCACCCCACGGTCCGCTCCACCACAACCCGCGCCCCCCTCGACGCGAACAGCAAAACCAACAAAAAACCGCACATATCGCCCAACACATCCAACATCAACCCAACCCCCGCCACCCCCTCCCCCCCCTCCACCTCCCCCCCCACCCCCCCACCCCGGCCTTCTGCCCCCCCCCGCCCACACCCTAGACCCCCACCTACCCATCCTACCCCGTGATATATCCACCTCCCTCCACTCCTCCTCCTCCCCACATCCACTACCGTAGTTAGTCAATACCCATACTATACGGGACGCCCGCCAGCTTCTGCCCACCATCCCCTACCTATCTCCCCACCCCTAGCCAATCCACCTCCAACCATATGAACACTACTAGACATCTCCCCCACCGCCCCCCAGAAACCCACTCCCAGCCTAATGATAGCGCAGCTACCTCGCATCCACCACTCCTCCCAATACAGGTCATCAACCTTTCCCCATCATTCAACCCCTCCTCTCACGCGTCTACATCCATGAAATCACGCAATCAAAACTCCCATCTATTCCTCGGTTCATCATCAACCATTCATGTTCTTATTCCTATTGTTATTCTAATACTCCCCCTCAAACAGGAGATTAAAAGTCGTATGAACCGACCGTGTTGCAGATGTAATTGACACGAGGATCGATGATGGACTTGGTGAAAATATCTAGCAGTAGATCCCTTGACTTCATGAATTTTGTAACAATATCTCCTGACAAAAAAATAGTCAATGTCAATGTTGTAAGTCCTCTCAAGAAATAATAGATTTGATGCAATATAAAGTGTCACTTGGTAATAAAATACAAGTTTTATCGGGGACCAATTTATCATAATTTTAGTTCTCTCAGCAACTGTTTGATCAAAACTAGCTCACAAGTCGCTACAGTCATTATGTGACACCCACGAAAATTTCTAAACTAAGACTTGAAGTATTCTTCATTTGACTATAAGCATTCTTAATTGTTTTTGAAAGTTTCTTTCAATTTGATGCTTATGTATGATGGAGTTAGTCTTTAACTTGTCATCCAGGATGAGGGTTCATTTGAGGGCCAGCAATGGTTCTGAATGTCTATCACGTCCAGGGTGTATGTTTGGGTCGTGACACATTGCTTGATATTTTGCCTCTACACTAGATGAGCAACCACACTCTATTTCTTACTCTTCTAGGACACCAAATTACCTCTTACTAAAACACAATATCCATATGTAGAGTGTCTATAAGCGGGGATCCTACCTAATTAATAGTTGTATATCCACTGATATTGATCATGGCCTCGAGCCTCAAATACGAGTTCCTTACTTGGAGGTGATTTTATATAACGCAGAATATGAACAACGACATCCCAATTACTACAACAAAGGAAAGCTATAAATTGACTTACAACACTCATAAGAAAAGATATGTTAGGTCTAGTGACCGTGAGATCATTAAACTTTACAACCAATTGCCTATACCTGAATGACTACCTCTGTCCTGGCAGGATTTTATAATTTGGATCCATAAGAGCGTCAATAGGTTTACATCTCATCATTTTTGTTTCCTCGAGAATGTCTACAGTATACTTGTGTTGAGAAATAACAATACTTGATTTGAACTAAGCAACCTCAATACCTAGAGAACACCATAATTTACCAAGGTCTATAGTCTAAAAATGTTGAAAGAGATGTTTCAAATTAGTGATACTAACTTGATCATTACCGGTAATAACAATATTTTCATGTAAATCTCCAAGTAAAGACATTAATTCGGTACAAAATTTTGATAAAACACAGTAATCAACTCCACCACGAGTCACACCAAACTCCTGAATATTGTGTAGATCTTCTCATACAAGGCTCGAGGAAAATGTTTTAGACCATAGAGTGACTTGTGCATTCAACCTACCACTATACAAGAATACTAGACTACCCCTACCTTCGAGCAACAAAACTAGGTGATTCTTCCATATAGACTTCTTGATCAAGAGAACCGTGTAAAAAAGCATTCTTAATGTCTATCTAATGAAGAGGACAATGGCGAACGGCAATCATAAATAAAATTAGATGGTCAAATGGTAGTTTTTTAGCTATAAGAGAGAAAATATAACAGTAATCCAACAAAATATCATAGTATACCCTTTAGTAACAAGGAAAGCCTTAAGCCGATCAATTTATTGTGTAGACCAACTTTCATTTCATAAACCCAACAACAAAGACCAATAGATTTACCTGCAGGAAGGGAACAATCTTGAAGGAAACAACTAAGGCAAGCCTTAAGCCGATCAATTTGTATGTGTTGACAAACTTTGACTGCATGAACCCAACAACAACAAACAGTAAATTTACCTGCAAAAAGGGAAACAAGCTCTCAAGTACCACTCATATGTAAATCATCAATCATAGTTTGCGTCTATCCTGGATGAAAAAATTACTTCACCTGCAGTCTTAGGGATGGAAATATAGGGCACATATGATACAAAGGCATAATAAGATGATGATAGACAGTGATAACTCGAGAATTAATAATGGGGGTTAGTATTACTAGTGAATCGTATAACTTTTTTAAGTGTAATTGGGTGTCTAGGTGGAGGCAAATTTGTTGTGGGAGAAAGGTCCAGTACATGACTGAATCATCTGGGGTTACGGTTGGACTTAAAAGACGATGATAAGACAAGATTGGTGGCACTGCAGATGAAGATGTAGAATTGACAATATATTCCTCAAAGGTTGGTATAGGTAAAAGCTGAGATATGGGTAAGCCTCAAAGTTATCAGCATGATTAGAAGATGTACAGTAAGGTTGAGATTCAAAGAATGTGACATAGACTGGCATAAGGTATTGAGGAAGATTAGGTGAACAGCAACAATACCCATTTTGAACTCAAGATTAACCAAGAAAAACACATTTGAGAGCCTAAGGGGTTAATTTATCTTTCATCGAGATGAATTAGGAACAATACAACGCTTGCAAAAACATGAAGAGGGATAAAGTAGAGATGTGATTCAGGAAACAACATGAAGTATAGGAATATAATTTTGAATGGAAGATGATCTCATTCTGTTAATTAAATATCAAGATGTGACGATTGCATAACCCCAAAAATACAACGCATTTAGTTTAATGAGAAGTATGAGTAGTCTTAATCAAATGTCTATATTTCCTTTTTGCTTCCTAATTTTGTTGAGGGGTGTACGATAAAATATCTGGTGAATAAGTTCTTGGTAATTCATACACTCTTGAAACTGGAAGGATAAATATTCTAAGGCAGCTAAGGGGTGTGACGACAAGATATCTGTTAAATAGATCCTTGTTGAGTCATAAACTCCTAAAACTTGGCGAATAAATATTCCAAGGCATTTCAACACAAATATTTCGAATAGAGAAAATAACTTAGAATGATCTTTTATAAAGAAATTCAAGTACATCTTGAATAATCATCAAACTGCCCAAGTTGCACGCTTCATTCAGAAAACTCAAGTCCATCTTGAATACATTAATTCACCGAGATCTTTAGTATGAAAATGTTAAAAGACATTTGTTTCAAATTAGTGATACTAACTTGATCATTGCTCGTGATAACGATATCATCAACGTATATCACCAAATAAATACACTTTTGGTGCAGAATGTTTATTAAACATAGACTGATCAACTCCACTACGAATGGGTTGAACGGAATAGTAACACATGCCGCCATGCGCCCAAGTTGCACACTAACATGCACATTGGACATAGATGTGAACTATCAATAGTAACCTAGCTAGAAGTATCTTGAACACCTCTACCCTCTTATGAATGCTTTGATAAAAACAAGTATCAAGAGATGAAATCGGCATTTAGACATGCAATTTCAAAATCATGAGATGAAATCCCAAATTTTCCATAAATCTTCATTCGGTAATTTCGTATAATAATTTCACATTTTTCAAATACAAATATTGACCCATAAGTTTACATTTTATAAAATCAAAGAACCACCATTTTGTATGTACCTACCCTTTATTTCATATGTAAACAAAATTATAGTTGATATTATTATCGTTACCACCTATAAACCATTTACATCGGATATAACCACTTCACCACCTTTAAACCATTTACGTCAGATATAATAACTTTTTTCACCAACCAAATTTATTATTTTTTTCGAACTAACGCCTACTTTATTTAGTATTACCAACGAAATACTAGTGTTTTTGATTCATATCGCATGGTCATTAGTATTGGTTTATCTTCTTTATCATATGATTGAGAAATGTATGTTCAATGTGACTAGATTTTCCATATTATGTGGGAGGATTATATAAAAGAGTACTATACTACAACTCGTGTTTAATTTTACCTTTTTACTAGAGTAAAGTTCGAATAATAAATGTTGTGTTATTTTTTAGAATATCTTTGTGATAGTGAATTATACTTTTGTTATGAACTTTTGCTTATTTAGTAAAATCGAAAAAGGTCAAAGTTGTCCCTGAACTATGTGAAATGACCACTTATACCCTCCATTACATTTTTGGATCAAAAATACCCCCGTCGTTATCTCAGGAGGCCAAAAATACCCTCAAGAGTTAACACCCCAAATTTTTTGTGACGTGGCAAGCCACATGGGACTAATACCTCCACCTAAGCGTTACCAACTAAGATTATCCAACTTGACCGTTAGTAGCAACAAAGTCGCCACAACATCTTAAAATATTGTCACATAAGGTTATGAGTGATTTTTATTGGCGACTAAAGGCTCCAACAATCATTAGCTTGTAAAACCTATTTTTTCAACAAAAAATATATGATAATTAATTTTTGGTTGCAACCTAATTTTCTAAAATAAATAACTTTCAATATCAATATTAAAAATATTTAATATTACTACTAAAAATCATCAAAATTAATTTTTGATTCAAATATCGTACTGTATAATGCATCATTATACATTTTATAATTTATATATGACATACAAATAAAGAATACAGTGTCTTCGAACCCCTACTTAATCGATATAATTTTTTTTTAAAACAATGAAGAAAAAATACAAAATAAGAATTTAAATGTTAAAAAATTGTTGCGACGATTTTATGGGCTATTGTGGCGATTATTTCGCTACTAAAGGTCTAGTTCTTTTGTAGTGAATCCTAGTTGGAAACGCTTAGGTGGAAAGGATTAGTACGACGTGCCTTGCCACGTCAATAAAAATTTGGGGTGTTAACTCTTGAGGGTATTTGTGGTCTATTAGGATAACAGCAGGGGCATTTTTTATCCCAAAATGTAATGAAGGGTACAAGTAGTCTGTATCAATCGTTTAGGGGAAATTTTGATAGTTTTCCAATTTATGAGTTTTTAATGTTTATGAACAAAAAATCGAAAATCCAAATTGCATATCCAACCAAAACCTTATCTTCATCTCATATGATTTCATCTCATGATTTCATCTCACATGGTAATGTTGGCCCGCAGAAACAAAAGTTACATGATGTATTTTTTCATAACCATGGCACCAGGGCTAACTTTCGCGCACCTCAACTAATTATGTGGAATATTTTTTATCAACAACAAGCAACAGATACTAGGTAAACTCTGTTAACCAAGGTTAGGACAGATGGGAAGAATCACCTGGTGTTTTTGTCTCTATAGGAATTTGAACCTGAAAACCTCTTGTACTCAATCCACTTCATGGACCACTTGGCCACACCACATGATGTGTTAATTAATCGTAGTATAGATTTAACATTTGCCACAACACATAATAGAAAAAAAAAGAGAGAGAGAGAGAGTTTTGGTGCGACAGGCATAGGGGCGGATCTATTAAGGCCCGTGGGGGTGCCACGCCACCCACGAGCTTCGACAGAAACTCTATTTATATATAAGTATTTATATACAACATATGTACAAATAATAAACGTGCCACCCATAGAACAAAAGTAATCTTTGGAGCAGCGGTAGACTATCTAGTTGATGGGTCTTACTTCGCGGGATCTATTCCAACTAGCATCGCTTTTTGTTTCAATTTTTTTTCAACTGCAGGGAGCGTTTCCTTTTTAATCCAAAAGGCACATTTTCTTCCTCTTTTTTTACTTATTAACTTATTATTAAGTAATAATCAATAATTATTTTTAACTAATTGATTTAATTCTGTCTTTTTTATATGATTAAATGTATGATAAAAAAAATCTCTTCACCCTTGAAATAACGATCTTCCTAACCTTTTCAACAACAAAAAAATGTCATAATTAAAGCTTCACGTCTAGTTTATCGCCCAGTCATTGCTCATCTCATTCAGCACAAGACGAATATTTTATCTAAATCTAAAATTGATGTAATCAATGAGTCTACTGAGCATTAGAGGACAAATACCAAAAATTGAAATTTTGATGCGCCAATACCATCTTAATTTAGTCGTTAACGAAAACTTTACTTAAATATTAACGAATAATGTAGTATTTGATTAGTAACTAATGGCTAAAATATGATTTTACAAGCTAAACTTAAAATAAAAATAATGAAATAAGACTAAATCGTATTTCCATGAGTGGTTCCTCTAGCTCGTGCCAATTAAACAAGGGAACCCTTCGCTTCTTATGGGTGCAATTTTGATTATTTCCTACTTTATGTGATTACATATATACTGGTGATTTATTTTTGAGGTTAACGAATGCACGTGCACCCCTATCAAATCATGTGGGTCCGCCTCTGCTTGGTACCATGTAGGTCTACCTCTGCTTGGCACCTAGTGACTCTAAATCCTAGATCCGCCTCTGGGCAGGCATATTACTTGCTTTTTTATTGTGGCTTCCTACTAAAATCACTTGCTTTTTCTGGTGCGGCACGCATATCGAAGAAGTGAGTTAATCAACAGCTTAAAACAAACATTCAAATTCCCGAACAGACCCTTGGGACTCATTTGGAGTCCTCCAAGTGAAAAATGAATATACTACCCCACCAAAAATGGTATTTCAAGACTCAATAGAATGAACGGAAAAGGGTCAAAAATAACCCTAAACTACAATAAAAAAAAAGTCTTAAAATACCCTTCATCCAGCATTTGGTCTAAATATACTCTTCTATTTATCTTTTTGGTCCATAATTACCCTTCCATCCACCTTTTTTCTTACTTATACCCTTGCCCTCTTTTTAAAAAAATAATATTTATGATATGTCATTTCATTATTGAATGGAATAAAAATTCACCTCTATTATTTTTTTTTCATAATTTATCCGAATTAAAATAATATATCTTTACAATATCCAAAAAAATAATTTTTTAAAATCTAGTAATTTATATTTTCTATAGCTTTTTTCCAAAAAAAATAATTGTTTTAGATGATTATTTTTTTAAGAACAAATTTTAGGATTTATATTAATATATTATATCCCGGTAATTGTGACATGACTAATGTTTTTTAAAAAAATTAATTTTCTAAAACAATTTTCGTTTTTTGGAAGAAAAAAAACTATTAGGAAAATAGAAATGAATAAGATTTTTAAAAAAATCTAGTTTTGGATCTCAAAAAGATATATTATTTTGATTTGGATAAATTATGAGAAAAAATAATAGAGGTGAAGTTTTATTTCATCCAATAAGAAAATGACACATAATAAAAAAAATTAAAAAAAGAGGATTGTTAGTTGCAAGGGTATAAGTGAGGAAAAGGTGGAAGGAAGGGTAATTTTAGATAAAAAAAATGAGTAGAGGTATTTTAAAGCAAGTATGAAGGAAGGATTTTAGACTTTTTTTTAAAAGTATCCACTCTATTTTGAACCTTTTTCACTAGAATGATTAAACAACCCAATTAGAAGTTATCCAATGAAAAAATAAACCAACTCAAACATTATAGAAAAAATAGTTTAAAAACAAGCACCAAAACTTTTATAAATATATTATTATTTATATTTGTATGGTGAGTGTCATTATGACAGACAAAAAGATTAAATATATTATCCCTCCGTTATAAAGAAATGACCTAGTAGACTGACCGGAGGTTAAAGGAAATAAAGAATATAAGAATACTTTGAATTTTGTGGTCCTAAATTAAAGTTACATCAAATATACAAAATTATTTTTTGATCTTTTGACCTTAAATATGTCAAGTGGAAAGCTTAAAGTAAAATATTAATAAAAAAAAAGAGGTCATTCTTTTTTAAACATGCTAAAAAGAAAATGAGTTCATTCTTTCTTAAACAGAGAGTACAATTATATCCTTACATATAACTTGTTAAAACATATGCTTACGTGAATCTTTTTTATCATTTATTAGTGGCTACTGGTTTCTCTTTCTTCTTTTTTTTGTCAAGGATTTTCTTTTGAGAAATGAATTGGTGAGGAGTAAAATATTTACATTCTTGTTTCAATTTGATTTCTCTATATTGGAGAAGAAATGATTTCTTACAAATTCACTTGTCACATCTCCAAAAAAATCATTTACAAAAAATAACGAGAAACATGTAGGCACCACTGTTGTTTCCAAAAAGTGTGCTTAGTAAAAAGCCATACAAGATCAGTCCATTAAAGACCAAATAGGGCGACTTCAGTCATTTTCAGCGTCCTTGGTCCATTTTTTGCTACCTCCAACCATTTAGGGACCTCTATGGACATTCGAGAACCTATAAAAACTACAACGAACACCAGATAGGATTACATGAATCCATTTCTAGTGACTTCCGAACATTTTTTGTAACCTGCATTGACTTTTGTCGATATCCAGCAATTCAAACGACCCCAAAATTTAGGTTTTTGCTATCCGTAAACCCCACAGTACTAGTAGATCTATCTCAATCTTCTTTTGATCTTTCTCTTCGAAGAATAAATAAAATTTATTAGTGACTCTGTATCTTAACTTAATTATATCTTATTCAAAACTTAGTTGCACCTTTTTTTTTGTTTAAAAATATGAATTTCATAATCTTCCCATGAATTCTTTCCGTAGTATATATAGGTACTACTAGTGTTAGTTTTTATCATTGTGTAATGTTGGTCAACATTTTAAAATTAATATTCTATATTAGTTTTCTAAAAGAAAAAACTTTCACTTGCTGCTTTATGTTGGGAGTTATGGCAATTATTTTCTACCATTTGGAACATTAAGATGGACATTACTACATAAAGTTAGTGCATATAAATATGTTACAACTGTTTTATGTGAAGTTTATTCCGGTGCCGTTGGTGGCATTTTCTTTTCACTTTATTTTTTTTAATTCCTCCATTATACTTGTAACCTATGTAACTCCTAAGGCCATTTATGTTCACTATTTACAATATCATCATCTTCCTATTCATTGCTAGGAAGACTTTTTGTAGTATAAATAGTCTTGGTCTTCATTTGGTTTAGATACACAACACACAAGAGAAAATATAGAGTAAAAGAGTTTGTCAAAAAGAGAGTTTTTATTAGTTGAAGGTAGGTGTTCTTTTTTGTGTAGCTTTGAACTCGACTCTTGTCTAGAGTAGTTGAGTTATATTTTGTGAAGGTTGTTGTATAATGGAGGGGACAAGTCAAAGAGGTATATTGTTGTAATGGTGAAAACATTTGTCGAAGTGGGTTTGAATCTCCTTAAAGAGAACGAGATATCCGCGCCTCAGTCTGAAGAGATTTTATTTCTCATTTCATTTTCAGTTTGACTCTTGCTTTTGTTATTTGTAAGTTTTCAATAAAATTTAGGAGATTCAACGTGACGACAATGAAAAAAACGCGGATGTCAAGATCGAAGACCTTAACAGCAACTTTGGTTCAATGAGTAACCTTTTTAAGAAGATGGACGGGGGTATAAAGTATTTTCTACATTAAGTCTTTATCAATGTTTCTTACTGTGTTTTAACTGAGAAATAATCACTAATAAAGACGAATTACTCGATGATGATGATGAAACATTCCTCATCTAGAGAAAATGAAAAAGTACGATGCGTTATTCCTATAAGTATCGAATATTATCGTTTAATTGTCTATTTGATAATTTTAGGGTTTCTTACGATAGAAATTACTCTAGTGCAAGAAAATTTGGCAAGCATTGTATTTTTTTTTTTTTTTACAGAGGAAGTATGATACCAAAGAGGGCGGGGAGCGAAAACAAATATGCATCTACTAGATTTTTTCGCTTTCAAATGGTGACAACCAATCAGTAGTAGATCAAACTCACGACTTAATAATGATTGTGGAAGAAAAACTTAGGTCCAAAGAGGTTTTTAAATTGGAGAAAAATTATTGTTGCTGTCATAGTGGATAAATTCCAACCTTCTTGGAAGGAATTTCAAAAAACTATGTGCCACAAACAAAAGGAAACCTCTCTTGTAACCTTGATAATGAAATTCCACATGGAAGAAGAAGCAAGAATCCAATATGCACTTTTACAAACAGAAGAAAACAACACCACAATGAAGGTAAATTTAATTACTTCGAATAATGCTACTCTTGAAACTCATAAAAATACTTCTTTGAAGCCTAAGAAGAAAAAGTTTAAGAAAAATAATGGTAGACCTTCCAAGAAAAATAATGGTGAAAATAATCAAGCACAAAATTACCAAGTTCAAGAAAAGGGATCATGCTTTGTTTGTGGCAAGAGTGGGCATATTGATCAATTTTGCAAATTCCGTAAACATGGTCCTACCTCTCGTGCAAACGTTATCGAAGAACCTTTTGCGGCGGTGATTACCGATGTAAACATGGTTGAGAATGTTGATGGATGGTGGGCTGATTATGGTGCTAACTGTCATGTCTATTATGACAAAGACTGGTTTAGAAAATAGGGAAAAGGGACGAATTTACCCCCGAACTTTAATAAATAGTACGTTTATGCCCTCCGTTATATTTTGCATACACAAATGTCCGTGCCGTCCAATTATAGGTACAAATATACTCCTCTCATTAACGGACTTGTATTTTTTTACACATGTCTTAATCCTATTAAACTACCCATTTGACCCCCCCCCCCCCCCCCCCCCCACCTTTTTTTTAACCCATATCCAAACTATCCACCCCATAACCCATAACCCACCAAAATATACACTAAAAAAAAGTATTAATTAAAACACTCAAATTAACATTCACCCAAATATCTCACACACAAAATTCCAAATTAAAAAGACTTTACAGACATTAAATTCAAGATCTTAATCGTCAGTTAATTAAATTTTTTCCCACAATTACCCATCTCATTATCTGCATTTAAATTAATCCTATATGGTATTTCCATAAATAAAACAAAACTATGACCATCGAACCCCAATAGTAGCTCTGACGGTTTCCAGTTTAAGCTTCGGAGTTAGGTGGGTGAGATGGTGGTTTATTGGGAGTGTGTAAAATGGGAGAAGAAGGGTTTAAGAATAAATTTGTTCTTAGTGTAGGATTCAAGTCGTGCTTCTAGCCATGTCGCCGGAGCTGACCGGAAACGGGAAAGTCCACCATCCCCTGCACCGGCAGTTCCACGTTGCATCGGTGAAATTTTTTCTAGCAAAAGTTAATTTTTTTCTCTTCGGGTGTATTTTTTGGTTGTTTTTATGTTTTAAAAAAGTGATGCTACAGAAGAAGATGGAGATACCCTTTACACTATTATACTTTTAACTAACAACTTCATCATCTTCACATAACTCAATTGACTCTCTCTGTAAATCATACAAATTTCTTCCATTTCCTCTCTCTAAAATTTCAAAAAATTGCAGGTGGCAGCAACACTTTGGGTGACCTGTGTCCATTTTTTTACAACACGACGAGCCACTTTAAAATGCAATGGCTATTCATCACCATCAAAATGGGTAGTTGGTGTGTGAGATATTTGGGTGTTTTAATTAGGATTAGTTTTAGTGTGTCTTGGGTGGGTTATGGGTTATGGGGCGGATGGTTGGGTTATGGGTTAAAAAAAGGGGTCAAACAGGTAGTTTCATAGGATTAAGACACGTGTAAGAAAACAGCGGTCCATTAATGCGACAGTATATTGTACTATATTGGCGGCACGGAACCTTATTGTACGTAATATAACAAGGTATAAACGTATCATTTATAGTTCGGGGATTATTAAATCCGTCTCTTTTTCCTAAAAATAAATCATTTTAAGAGTACAAAACTATACCAAAATGGTAATGCTCTACTACTCAAGTGCTTGGAAAGAGACGATGTCGACTTGGTTGTACTTCTGGTGGAAGGGTATGTATAACTTTATAAGGTAATATGATGTCTAATTTGTTCTTAATAAATCAGTCTATTAACAGGATTATTGAATCTATCACATGTAATAGGAGAAGGATCATTTTTGGGAAAGGGTTATGCCTGTGTGGGTGTGGATGTTTAAGTTGAATGTTGAGATGCTCGTTTAGTGTCATATTGATGATGGTATATGTTGGAATAATGAGTAGTATATGATTAATACATTTTTGAAAAGGGTTGTGAAGTTGTAGTAAGCTAAATCACTAAAAAGCCTATTTCAAGTGAATGAAAAAAAATGATTTGTCAGAATTAGTTCGTACAAATATTTGTTGAACTTGGTGAAATCTAACCGTGGAACGGGTAAAGATATTTTATCACTTTCATTGATGATTTTTTAAGTTACATATCTTTACTTGATGTGAAAAATAAAAGTGGTTCTTTGAAAATCTCAAAAATTATATCCATGAGTTGAAAATCAGTTTGGAAGTAAAATAAAAAGATGAGAAGGATAGATACCAGTTTAATATGAGTCAAATGAGTTTAATTCGTTTGTTAGATCATTGAGAAGAATCATGAAAACTACATTTCCTTACTTCTTCATCTAATGGGTAGCTGGCAAAGAAAAATAGAACTTTGGTTTAGTTGACTAATGACATGCTAATTGGAAGCAAATGACACCTTGAAATTTTTGGTGTGAAGCTATTTTAACTACTTGTTATGTGTTGAAATGGTGGGGTTTGTCTAGCATTTGGAGCGATCAGATTCCAAGATTACAAAGTGTGAAGAAAAGTTACACTGTGCTTTTCTGGGTTAGCTTCAAATTGTCCACCTGTATATGTTTTAATCTTAAAGATAATATTGTGATAGAATCGGGTGTTGCTATATTTCATGAAAATAAATTCCATTTGATTCTAAGAATAGTGGGGGTCAAAGAATTAAGCAATATATTTTGTCACTACCTAGTTCCTACTGCTACTTCGAAAAATAAAATAGTTGACGATTTTTAGTTAAGAAGAAGTAAAAGAGCTAGAATAGAAAAATATTTTGGTCCTGATTTGATGGGTTACTGTTGAAGATAAACACTCAACATTTGAAAGAAGCTTATCTTCACATGATTTTATATTTAGAAAGAATTGTAAATGATAATGAAATCTACTTAATTTTAATAAAACTTGGAAGTTAGTTGATTTATCACCGGGTTGTAAAAGAATGGTGAAAATGGGTCTAAGGAAAAGTTGAAAGCGGAGGATCTATTGAAAATATAAAGTAGGCTAGTAGCAAAAGTTTTAACAACCGAAGACCCTAGGAATTTTTTTATATTTTTCTCGAAACAGAACTTAACATTCATTTAAGACTTTCAATGCTTA
Source organism: Solanum habrochaites (assembly GCA_027704765.1). Taxonomy (NCBI): domain Eukaryota; kingdom Viridiplantae; phylum Streptophyta; class Magnoliopsida; order Solanales; family Solanaceae; genus Solanum; species Solanum habrochaites. The sequence goes on from JAKWJA010002493.1 coordinate 28,756,877, forward strand.
TGACTACAATTTTTATTTACCAAAGTTCATCAAATGGAGTGTAAAAATTATTTTTGTAACTAGATACCAAAAATGAAGAATTTACATGGATCAACACGATTATTTTTTTGAAGGGGACCAAGAAAGAAAGTATGTAACTACTAATCTTTATGGATTGAAACAAGGACACCAAATCATGACATGAAAGTGATTCTGCATGATTGAAAAATGGTTATAAACAAATGAGTGTTATTAGTGCTATATCATTAAGTCTTGGATAATTATCACATGTGATTATTTTCCTAGATGTAGATGATTTGGTGTTCTGGGCCTAATTGAATGTATCGTGAAACTAAAAATGTTTAGAGCCTTTTGATAGGCAAATACCTTGGTAGAGAAAAATGTTTTCTGGAATAAAATAACAAGAAACATGTGAGGATCCTTGACCAGTCACATATGCTGAGAAAATTTAGAAAATTATTAGAGGCATGTTGCTACGCTTTGTATTCAAGTGGTTCAATCTTATTCGGTTGAAAAGTGAAATAATGTAATAATCAAAAGGATAGGCGAGCATGATCGGAGTAGGTGAGACTTGACAGGGTTTATTACAACAAGGTTGGTAGGTAATAAACATTGGCATGTTGTAACAAGAGAAATGAGATATTTAATTGGAGTGAAAAATTGTGGTTTGTCCTATAAAAAATATCATGCACTACTTGAAGGCTTTTGTGATGCAGATTGAAACACTTTATCAGGTAATTCTGTTCTACCACTGGATGTGTCTTTACTTTAGGAGGTGTTGTTATTATTTTTGGAGATAAAAAAAGCAAACTATAATTGTTAACTATACCATGAAGGTTGAACTAGTTATTTTAGTTTCAGCTAGTGTGGAAGCAAATTGGTTAAAAAATTTATTGTTTCAAATGACTTATCTTGGAAAGCCAATTGCTCCTATCTTAATTCATTGTGATACCACCGCTGCAATTGGTAGAGTTCAAAAATGTTATAATAATGGTAAATCCAAGCCTATAAGGAGGAAACACGGTAATGTAAGATCGTATTTGACAAATAGTACCATTTATGTTGATTATGTCAAATCTTGTGATAATCTTGCAGATCCTCTACTAAGGTCGTAACGAGAGAAAAGGTCTGGAGTACATCGAGAGAGATGAGATTGAAGCCTACAAATCCTTGATTCATATATGAGGAAACCAACCGGGGACTAGAGATCCATAACCGGTTCAATGTGAAAAATAATCATGATGACTGTTGTGAAAAATGGTACATCTTTTTATTCCCTAGTATGATGTGGTGCATTGTTTCTGTAGTTTGTGAAGGTGAGTTGATAAACTCTTATGAATATTTGTAGCCCATATGTTTGGAGTGTTAACTAAAGGAGCACTATCGACAGATTACCTAATGTGATGTGAGAAGTAGTCGCTTTCCTATGAGTCTGAGTTTATTGCAAAATGACACTCATGATATGGGGATATCACATGGTCATAATGTGATGTATTTAAAGATCATGTCAACACCTTGATTATTATGTGTGAGCAGTGATATTTATTTTCCTTAAACAGTCATACTTTAACTCTGAGACCACTACGACTCTGGAGTAAAAATTACTGTCTCACTGAGTGGAAGTTCAATGTAGAGCACACCTTCATTATGCATCTTAATCTTCCTTCAACTGATAGACTCTCTTATTTAATGTTAAAATCAGCGGGGGATTGTTGGTCATCATTTTAATAGTAATATTCTATATTAGTTTACTAAAAGAAAAACTTTCACTTGCTGTTTTATGTTGGGAGTTATGGCAATTATTTTCTACCATTTGGAACATTAAGATGGACATTACTACATAAAATTAGTGCATATACATATGTTACAAATGTTTTGTGTGCAGTTTCTTCCAGTGTTGTTGGTGGCATTGGCTTTCCACTTTATTTCTTTTTAATTCCTCCATTATAATTGTAACCTATGTAAATTTTAAGGTCATTTATCTTCACTATTTATTATACTATTATCTTCCTATTCATTTCTAGGAAGACTTCTTGCGATATAAATAGTCTTGGTCTTAATTTGATTTAGATACACAACACACAAGATAAAATATAGAGTGAAAGAGTTAGTCAGAAAGAGAGTTCTTATTAGTTGAAGGGAGATGTTCTTTTTTGTGGAGCTTTGGAATCGACTCTTATCCAGAGTAGTTGAGTTATATTTTATTAAGGTTGTTGTATCCTAGAGGTGACAAGTCAAAGAGAACTACTGCTGAATCGGTGAAAACATTTGCTCCAGTGGGCTTGAATCTCCTTCAAGAGAGGAAGATATCTGTGTCTCAGCCTGAAAAAATTTTATTTCTTCATTTCATTTCCATTTGTAATCTTGTATTTTTGTTATCTTGTAAGTTTTCACGAACATGTAATAACTAATTTATTGTATTTCTATTTTGCACTTAACTTAGTTTAGCCTTGGTTCCCTCGGTAAAAGATAAAACACTAGGGCCTTGTCCACAGTTGGGAGTATTAAGCCTTAAGTAAGTTAAATGACAAACAGAAGATACAATGAATTAGTTAATACACAATAATAAAATAACACTAATAGCAGCTATAGTATACTATGAAAAGAAAGTACGGGAAGATAGATAAATCCACAGACTTTAAACAGTAAATACTGTAACTAAACTCTAAATAAAATATGGATAGGCTAAAATATAAAATCACTAATACATTATTAAAAGAGCAAGATCAAGAGAATATCGAGATAGACTTGGTATAACTGTTGCATTCAAGGATAGCAAGGAAAATGAAAATGTTGGGTGTCATCGAATAGCAGATGTTGCGGAAGTTCCAAGCGAGGGTTGCAAAATGGTGAAATCACCGAAGGAAATGGATGGTATAGCCCATTGGTCTTATTAGAGTCGTATGTTGTCAGATGTCTCTAGAGGTCGCAATAAATGGCTCGAGGTCATCAGAAATGGCTAAAAATCACAGGTATTACTCGACGTCTTCCTATATGGTCTTTACTAAACATATATGGAATGGATCAGTATTGTACTAACGGCACATTTTGTCAACAATAGTGTTGATGATAGTTAAATCTTGTCGATGGTGAGAGGGGAGAAGGTGAAAAAGAATACAAAAGAGAAAGAGATCAAGAGATTTGCTAAATAAAATATCAAATGATAAATGAAAGTGAACAAATATTAAATATAATTTAATACATAATTAATTCATTTTTAAGGAAGCATAGCAAATAATTTTTAAAATATATTATTTCTTTGAGGCAATACTAGAAAATAGTGATAACAATAGAAGTAATTTAACTAACATGAACTATACGCTTTCTCTGAGAACAAAGAAACTAAATTGAAATAAGAATGAAAACTCTTTGACTCCTCACCAAATCACTTCTCACTTCAAAAAACATTATTACTTACAAACAAAAAAGAAGGGAAATTTGTTGGTACCAAGTGATAATTTGTTTTTTATAAGCATATGTTTTGGCAAATTATATATAAGGATAAAATTAAAATATATCTTTCATTTTTTGTCTTTCGTTGTGAAAGATACTCATACAAAAAATAAAAGAATGAATATATTTAGAAAATGGAAAATTCATACATAAGGATCATTTTAAGCATAATTGTACTCAACAATTTTTCCCTGCCATTAGTGTTATGTCACGATTTTACTTAGAGAAAACAACTTAAGAAAATAATACTTAGAAATAGAGTCGTCACTTTATATCTTAAAGTAATTAAGAAAACTTCACTGTAAAGACTTTAACAAAATTAAGTCTAAACGTTTTTGTAGAGAAAAAGGTACGGGGTTCTTATTTAAAATTCAAGAAGGTTTTTAAGACACTTGAAATGTCCGCTAACACACAGTTATCCGATGATGGAAAACTATTTGAGTAACTTAAAAAATAATTAAGGTAAAAAAATTTAAAATTATTTTAGGAAAAGTTGATTTAAAGAAAGAAAAAAGAATGCATGAACATTAGTTAAAACCATAACCAAAATGGTCAATTGAGTGAAATCACTTGATTAATAAAATCATTAAATCAATACAAAATAATTTTGGTTCATCTTGAAGAAAAATGAATTAATCTAAAGAAAATAAAGTTAGAGTTAATATAAAATAAGAATCATAGAAATGTGGAGTATAGAAGAGAGTAGAAGTGGGTAGTAACCCATTTTCGTACTGCTGAAATTTATAGATTTAGCCTATTTCCTTTGCGTATGCATTGCTTGTATACATTTGTATCTACTGAACATCTTATGTACATTAGCTTCTGAACCTCTAAATTTGCTTTCCTTTTTCTTTGGATGAGTGGTAAGGATGACTCGAAGAGGGGTGTTGGCTTTCAATCGAAGCCGAGATGCAAGAAGAGGAAAGAGAGTCCAATAAACTCAATAAGAGGGAGTTTATGCATAGAAAGAAAAAGGATTTGTAAAGGGAAGGAAGAGAAAATTTGACTACATAAATATTAATAATGGCAAAGACACGAAGTAATCATGTTAAAATCTATATAATGGGTAATAAATGGAGGATCTTATTGTCTAGCAAAGCTTATGACAAAATTGAAGTAATCATCATATCATATATTATTATAAGTGGGAACAAAAAAAGTAATTTAGGTTTTTTTTTTGTTGTTTTCCGGTGTGTTATTTGTTTGTTTTGTTTTTATTAAAAGTTTTTAAAAGTAATTACGATATTACCTCTATTATAAATTAAAATATCATAGAAATATTTAATTATTTAATTTAAATATTAAATTGTATTATTTTAATAAAAATGTCAATGACTTTTACGCTTCCTTAGATTGATTCCTAATTAAATATCTAATCTGATAATATTTAACATCTATAGTTTATATTTATATTTAATTTATTCATCATCAATATAATATAATAAATTATTATTATTATTATTATTATTATTAGCAAGCTTTCAAATTCAAAATTGGATTACTATTTTACTCTTTACTAAATAAAATATTGATTAAATATCTAATGAAATAACCTAATTACATCAATTTCCTAAAATCATATATTTATATAAAAGAGAATCATAGGTCCGCCTACATGGCGCCACCAAAAGCAAGAATTTCCTTTTGAATTTTTTTATTTCCAAAACTAGGCTTCCTCTTTAATGAAAATATGCGACTTTTGTTAAAAGTTGTGACTTTTATGAAAAGTTATGAATTCAAAGAGTTGTGACTTTTATGAAAAATTGTGACTTTTATGAAAAGTTGCGACTTTAATGAAGAGTTGCGACTTTTATGAAAGGTTGTGAACTTTCTGAAGGGTTGTAATTTTTTCAAATAGTTGTAACCTTTGTGATAAGGCACAATAAATATTTGTTCACACTACCCTTTATTGTCTATAAGTAGTGGGATTTCCTCTCATTCTAAACAACCAAAATACTGATATCTGTCTTCTACATGAGCCAAAATAGATATTCATGTACTTGATTCTGTTGAGTAACTTACTAACAATATGTTTTGCATTAGTAAGTAGTGAATACAATATCCTTAATGAGAGATGTAATTCTATAAAATATCTTGATGGAGGGTAGGCTTTCTTTAAAAGGGGGGGGACATTGAGCATTAAGTGAATCAATTTTTTTCTTTTTATTTCATTCTATCAGTAACATATTCTGGTGGTTTACACTCAAAAATTTTTGCTTTATGATATTAAGTATTTTGTGAGTACATTTTTTACTCATTGTTTATGTTTCTACCAAGGATGTCTCCGATAGGTTTAGCATATAAACATATTGTACGTATTTCATTGTGCACAAAATAATTATGTAACAGTTCTCCAAGAATTCATGGGTTGCTATCTATATTAAAATCTATAACTAAAAGTACTCTATAGAACCTTGCTAGATATCATTTCACGTATATATGAAATTTTTACTTATCAATTGATGAAATTAATTATGAAGTTCAAAAGTTATAATTGCTTCATGTCAAGCTAATTGTTTTTAAATATGTTAATAGTTTTTGAATTTTCTTCTTGACATAATACATTGTATAATCTATGCCAATTAACTGTTTCTTTTTATTTAGGAGTGCTTTATATATAGATACTATTTCTCTTCTTTATTCCTTTTAATGGTGATTAAAGAACCATAATTTATTTATGATTTATTGTTCAGTAACAGTTCTTGAGTTATAAAATAACGAAAAAATAATAAACTCATGTTGGAATATTACTATTTTTTAAGAACATTTCTCAGTATTTTTTTTAAATGTATGAATATTAGAAAAAAATTATTTGTAAGTTCATTAAATTATTATTTATGACCGCGCGAAGCACGAACAAATTACCTAGTATTATTATAAATTAAAAACTCTTACATCTTCCCCTAATTATTGAGTTTTAAATATTTTTCCTTTAACCTTCTGATTTTTAATAATATTTGTCACTGACTTTTGATATGCTCTGGACTCTGGAATCTATTTATAAAGTCCACATTGTCTCATTATGGAGTCCTACCACCATTAACATTTTCCCCTTAACAATTGGAATTCTGTAGGGTGTTTTCGCTACATAAGAAAAAAATGGAATTCGATCTTGGAAATAATCGACTCAAGCTCATCATACTTTTTTTCTGACCCGTTTCATTTTCTTTACGTTTAAGTTTTGTTCATTGATTTAATTTTTTTTATTTTCACATGTAACAAGAGAGATTTTCAAAGGACCATTCCAAGAAGTTGTGAAAAAAAAAATAAGTCTAGATATATTTCATATGTCTGCGTACTCTCATTCGTTCAGTTTTTTAAATCTATTTGAGTTTAAAAAGTATGAATATATGATATTCATGTGGATTTTTCTAAAGCAGCATCAACAAACAAGGTAGATTGATTTATTTGTGTTTGTTAGTTTAGTTGTCTTTATTGATATATGAGATTTATGATTTGTTTGTTTTTTTTATTTTTTCACTAACTAATTATTGTTGCCTTCATTGAGTTGTGGCAAAAAAATATGATTGCCTACATTATGGGTGCTTCTTTGGTTATGACATTGTTATATTTCTATACGGTTAATTTGAATTTTATTTTTCAACTCAAAAAAAAGTTTGAAAAATATATGGAATTATTTTAAAATTGTTATTGCAAAATAAGTTATATACTAAAGCATTCTGAATATATGTGTTATAATGTTTTCATAGTGTAATAATATTAATCAGAATTTATGGTGAAACACATATATACAAAAAAATAAATCTCTGATATTTTGCTACTAAACGGTGAAACAAACAAGTTGAATTACTAAAATAAACTTTAAATTGGTGATAAAACATTAATACCCAGTAAATTTAGTAGACATATTTGAAGAAACTTATATATTTGAGTGAATTAATAAATTATTATTTTTCATTTATATAAGCCTATCTAAAAGTCTTCCTGTATGATTCCATTTTGTTTAAATTGTTCTATTATTATATTGAGAAGCTAAAATCACTACCTTGATTATTCAAACTTTTCATAGTTATAATAATGTTGAAAAAAGAAAACTACCAGTCACTATATTTAGTATACACATATATGAATATTTTTTTTTTGCTTCAACTAATTCTTCATCAGTAACTCAATTTTTATTGTTGATTTTGAAGATTTTTGTTTCTGCTTATGTGTGATGCAACCCTTTTTTTATATATAATTTTACAATATAATCTTCAGAATTTGTTTCTTATTTATCTCACTTCGTCTCTATCATTTTATGTTTCAACTATTTAATGAAGTATCACAACTGATACTTTATCATTTTATATTTTTTGATTTTGATCGTGCAATATTGCATTTTTCTTTTTACGTTCTGTAGTCTTACTATACATTTATCTTCCTTTTTTATTTACTTAATTTTTGAAAAAAAATCATAAGTTTGGGTCAAATCAAGACTCACATGACTTCTTATCGCATTTGAATTGATAATGATGGAATTCAACATATGTATCAATTTATTTTTTATTTTTTTCATGCATAATCGTTAATTTTTATGAGTTAATACTTTATTATATAATATATCTATATTTGTTCGAGATGTATTATCCTTAAATTAGAGTATTATATCTGTACAGGAAAGTAGCATCAAGTTTGTAAGATTTTATTTAATCATGAACTTATAGTTGTTGCTCTGTTCTTTTATTTTTTTTATTTTTTTTTTTTTTTTTTCTTGCTTTCATTTTCAGTCAGTTTTTATTTTCTTATCATAGCACACAAAAAGTCAATTAATATGCTAATATTTTAAAATATAGCATTTGCAATATAAAGTTGTGTTACGCTTTTGGAATCAATGTGCAAAGCACGTTACCAAAAAACTAGTAAACTATAAATTGACAACATCTATCTATGAAGCTCTAGTCAATTGGCAAAGATCATAAATTAGCACATCAGTACATGACAACAATGCAAGAATACACAAAACTATTGTTTAGAGGGGGGAAATTAAAAGAACCACACAATAAATTAAGTAATTAGTTTATTAGATTTGCTGGGTGCTTTGTAGAAACATATAGTTGGTTTGATTCAACTTTGCCATATCCAGCTAGCCAAATGAATAAAAAGGTATGTGTTTAACCCTAATGTACAGCGAATACGAGTTAAAAAGGCTAGATTCTAAAATTTTCAAGCAATCATATTCAGACAAAAGTTTTATATGGATACTCAACAAAGAACTAAGTCAAGAGAAATTACTTTGTAGACCGCGCAGCTGAGAAACGAGAAAGCAAGAATCTATCAATAGCAGAACGGCGGAGACGTTCGCTAAAGAAAGTTATTAAACCAAACAAAGTTGAAAACCCACAAAACTTTCTAGCATAGATGTAGATTAGCTTACGAGTGTCTTCTCGTCTAAATGAAAAAATGTGTCCCCCCCAAAAGGCTTGTCTAACAGTGAGGGAGAGGGGGGTTTTATAGAAGGAAGTTAGTCGAACTTGGGGGGGGGGGGGGGGGGGTTTGGGGGGAATTTGAGTGAAAATCAATGGAATTTGAAATTAAATCCCTTCGTAAGGCCTTGAAGAGCTGGACTTGTACTGATTGGTACAAATCTCAAGGCGGATTGAGATTAGGAGCCATTTTGATCTTTAGAGAAGGAAGAAGAGGCACCATAATTCTCCATAAAGGTAAAAAGCATGTGATAATTTTTGGGACAATTTTGAAATGTTCTTCTATTCATATTAATACCACTATCTTATAGTACAAGAATATTACCGAATAAAACAAAAATTAAAACAAAACAAACACTACACATGTCAACTTCTAATTTGTAAAAGAACCTCATATTAACAAATATTATCCCACCGCATGTATAACATGTGAGTCCATTATTTTAGACGATCATCAACGGTTCACATTTGATCCGTCTCGTTTCTTATGTGAGGTTGAGATTACTTCACATCACATTTAGACAAGTATTGAAGGATTTAGGTTTTGTGAAAGTTGTCCGAAATATTTTTTCCCCTTCTTTCTTCTTCAAAATCTTCAATCGTTTCTTTGGAAGAATAAGAAGATGATGATGGAGAGTTATGAGTGTAAATAAAATGAAAGGCTACATGGATTGAAATTTTGACAGCTTAGCCATATTGAGTTAATTAGAGAATTCAGCGCCATAAGATAAATTAATACTAATTAATTAATAAGCTTATTAATTTTAACTAGATAGAATTATTAGCTTAAATATAAACTAATTAATTTAAAGTTTATTTTATAAGTAAACAAAACTAACTAATAGAATATTTAATTAAGAAAAAATCTTTCTGAGATATTTTTCGAATATTTATAAAAAGTAACAATTTTATGTATAATCATATAAAAAATATATGTATTATTTAAAAATTACCAAAATGAAAAAAATAACATTCCAATAGTATCTATAAGGAATGAATGAATGATTGGATATGGTATGATTTGAATTACAAGTCTCTTTGACAGAGAAGCAAAAACCAAAAATTAAACCTTTGAGTTACGATGCAGCAAATTTTTCTTAAATCTTTAGCTGGTTAATGTCAGAAGTGTTAAAAGATTACAGTATGAAAATCAATAAAAATGATGAAAGCGAGAAGCATCAAAAAATATTAAAAATTTTATATAGTGAAGAACAGAAAAAAATATTAAAAAACAGTACACTGATAACAAATATCTCAGAGGGCAGTTATTTGTGACTAATTGAAATTTTTTGTTACCTCATATAATTGAATTCAAGGCTGAAAAATTGAGAATAGGACATGTTGGAAAAATATTATTAAATATATATCAAAAAGAGTTATTTTATATCTTGTTATATTTGGAAGACAATGGAGTATTATTTTATAAATAATTCATCTCCATAAATAACACTCTATCATTGACAATAATATTGATATTGTTTGTCAAAAATATGGATGTTGCAATGTTTCCTTTTGACCAAAATTAAGTCTTCAATTGTCCAAAATAAATTGTCATCAATGTATTGATAACATTTATTCTCATATTTGTAACTGTTGTTGCGACATTAGTAGTTTAATTATTCTTGGCTATATATTTCTCATGAGTTCTTGTGGAGAAGAAGAGGAGAAAATATAGATTGATTCTTCTTCGTCCTAATATTCTATAGTGTTGGGTTTAATCCTAAAAAAAGTCTTTGTTAGTTTCTAGCTCCTAACTTTTTACTAGTAGAGCTTGTTGAATCCTGAGAATTTCCTATCAGAGTTATTTTTGAACTAAAAACTTTGATGAATTTGGTACAAGTGTTTGTGATGAAGGTATTTTCCATAAGATTTACAACAGAACTAACACATGAATTATGTACATGCAACATACTTATAACCACAACCCCATAAAACAACAAAGTTGAAAAGCAATATCATATCAATCGAACATACAATCAACAAATTAGGATCTAAAACAAAAAAAAGAGTTAGGAAGTCCAATAGATTTCACTGCTCATTGAAGAAGATGATGAGAAATTGAGAGGAAAAAAGAAAGCGGAAATAGCAGAGTTTAAGAGTGGAGGGCAGAAAGCCGGAGGGAGAAAAAGTGAAGGTGGGAATACACGTGTTACGCATATAGATCATTAAAAGATAAAATGCCACTAAAATAGGTCCACATTTATAATACAACTCACGCAACATATTGTACAAATAAGTATTGTAATGTTAGTCTTTATTTGTTGGCTTATATTAAAGGGTAATACACACAAGATAAAATTACTCCTGATTCACACGGGATTGAACTATTTTACTTAGCTTACATGTGATCATTTGATAATATTCATATTTTCGATACATACACTACATTGCCAAGAATATTTTATCTTAAGACAAAGGTTCCTCCAAAATCTTAGAGTAAATGAGTAATAAAAATATTTTAAGTATAAGAAGAAATCTAAAAGATCTCCATGGAAATAGTTGGTCAAAAATTTGAAGTTATAAAGAACAATATCAAAACATTAAGAAGAGACAAAAAAGCCTCAAACAACACTCCAAAGTAAAGCATAACACCACGTCCCTATAAGAACATAATAAACAAATGGCAAATAAAGGGGCTTCACATCTTTTCTTATGAACCTCCGTCAATCTCTTATTTTATTATAGTATATTGTATCATTTATATGTTAAAAATCACCCTAAAATTGTTAATATTATACATTTTTTTCCTCATACAAGTTGATATTTATGCTTGTGTTATAATGATTTAATTGTGTGTTTATGTTATACTAGTGGGGGCAGATTAGCATGGATAGCTAGTGATCTTACCAGAACACGGTGTTGGTGTACTGATTCTGCACTTGTTCTTATTTTTGTTGAGTAAGGGCATCGTCATGTGACTGTTGACAGACTTCACTTAGCAGATAAAGTGATTACTTTGAGTTCAAGGGTGAGCCACATTGTTCGGGCTTCCATGGAATTCTATTTAGTCTATGTCCATCATTTTCAGACATACATTTTTTTCCTTATTGTCTCAGAATAGTCATTGTTATTGCTTAGGTTTCATATCACCGGTCCCAATTTATCTTGATTTGAACCCTAGTTTTTGTTATGGTTATAGTATGTAGATATAAAAATTTAATGCAATGATCAACCAAGCAGTAGGTCGCATCTGAAGAAAAGACGAGTGAATATTCTAAATCAAGATTTTGATACATAACATATTAAAATCTCATACCATAATTTTGTGAGCACTTGAGCTCACAAGTATCCACAAAAAATAATAATAAAAGCGAACTTATTTCCTAACAATCAATAAGAAAAATATGTTGCTGAACATATTTTTTTTAAAAGATAGTCTCTCAGGTTGTATTCAAGTTAGGAGTTCACAAATTCAATTGAAAGAAGTCAAAAGAAAGAGTTATCACTACGAAAAAAAATCATCTTTAATGATAATTAAATGTTTAATTGACACTAAATATGTATTTTATAAGGAAATTATACTCTATATAAATTTCCCTAAATTCTATAGTGATATTCTAATGACAATCAGTTTGTCACGCCCTGAGTCTAAACCCTCGGCAGGACTGGCACTCGAGAACCATTGCTTGCCACAAGCGAATCCTTGGTCTGACTTACTTAGTCAACGGAAGACTTAAACATTAGAAATAACCTCAAATAAAAAAATTAAGAAAAATCATAGAATGTCTTTAAATAAAGAATTCAAACTAACCCAAAGTTGCTAGTCAAGTCTCATAGCAATAAACCTGAAATACAAAGATAAAAGATTCATAACTAATTGCTAACTGTCTATAAAAACTCTAAATAACTTCGATGGATGTTGGAAAAAAACCCCAAAAATCCTAATGACATGAAAATAAAATTGAAAACAATAAAAGGAGTCCTCCGAAATGCAAAGAGGCTCACCAACAGACTCTGAACTGCTCACTTGATCAACGATGCACTGGATGTCGATCCTAGTATCCTGTGTCTGTATCATAATAAGATGCAGACCAATGAGCATCAGTATATTAAATGTATGAGTATGCGAGTTGGAATACTAAACACAGCATAGACTTGAAAGCAATATGAAGAACTTACCTGACTCAACTGAACTCATTTCAATATAAAGTAGTTTTAAAACAAGTGTGATATAAAGAAAAAACTATTGAAAACATGATATTCCACTACGTATATGCATAGATACAATATAACTCTGAGATGTATGTAAAAATACAAAGAAATTGTGTACATAAGATTACAGTTAATTATGTGGGAGTTTCTCTAACCATTAATCATCATTTAAGAGCTATAGTGATGATACAACGTTTTGTCTCATGCTGCCAGGTCCATCCTATACCTTGATATAAATATAGAACCTGAAATTTTAAGTGGATCCACTAGTCTATCCTAAAAAAGCGCTAAAGTAATCATGTAAAAAGTATGGTCTTTTTGTATCCATAGTGGCTATGGGGGTTGTGATTTGTCTGAACTCTCCCCATATCGGTGCTCAATACTACTCCCAAAAATATTAAATTATCTCATATATTTTAAAAATGTACTTTCTTCTGTGATTTGAGATTAGTGCTAAAGAACATAGCTCAAAGGCTACCTTGGAAATCAAAGTTGCCCCTCCTTCTTTATTATGAAAGCATATCCTCTTTTCTGAAAACTAGCTCAAAAGCTCTTTGAAAATATCAGTTTCCGTTCTTATTTAAATGTGAAAATATTTTAAACTTCTAGAGTACTTAGTTCTCATATACTTCTTTGAAGAAATGAACTTCAAATCTGAACTTTTTGCTTAACTTTAAACTTAAGTCTTAAAACAAAGTTAAAACGTTTGTGAAAGATTTATAAACTTTTAGAACTTATCTTGACTTCCAAGAGTGGACTCTTACCTTTCCTTAAATTGAATTATGGATTCAAGGATCGTGATTTGCGATAGGAATGATCTCATGATGTTTAGGAATAATTTTAGATAGCTAAACATAATAAAAAATCTAAAATAAAAATTTGCGGGTGGGTCCACGATGCGAAGAAGCATTTAAATTTTTGTTTAGAAAATAACTTTTGAGGCTGAAAGATCAGTGATCGCTCTTCTACTTGAAATGATTTTTTCCAAAACTGGGAACCAGCTCTGCGACGTGCCCCTAAGTACCAGATTTTCCCGTCAAATGTTAGTTCTTCATTTTTCAACTTTAAGCCCTTTAAACTTAATGGATTATTTCTCCAAACACTTATATTCATTTATACCATCAAATAACATCAGATTCTACTCAAAACACAGGTAAAATCGTGAATCAACCTCAAGGAAATCCAATCAACACAACTAGAAGAGCTCAAACAAAACTTATCAAGAACTCAAAGATTTTCTTTCAAATCTAATAACTTTGCTAAGATTGAATCATGATTGGCACGAGGGTGAACTAAACAAACTCTATGTGATCTCACATACCTTTGTAGGTATCAACCGCGACGAAATCCACAAGCTGATCTTGACGAATCCTAAAGGAATCTCGAACATTCTTCCCCTTTTCCTCTTCTCTTCTTTCTCCAAACTCTAGCGTGAAATTAACTTTTCTAAAATAGACTAAAATATGACTTTACCCCAATTAAACTCCTAAAAACGAATTAGAATAATTAGGTAAGGAAAAGACTAAATTATCTTTCAAAAATCCAGATTTATACTTTTCTTAATCTAGCAGTCCAACTTCCGAAGGAAATAACTTACTCATATAAACTCGGAACCGCACAAATTCGGCGGCGTTAGAAAGATCATTCAAAGAGATTTCCAAACATATCTTGAAGTGCTCCTTACTCTTCTTGAGCTAGAAGTTATGACCTTTATAAATTGACAAAAAATTCACTTTTTCTAACTTAAGTAAATTTTCAGGTTTTTAATTATTTCCAATAGCATAAAAAAATTTTGTACCTAAGATAAACCAATAAAAATATTTACTAAACTATGGCAAGAAATAGAACAATATGTTTGGATCTTTTAACAAACTTCATGTTTTGTTTCGTATTAGTTATCACATATTTGTTGTTGTGTTTTATCAAATATAGCACAATCCATAAGTAATTTTCCGAAAAGATATATGAAGAAACATGTAGAAAAGGAAAACTAGAAGATCAATTTTCGGCCATCATTACTGTAACTCTTAATCAAATTAAAAAAAGTCACAAAAATAGCAAAAATATAGTCACATGAATAACTATGACTTACAATAAATGATTAAGCTTCATGAAAAGGTGAAAATTAAGTTTGAGAAATGAAACACACTTCATAAGAAACTTAATTAATGTATTTGAATTCGACTGCTATAAAGTGGGAAAAAACCTAAAAATAGTAATGGCAGAAATAGAATGTTTACTTACTAAAGAACTAAATGTAATGAATTCAACTACTTCAGCAGCGTTATTGGTTGTGAACTGAAAGGTTCAAGAGTACTAATGTTGTATTGCACTTGAAATTAATTTTCTTTGATTATTCTTCTTCTTTTGGTGGCTAGAAATAATAACTACCACATCAATACAAAAGGGAAAATAAATTCAAATATTCCATACATACATTTCATCGAATTTTTCTCACTCACAAACAAAGGCACAATATAGGAAAGCCTATAATAGGGTATTTGAAATTAAATCTCCAAACATGGTATGACTAAATGGTGATTCTACCTCAAGTAAATCCAACATAAGCGAAATAGGAGGAGTAATAAGATACAAATATGGTAATTAGGTGGTAGGTTTAATGGGAAACATATATGAAGCAACAAATATCGCTTCTGGACTAATGTTTATCCATAAAGATTTGGCTATTGCACTATCCTACAACCTAACGCTACTTCAAATCAATGAAGACTGTCAAGATATCCTTCACTATCTAGAAAATGATCATCCATCTTACTCTAATATTTGTTTGATTGCAGGGAACTGATACTGAATTTTAGGAAGCCTCTGGTGCAACATATAGATAGATATAGGTAAGAAAATCAAGTGATTGACACGTTTGTTATATAGGGGTCTAGATTGAAGATAGCTAACTCTCATGTGTTATGGACATGTCCTTCATTGATTATATCTAGCAAAATAGATGCAGACAAAGTAAGAACTCTTTGTATTAGGAATAAAAGGCTGCCTATTCGAATTATAATCCAATGTTGGAGTATGAATTCTTGACGTTTGAGCTTTGTTGTTTATGACATTACGTATTTATGATTAATTAGGATTTGTTAGTCAGAGAGGTTCCTAGTCCTAGCTTACTTTGGTTTTAGAATTATAAATAGATGAGTCTTATTAAATATTTGTACATACTGAAATACAAGAGTTTATAAATAAAATATTTTCTTTCAAATTGGCATTAGATTTTCTATGGTCCTGGTAGATGATCTTTGAGTTTCCGTTGTCGATGAGTGATTATGATCCATATATTCTGCCCTTCTAGCCAATGATCATGTTGAAAAAAATGGGACGATCATATACATGAAAATATGCTAGGAGGAAAGGGTTAAGAGGCGTTGTTGATTTAAAGAAGTGCAACCAAACACAAGAGGAAGAAACTCTTCTCTAAATTAAAAGTTAGGAAAAGTGAAAAGAAAATATGGAGGGGGAGGGTGTCACTCCCCGAGCCTACACCCTTGGTGGGACTGACACTCGAGAACAATTTTTGGCCCCAAGTGAACCCTTGGTCTAGTTTACATACTCAATGGAAGACTTTAAGCAATAAGAAAGGAACTCAAATGCTAAAAAAACTTAATTGTCTCAAACTGAACTCATAATGTTTTTAAAATAAACATATAACTTAGCAAAAAAGAAACTCAAATCTGAACATAAGCCAGTAACAATATAATGACGAATGCATTAACATATTACTTACTCTCTATGAAGCCTCTAAAAAAAGTAAGATGGATGTCGGGATAGGCCCACAACATCCTAGTGAATTGACTAATACTGAAAGCCATTAAAAGTATCCTCTGGCAGAAGGAGGCTAACCACAAGACTTTGAGTGCTCAACTAGATCAATGCTGCGCTGGATGAGGGGGGCGGGGTGGGGGGGGGGGGGGGGGGGGGGGGGGTGACCCTGGTACCTGGTTTGCATCATAAGACCAATGTCGACAAAATAACATCGTAAATGATGTCGAGTATGCGAGTTGGAATGCTAAACATAAAATTGGCTTGAAAATAATCTGATAGAAATACTTACCTAGCTCAACTCAACATAATTGAATTGATTTCAATATAAAGTAGTGTAAATATATGCAGTATAAAAAAGCTTTAAAACATGGTTTTCAACACTATGTATTTAAAAATACAAAAATAACTATGTATATATGCAAGATACGATATAAACCCTGTTTGTATACTAAAATACAAATGTTTATGATGTATATAAAATACTAAATACTGTGAATGAAGTTTTTCTAATCAACAACCATCACTTAAGAGCTATCGTGATGATATAGTGTTTTGCCTCATGCTGATAGGATCGTCCTATACCTTTCCATGAGTATAGAACCTGAACTACTAAGTAGATTCACTAGTCTATGATAAAAATAACTAAAGGAATCATCTAAGAAGTATGACCCTTTTTCTATCCATGGTGGCTACATGGTTTATGTCGGCTCGATGTTTTCTGAACTATCCACCATATCGGTGTTCAATAATACTCCCAAAATATACTAGATCTTTATGGTTAAAAACATAACTTCTTTTTATGGTTTGAGATAATTTCTAAAAACTTAGCTCAAAGGCTACCTTGCAAATCTTAGTTTGCTCTCATGCTTAATTGTGAAAGCATTTACTCTTTACTGAAAACTAGCTCAAAGGCTATTTTGGAAATCAAAGATTCCTTTTTACTGAAAAACTAGCTCAAAGGATCTTTTTGAAATTAAAGTTTCCTTTCTTGTTTAAATGTGAAAACATTTTAAACTCTTTGGGAATACATAGTCCCGATATACTCTTTTGAAGACATGAACCTCAATTTTACTCTTTACTGAACTCAAAACTCAAGTCTTACAACAAATTAAAATCATTTGTAAAAGAATTTTGGAAGACTCTATGAACTTCTCTTAACTTGACTCTTAAGTGATCTTTACATGGATCTTAACTTCTCTTGACTTGACTCTTAACTTCTGTTAAATTTAATTAGGGGTTCAAGGATCATGTTTTGTGGAAGGAAAGATATCATGATGCTTAGGAGTGAGTTTAGATAGCTAAACATGAGGAAAGATCATGAAATTACTACTGGAACACTAGTCCGCGACGCGGAGGCATATTTAAGTTTTAGTCATGAAAATAACATTTGTGGAAGAACTGTCCGTGACCGCTCATCGACGCGATGGTGAATTTTTAAAACTGTGGGGTGGGTGCACATCTTGGGGCACTAGATTTGCCTGACTTTTTCCTTCTTTCATTTTTCAGCCCCTATTCGCCTAAACTCGAACACTACTCTCAGTTTCTCATTAGATTCAGATACCCAGTATGTATACACACGAATCTAACTCAAAGAACTCAAGGAAATAAAATATAAACGTCAAAGAACTCCTCAATCTCAACCTAACTCAAGAAAGAAGGTTAATTTCAAGAACAACATTCAAGGTTCATAAACTTTCAACTTTCTAAAACAAACTTCGTTAAAATAAACATGATTGGTGTGTGGGTGAATGAATTAAACGCTATGAAATACTTATATACCTCGTTTGGATCACCTCTTGATGAAATCAACAATCCTAACTTCAAGAACTTGACGATTCCTTAGTCCATCTCCTCTTCTTTTCTCTTCTCTAAAAATCCTTACTTGTTCTCAAAAGTGCGTAAACTTAACCTAATAAGTTTAGAACCCCATCTTAAGTACCAATAAAATAATTAATTAAATTTGTAGTAAAAAGACCATAATGCCCTTCTAAAATCCCGATTGGACTTTCCTTATTAGAACATCACAACTTCCAATTGCTATAGCTCACTCATACAAACTCAAAATCGCACAAACTCAACAGGATTGCAAAGATTATTCCAAGATAATTCCTTACATATCTAGAAACACACTTAACTCATCCTAATATAGAAGTCAAGGTCATTTGAAGTTGACCAAAAACTCAAAGTTAACTTAACTTAACCAATTTTCAAGATTTTTATTATTTCCAAAAATCACTCTCTCTAATTCTAGATCCTTGTAGATCTTTTAATTTGCAAAATCACACCTAACTCATCCTAAGGTAGAACCAAGTCGAGCGAGCGACAAAAACGGCACGAGGGAGGTCCCTCTTTCCAACCTTTTTAACAATTAATAGAAACGTTTCTCTGTTTAAGCAAATATATTTTTCTTTCCACCACTAATGAGGGAAAAATGCCTTTTATTAAATCATAAGAGAATCATCTCAAATTACTCTTTTCATCTTTCATCCAATTTCCATGAACACTTCCTATACCTAACAATCCCCCATATTAATAGGAATGGTCATAACATAAAGGAATTCACGCACGTGTGTATACTTTATAAGTAAAAGTTTCCCTTTGGACTTTCCATTGTGATTATATGTTGGATATACTCGGTCAATCTGTATATGTGATATTTTTGGACTGGCGACCTTTTATATCTAGATAACCATACGTCACACAATTAACCCTTTACCATTATGTTTCTTGCAATTGTGTTTGTTTCAGCCATGAACACCTCCTAACTTCATGAGTGTATAGAGAATAGGCTTTTGAGATAAATTTCTCTTCAAAGCGGCTTACACTTCAGACATACATTGGTGATTTCTAACCGTGTCATATCTAAGATACACTATTTGGTCTAATTTGCGAAACTTAGAAAATCATTAAAAAAAATTATTTACTCATTAACAAGCCTTTAAAGTCTTGACCTAGTTCCTGAACATCGTCTTCATCATGAGAATGAATTGAGTTGATTGACAATGTTTTACCATCAGTAACAACTTTATTTTTCTCGTTGAATCGAGTTGTTGGGATATCCTGTGTGTTAGATATATGACCTCCATGCTAACTTGTCCTAAGACGTAAACCCATTTCCTTAGATGATATTTCAATTGCCTCTCTCACTAGGTCTTTCGTTAGTTGATCTGACACATTGTCTCTTGACTTCATATAGTAAATTTTTATAATTCCACTAGAGAGAAATTACTTTACATTGTTATAATCCCATTGAATTTAATTTTGTTTTTAAAGATCCACTTTGATCCTGAATGTTTATTCTTCTGAAGAAAGATCAATCGATTCCGAAGTATGATTACTCAAAATTGATTCGATCTCACTATAGATTGCTTCTTTCCAATCGATTGACTTAGACGAAGATAAAAACTTCTTTAACTGTTAGAGGCTCATTTTCAAACAAGAATACCACAAAATATGGTCCGAAATAAGTGGATTACTATTGGCGATTACTACGCCTAGGTTCCTCATTTGATAGTGTATTTTCCGTTGATTCTTCTCATGGTCATTTAGCTCTTTCACTTACCGACTAACATTCAATTTTATACGGATAATTGTGTTCAAAGAACAAATCGTTATCTTACTCGATAACCGTATTCACATTAATTTCAAGATTATCAAATTTGTGAACCAAAAACTTATAAGTCTTACTATTCATAGCATATCCAACAAATACACTATCTACTATTTTGGGTCCAATTTTCACCCTCTTGGCTAAAAGAACCTCTACCTTTGCTAGAAACCCCTACACTTTGAAATATTTCAAGTTGAGTTTCTTTCCTTTCTATAACATATATGGAATCGTTTGCATTTTGCTACGGGGTACCCTATTGAGTATCTTGTTAGTTGTAAGGATGGCTTCCCCCTATAGATTTCGCAGTGAACCAAAACTGATTCTCAATGGCATAGACAATCCTTTTCTGTTTTTTGTATTCTGTCATCCACACATGGCTGTGGTGCAACAGGATGCAGTAGTTTAGTAGTAGTTTGAGGATAATTACTTATTCCAAACATTATATGAAAAGGAGTTTATTTGTATCTACCCCATCACTCCGAATCATTTTTATCTTTAGAGGCAATTGATATTCCACTTCATTTTTGTATTGTGTAAATGCATCAATTTCTCCATACTTACTTTTAAGAGAATATACATAACAAAATCAAGTGAAATCTTCAATAAAAGTTATAAAATACGTTTTGCCACCACGAGATGGTATTTACTTCACACTGTGAATTAAGTCTAATATTTTGAATTCTTTTCAACATATTTATAATGATGTTTTACAAACTTACTTTCCACACAAATTTCACATTTTGATTTATCGCATTTGAAATTACGCAATACTTTTAAAGTAATCAATTTTCGCCAAGGCTTTGTAATTTACATGTCCCAAATGGGCATGCCATAAATCATCTGAATCCAATAAGTAAACAAAAGCAGAATTCTTATTAATACTACCAACAACCATTACATTCAGTTTGAAGAGGCCCTCAATGAGGTAGCTCTTTCTTAAGAACATCTCATTCTTACTTATTACAATTGATTTTCATGTTTTACAATTTGTCTTGTTTATCTGCGTCTACATGTTAAAAGTATCACAAAAATCTTCTCATATAAGTTGTCATTGGTTAGTTGTCTATTGCTAGCTTGTTGCCTAGAGGATGCCTTTAGTTCTTGTATTTAGCTCTGTAGGTTTTCACGTAGATATTGTTAGAATAGAAATTAGTTTGGTATAAAACTATGTGATTCCAATACTTATAGACTACATAGCTCTCCTATGTGCCTTTGGAATATCTTAACACCAATAGAGCTAAAAAATAGAGTTGTAGTTTTACCTTACGGTTATAGCTTTGTGGCTGCCTATTAAATTATAGTGGTGAGCTGTTAGAGTCCTTATACTTCAACGTGACAAACAAATTACTATGTTGATTGATAGCTTAACATTCACTTACTGTTGATAAAGTAGAAGATGTATGATTCATCGTTGTTAGTATTCAGGAACCAAGGACTTTGGTGTGACTGAAGAGAACTTTGACAACTTAGTTGCCTAGGAATATACTTTGCTTATAAGAGCTATAAAATATCAAGAAATACCATGATTAAGACTATAGAGCTATATTGAAGCCTACCCATTTATGAACTTCATGTATGTCTAAGTTGACAATTTTGATCATTAGGTGGGCCTGTTGTGCTCAAGGTGAAGCTATAGGAGCCAAGAAGGCTCAAATACAAATATAAAACCTAGAAGTCTTAGAAAATATATGGCTTGTTGTTGTCTCTAAGTTACACATTGCCTCATTCGACTAAGTTAGCTATCGTGGTTGAAATAGATATTCCTCATTGAGATATATATTCTGTTATTAGTGACCCCATGTTTAGGTAAGGTGTGATGATTATTTGTATAAGTCACTTATAACCACATTGCTTGCCTTCAGGATATTTGATTGTTAGTTGTCACTCTCAAAGCAATTGAGATTAGTTGGACAAATAAAACATTTGCCTATGGGGATATGTACAACTTTCCTAAGAGGGAAATGTGATGCTTACGAGGCTATATGCATGGTTAAAAGGGCTATGTGCTACCTACGGAGCTACATTAACGCTTGAGAGGACTATGTTGATGCCTAAGAGCTATATGCTACCAACGGGGCGTTATTGATGCCTAAGAGGGCTATCTGATGCCTACGGGGCAATATTAATGCCAAAGAGGGCTACAAGATGCCTATGGTGTTATTAGAAGGTATTGATTGACTTCTGGTCTATGTTAAAGTTTCTAAGAAGATAATTAGGTGTAATAACTTCCTAAGGGGATAGGGGATTACCGGTACTAATGTATAAACTAAATTGGCATCTTCCGAGCATATAGAGGCTCCGGTAGGTGGTCTTTTCTGTACCTATCGATCTAATGGGAGCTCATATAGGTTTTTTTTATTTTTTATATTTAAATGTATAGGAGAAAGTTTAATAATGGATGAGACTCCTTATTGTTGTAGAATTCTATTTTCGTACTTCCGTATCCTTAGGAATATGTTAATAGTCTTTATCTTTTCTATGTCTTGTATAGATTCTTTATATAGTAGTGATATGGTTAATAATACACGACACAATTTTCCCATATTTGCTCTCGTTTATTTATGGTATCAGAGCACTTCTAAACTCCAACGAGTTGATCCTTTTTTTTCTTTTTCTTCTAAATCATCAAAATATCACCTTATACTTCTGTGACCAATGCTGATGGAGTCAATAATGCCATCACTATTGTGCAATTCAATCCTATTACCCAAGTGCCCATAAAACTAAATGGCAGTCATAATTTCTCCCTGTGGAAAGCTCAAGTTTCAATGCTTATGGGTGGTCACAATCTCTATGGGCATCTCGATGGCTCCATCACTGCCCCCACTCAAACCATCTCTCAAAACAATAAGGATGTTGCTAACCATGAGTTTGTTCTTTGGTACCGCCAAGATCAGTTAATTCAAAATGATATCTTGGCCTCTGTTGATGCTACACTTGCCCCCTCTGTTGCTGTTGCAATCTCCACGAAATCTGAATGGGATGCTCTGTGTATTGCCTATGCGAACAAATCTCAAACAAGAATTTTCAGCTTGCGAGACTGACTGTCTTGCCTCACTAAAGACTCTAGTCCAGTCGCAGATTATCTCCATCAAATTCGATCACTTTGTCATGAGCTTCAAACTGCTGGTGCGCCTGTATCAAATCCGATACTTATTGTTAAAATTCTTAGTAGGCTCGGATCTAAATTCCGAGAACTGTTTGTTGCCATTCGTGCTCGAGATTCAAAAATTTCGTATAAAGAGCTTTACGCAAAGATTCTTGATCACAAGCTTTTCCTTTTAGTATGAGGACGACAAGAAGATGCTATCAACTAATATCACTGCTACTGTAGCACACAACACCAACTCAACTCCTCCTCGCCAAGGTAACAATAATTACTCTTGAATTCTCCGTCCAGGTGCGAACACTTCTCCAAACAATCATCAATGGCAGGCAAAACCATGTTGCCCACAAAGAAACAACCAGCAGCAACCCTTTGACAAGAATCTTCGTTGTCAACTATGTGATCGCGTAGGTTATTCTGCTAGGGTCTACAGATCTCAATCCCATACACATATGCAAGATCGGGCAAACTTTGATGGTCGCTTTCCTCCTCAACAGACCCCTTGGATCATGGATAGTGGAGCCACTCATCATATTGCGTGTGATGCTCAAAACCTAGACACTGTACATGACTACCAAGACATCGAAAAGATCACTATAGGCAATAGTCACACCATTACAATATCCCAAACCGGTAACGCTAACATAAGTGCATAAAATCATCATTTCAAACTTCTCAATACCTTATGCTCCCCTCTCATAAAGACTAGTCTTATTTCTGTTTCTCAGTTTTGTCGTGATAATCATTCCTTTATTGAATTTTTTCATTTCCATTATCTTGTGAAGGATCTGAATATAGAAGAACCTCTAGTTCGTGGGCAGAATAAAAATGGGTTGTATGAGTGGCCACCAGTTGTGCAATGTCTCCTCATGCAATTGTGGTGGTTCCCATCACCTGTGGTAGGATGTTTGGTCATCTAATCGTCGTGTTTGGATACTATCTTGAATAATTTTTCCGTCCTTTTTTGGGACCTAAAGCTAGTTCCATTATATTCTTGTCTATTATACTAAGATTGTCCATGTTGACTTCCTAGAAAATTCATTGCAAACGAAAAATAAGCCCCAACAAAATCCTTGTTATGATTTATGGGAATCCATCTCCGGTTTTTGTCATTGTCAAAGGAAGAAGTATGTGTATTTCTTGATCAATTTTCAAAATACATGTAGATGTTTACTTTAACATAAAAAATGAAACTCTGGAAGTTTTTCAAAATTTGCATCCATTGCTTGAACGAAGGTTTAACACCAAAATTCAATCTTTTTACACAAATGGTGGTTGCGAATATCAAAGATTATAGTCCTATCTCAAAACACATGGCATATAACACTTAATATCACCCCCATATACTCTACAACGAGTTGCTATAGTCGAAAGACGACACCGTCATCTTATTGAAACTGCTAGAACCTTACTGCATCAAGCATCTTTACCATCACACTTCTGGAGTTTTGCCTGTAAACAAGCTATCTATCTTATAAAAAGGCTAACTACACACAATCTTCAGCATAAGAGTTCATTTGAAATTTTATTTCAAAATATGCCAAAGTATGATGCCAATAAAGTAATTGGTTGCCTCTGTTATCCATGGATCAAACCATATGCCAAAAATAAATTGGAGTCTCGTTATACACCATGTGTTTATTTAGGCTTTCTGAATAAACATTACAGTCATTAATGTTTTGATCCTTTAACTTTCAATATATATCTATCACGTGACATCTTATTTTTGAAAAATCAATTCCCATTTGAATTTTTTTTGTCATTTCAAAAGAAGACAAAAAAAATGTCTATTGGGAAATCTGTTCATCTGGCCAACAACCACAGGATCATACTCGAAACTCATATGATTTTTTGAGCTTACTTCATAGATTGTGCAGCAGCCCGTGGACATACATTCACCCATCTTCTCTACCTCAACAGTTTCCACTATCTCAGGTACTTCTATTTCTCTCTTATATGATACTTCTTATTCTTCTTAAATGCCCTCGTTTCCCCATAGCCACACCATCAAAAATCCTATTTTCAGAGACAATTCACCACAACCAACTGTTTCAACCTCACCAGTTCATACTTATTCCCAGATAGATGCTCTGTCCCAATCCACAATAATCACATACCAACTTGGGAATAAGTGCAGTAGTCCTCTGATCAAGAATCCTCTAGTCCAACCCTCTTCCTGATCACTTGTCCAACTTCCCACAACCACACAACCTCCCCTTGTAGCCTCTACGTCTACAATAACGCCCACTCATCACATGATTACTCTGTCAAACACCAATAGCCTTAAGCTTAAACAATTACACACAGTTGGTCAAACCACTTCCTACCTACCTAGAACATTTAGGCAAGCTCAACAATTTCCATAGTGGTGTGAATCTATGAGAAATGAATTTGATGCCATAGTTCGTAACCGAACATGGTAGTTGGTACCATGTGATCCTTACAAAAAATGTGGTGGATTGTAAGTGGCTTTCCAATATTAAATATAATCCTAATAGTTCTGTTGAAAGGTACAAAGCTCGTCCGATTGCTAAAGGGTTCACACAAAGACCTGGACTTGATTTTAAATGTACTTTTAGTCTTGTGGTAAAGCCTACAACTGTTCAACTCATTCTTGCAATTGTAACACAACAAAACTGGCCCATTAAGAAACTTGATATCAATAATGCCTTCCTACAAGGCTGTCTTGCTGAACAAGTCTATATACGCTAACCACTTGGTTTTGAAGCTTCTGCGTATCCGGCGCATGTTTGCAAGTGGCAGAAGGCTATATATGGCCTCAAACAGTCTATGAGGTTCTAGTACACTAAACTCAAATCTTAATTAGTTACTTTGGGATTCGTTAAATCCAAATCAATTCTTCATTGTTCATCTTGCATAATTTTGAGTTTACTGTTTATATTTTTGTAAACGTTGATGGCATAATTGTCACGGTTAATCAGATTTGTGGTGTTCACAGCATCATTGCTAATCCTGCAACCCGGTTCTCCTTGAAGGATATTGGTCCACTTTGTTAATTTCTTGGTGTTGAAATCTTACCTTATCCTGGTGGTCTTTTGTTGTGTCTACAGAGATACATTACAAATCTGTTGTTGCAGGAAGTATATATGCACAATTGAATGGTTTTCCAACACCAATGGCTTCCATTGTTCTTTTCCCGAAGTCTGCTGACGATTCTCTAGTTGATGGCTCTCTTTATAGGAGGATAATTGGTAAACTTTATTACCTTTCTTTTACACGTCCGGACATAGCATTTGAAGTTAGCAATATCTCACAGTCCATGCACCTACCCTTATTATCACATTGGGAAGCCATGAATCTTCTCCGTCGGTATATTCACCAGACATCTTCTTTGGCCTTCGAATTTCCAAAGAACATGATCACTATCTTCTAGCCTACTTAGATTCTGATTGGGTTGGAGATCCTCTCGATCAAACCTCTAGAACAGGTTATGTTGTCTACCTTGGCAGTTCTCCGGTATCGTGGTCCTCTAAAAAGCAAAGATTTATCTCCCGCTCCCTCATAGAGGCAGAATATCGGGCTATTGCAGCTACTGCTTCAGAAACAAGTTGGGTAACAAGTGTATTCCATGAACTTCGATTTCACATTTCTACACTCAGATATTCTATGAAAATCTCAGCACCACATACATTTGAGCCAACCCGGTGTTCCATAGTCGGATGAAACATATTTTTATTGATTTTCACTTTGTTCATGAACAAGTTCAAAACAAGCATATCGCAGTCAAAACACTTAATCGGACCGATCAAGTGGAAGATATACTACACCAACCACTTCCAGAGGTCTTTTGTCAAGCAATTATCCAAAGTGGGTTGTTACACCACTAACTGCTAGGGGTTGTGTTTTGTATGTATTAATACTGATGAGCCTCCTTACTGTTGAGACTTCTACTTTCGTTTTTTCCCCCCTCCCTCCATAATTCCTTATCCTCAGGAATCTGTTTATAGTCCTATTTTCTAGGTCTTGTATAGATTCTTTTTATAGCAGCCATATGGTTAATAATACACGACACAATTTTCCCATGTTTGGTCATCTTTCTTTGAGTACACTCATTTTATTCTTGACTTCCTTACCTTATTACTTTTGGTATATTCTGTTACTTGCTCAGTTATATTATTTCCTTCATCCATTATTTCATACTTATTCCACATTTTCTTGGGGCGCTACATTCTTTCCTACATGTCTTGATAGGCAGGTACACATGTGTGCTCAATAGTCTAACCGAGATTTAGCAGATAAGCCAGCTTTCCTTCTTCCGAAAAATCCAGATATGAGGTTTGCTAGTGTTTTGTCATATTCATAGGATATGTATGTTTGTTCCTATTCCGCCAAATAAAATACTCGTAGAGGGTTGCAAACTTTGAGTTGCATAGATGTGAGATGTTAGTTGTGCTAGGGTTGTTGTTTTGTCCTTCTAGAACAATGGATTATTGGCCTTGCTAATATAACTTTGTGTTCAATAAATGTTGATAATACCTTATTTATCGACACTAAATCAAGTACTCCCCAAAATCAAGGATCTCCCATTATGGCTAATAGTCATTAGCTTGAAATCAGTAGATAATAAGACTGTATTACTTGTATAAATATCTTGTAAATCCTACACTTTTACAATTGAATAAACAAATCAAAATTCTTTTATCTATAATTGTTTTGGATCTATATCGTTATTCCACTTGGTATCAAGAGCCTTTTTTTATTATCCTTACGACTCAATTTTTTTTCTCTAGATGTATTCACGAGATACCTTGTCAAAAAATTTTTATGGGCGTAACTATCCGATTTGGAAATTCCATTTCAAAGACTTCATTAGAGGCAAAGGTGTCCTTGGTATTCTGGATGGCTCAAAAGTTGTTCCTACAAAAGAAAAAGAAGAAGAGGTTTGGGAGGCTGACAATGGCAAAATTACATGGCTTGTCAATTCCGTTGCTGTCGATATATCCATGGATCTAACATCTTTTGAGAAAGCATAAGAAATGTTGAGTCATCTACATACCCTCGGTAACCAACAAATTCTGGCTCGAGAATTTGAATTGGAAAGACTACTTGCAGAATCTATACAAGGTGATAAAAATGTTTTTTGTTTCTATTTTTTTTACTCACATTATGGGCAGAACAAGATCAGGTTTTTTATGCCTCTATCCCTGCGGGTGGATTGAAGGATTTCATGACTATGATGAACAAGAACAGGACAGTGCAATTTCTAATGAAACTCAGGCCCGAGTTCGAGCATCTGCGTGCTAGTATTCTTAACAGGGAAAGACTACCAGCTTTATAGGTGGTAGTTTCTGAAGTTCTTCGAGAAGAAACTCGGATGAGTTCTCAAGCTTCCATGAAGAATTCCCTCACCATGGACACTTCCTTGGCCGCATACAAAAGTTCTTCTTCCTCGGGCAACACTAACAAACAATTTCAATGCTATCATTGCAAGGAAACAGGCCACATTATTTGCCACTGCAAGAAGAAAAATTATTGCAACTATTGTAAGAAAGATGGTCATATTATTCTGGAATGTCGTAAGAAATCTGGTCCAGGGAAAGTCTCAACTCCTCATAAAGCCTTCGAAAAAATGACAAGGGATGCTGGAACACGAGAAACACCAAGCACAAAAGTGCTGATCGCAATGATATCTTCAAAAAATGATTACAAGAATCGTGGTGGTGCCTTCCTATGCATCTCTAAGATAGACTGCCAGTATCTTTGTAAGACTAAACTTTCAGAACGAACGGTATGGCATATTGATTCTGCTGTGTATCTAATATATACAGAAATTAAAACTATTTTTTGATCTATCTTAGAACTGTTTAGACATGAAATATACAGCAAATGGCAAGGTTTACTGATTCAGCTATTGGCTCATTAACCATATCCAGAACTCTTTGTGTACCCCCCCCAAAGCCGACGCAATCTTTTATATGGTGGGAATTGTAGACAAATTATTTTGGTTAGTTTTTCATGTAATGGTTGTGTTATTCAGAACATATTGACAGGGGGAACGATGGCCAAGGGACGTAAGTTTGGCAGACTGTTTCTTCTTCAATCTCAGGATGCCAAACCTCATCAGTGTTTTCTTTCAACTTCAAATTTCAAATAAAATGTGGAACTTGTGGCATCTCCGTGGAGGACATCCATACGCTTCTCGATTATATTTTATGCTTAAATATTGTAATTTGTTGGGCAAACATTCACTGATTTTTCCCTCTAAATTACCTTGTGAATGTTGTGAAAAATCAAAGAGTCATAAACTTCCTTTTCAATTAAGCAATACTAATTATATTTCTCCTTTTGATTTAATTCATAGCGATGTTTGGGGACTTTTTCCAATAAGATACAAGTATTTGATTCTATTCATTGATCAAGTATCTCGTTATACATGAATTTTCTTCTTCAAACATTCAGGTACCAAATATTGTCAAAAAATTTATAACCTTATAGAAACCTAATTTGAGAAAAAGATCAAGATTTTTCATTCAAATTCGGGAGAGGAATATGTAAATACAAACCTAACTATCTTTTTATCAGGAAAAAGGCATAATTCATCAGCGTTCTTGTCTGTATACACCGAAATAAAATGGTTATGTGGAATGTAAAAATACACATGTTGTTGAACTGCCTAGCCTTGTTGAACTTAAATGTTCAAAAAATTTTGTTTGAAGCAAATTCCAAAATCTATTTATCTCATATAAATAAACAATCATCTCGATTCATGAAACAAATGTCCTTGTTTTATTCTTTTCAAAAAAATGTCTGATTATTCACATCTAAAGGATTTGGTTGAGTGGTACTTCTTCTCTTCCGGATCATGAAACATCATAAATTATCTTCCCAAGCAGTTTAAGGTGTTTTTTTAGGATACAATGATATTCACAGGGGTTTTTTGATTATGATTCAACACGTCGTTTAATTAAGAATCCACGACATGTTATCTTCTTTGAGAATTCTTTTATTATACAAAAATGACCACAAATCTGTACTATGTCTTTAGTGAATAAAATTTTCTTATCAAGATGATGCTGCCATAACCCACCTTCCTGCTGGTTTCACGACCATGTCCTTACAATCATGTACTATCAGGACTTGATCCTTTATTTATAATGATACTCATTTAGTAATACTAATTCTTCTACCTCACCAACATAATGCTCATTACTTTTAACCAACCAATTATTCTTCCACTCGTCAAAATTAACATTGATCCATTAGACGATCATATCGGGCATGATCCCCCTTCCGAACGATATGGATACTCTACAGGATATATGGTAGTCTTATGCCTAGTAACACCCTGAATTCTCTATTGTACCAACAAAAAAACTCTACATGCAGGCTAGTGGTCAGAATTGTTGGGAGGATGCAATGCATGAACAAATAGTCGCACATGAGGAGAATGATACATGGAATATGGTGGATAGACCAACAAATGCAACAATTATTGGAAGTAGATGTGTGTACACAATCAAGATGAAAGTTGATGGTTCCATAGATTGATACAAAGCAAGATTAGTAGCTCAAGGATACAAGCAGGAATATGGAATCTACTATGATGAAAAATTTTCTCCTGTAGCTAAGATGACGAGCATACGTATATTGATTGCCTTAGAATCAATAAAAGATTGGATGTTACATCAACTGGACGTCAAGAATGCCTTCCTTCATAGGGTCTTAAAAATTCTCTTTACTGAGAGGCATAATTCTCCCTTCTATGAGGATGTTCAGACCGCTCAAGCAGACCATTTTTGGGGATGAAACTTGTAAGAAGTCGTCTACATGAATCCGCCACTAGGTTATAAATATATTAAACTAAATCACGTGTGTCGTCTTAAGAAATCTCTCTATGGATTAAAGCAGGCTCCTCTCCCTTGGTATGAAAAGTTCCGCACTACAATCTTAGGCGCTGGTTTTACTCAAAGTATCTCAGACTATTCGTTATTCTTACGTCAGACTACCTCAGATATTACTATTCTCCTTCGTTATGTGGATGACATGATTATCACAGGAAATGAGGAAGTTGGAATCTCTCATTTGAATGATCTGTTACACTCTTCGTTCGAGCGAAGGGACTTGGGGAAAGCAAACATATTGTTTGGGTTATGGATGTAGTTATGGAAGGAAAGGCATACGATTGAGGGGGGTCATAAAAATTATTGCAGAAGAATCTAGTTCAGTGAGCCAATCTTATGATCATAAGAAGGGTTCATACTTTAATGGAAGCAAATACGAATACCAAAAATAAGGAAGGAGAGCTTTTAGAGATCAAACCTTGTATAGACGGGTCTTAGTTGGATCACTTATTAACTTTACTAGAGTCTGTCCTGACATCGCTTTATGCAGTATAGGTGTTAAGCCAATTTGTTACAAGCCTTACCAGATGCACTACATTGTTTGGTCTAAGCGTGATTTGATACATAAAATGACTATGATCGGAGTCTCTTATTCCTATCATGTTCAGCGTTTGGGACATGGTGTGAGATACGCTGACGCAGATTGGGAGGATGCCGAATTCAACATGATCCACTAGGTTGGTGCAGGATGCTTGCGATAGTGCTAGATTTTTTGGAAGTCCAGAAACATCTAAAAACATCAAAGTCATCCAAAGGGAAAAAAAATATAGAAGTATGTCTTGTGCATGCTGAAATCATTGGATGACGAAGGTGCTATCTTGACGCCCCAGTCGAGCAATACGAATGAAAGGCCCCATTAAACCCCCAATTGTTATAGAGACAAAACTCACCCCGATGAAATAACGATCACAAAAACCCCGTTCATCATGAAAAACCAAGAAACATAGATGTGATTGTCGTACAAAGAGATTGTGTGAAGATCAGAGGCATATCCTGAAGTATATATTCTCTAAAGATCAACTGGCTGGCGTATTTACAAAGGTTATGTCAAGAAGTCGACACAACTATCTACAGTCCAAACTCATGTTTTGTGATATACAACATTAGTTTGAGGGATGGTGTTGATTATACCTTATTTATCGACACTAAATCAGGGATCTCCCTCAAATAAGGGATTTCCCATTATGGGTAATGGTTGTTAGATTGAAATTAGTAGCTAATTAGGACTCTATTACCTGTATAAAAATCTTGTAAATCCTACACATTTACAATTGAATAAACAGATAACAATGCTTTTATATCTAATTTTTTTGGATCTCTATCGTTATTCAACTGTTTATATGTTTTTAATATATCATGGTGTCCTCGACGACCTGCAAAGTGTTGCTCAATTTCAAACATGATAGTGGCTTCGATGACCCATACATGATTTAGTTTCTATTCTATATGAATTGTTGTAATTAGCTGAGTTGATTGTATGGTGTTTTGACAGGGGCTTTGCTGGCCGAGGGCTTATTTTTAAGTCGAGATGTACTTGTTTGTTTTTGTATTTAAGGGATGCTATTACATTGGCAGCGTCGTTGTCGAGAAATTGTTAGCTTAGAGTCAAGTGTGGCACTAGGAGCAATTGCATCCCTAAGTTGGGGGTGTCACACAACCTATCATGAATTTTTCTTTCAACAAACTTAATTTGGGAAATAAAAAAATTTCTCTTAGTAATCTACCAACCTCAACTCCCAATAAGTAGTGTAGTCTCTTAGATCCTTAATCTCAAATTCTTGTTCCATTAACTTCTTCAATTGGGATATCTCCTCTTTCCATAATTTCATTACTATGTCATCAACACAAACAGTGAGAATATGAGTTTACCTTTTTGATGTGTCATGAAGAGGGTTTGATCAATATTGCTTTGATAATTACCAAGGGCGACCATTGCTTTACTAAATCTGTCAAATCAAGCTCTAGGAGATTGCTTCACTATTGCACAAGGTTTTTTTTTAGTTGCAGCCTTTTCCTTAAGTTTAGTCAATCCAAACAAGAGTAACTGGTGGAAAGACAAGGCAAACAAAGAATGCATGACAGGATAAAAGCGGAAGAATACCCAATCTGTACTTTCCCTTTCGATTTGAACCAAGAGAAGTACAAACAACCACAAGCAATATGATAGAAGGCAGCAAAGTAATTCAACCAAAACAAATCTAACAAGACAAAATAACAAAAATCAATCACCCAAGACACAAGATTTCGTTGGGAGAACCCTTCGGATGTGAAGAGTAAACCACGGGACCAAAAGCTCTCCACTATAATCACCAAGAGTTAAACATGTTCTCAAAAATTGGCACAAAACAAGTGCCAAATAACGGACAACAAACAAAATAAATAGCACCAAATCTAGAGAATTAAGGAGCAAATCACAATCGCAGCTACTATTCACGACATCAAAACTGAAGATTCAGGCACCAAATCCAACTCTGTCAGTCATAATCAAAAGATTGAGATGAAGGAAAGATTTCTATCCAAAAAATCAGCTCAATCGGACAAGAAACGAAGCGGGAGAATCGCAATTTGAAAAAGTGGTTGTTAGGGACTGAATTTTGACTGCGAAAAAACTGCCTTCAATCCTCTCTTTTGGCTGCCTGCAAAAATTTTGTGTTGTATATTGAAATAAGACTAAAATAGGCTATATTTGC
Source organism: Solanum habrochaites (assembly GCA_027704765.1). Classification (NCBI taxonomy): domain Eukaryota; kingdom Viridiplantae; phylum Streptophyta; class Magnoliopsida; order Solanales; family Solanaceae; genus Solanum; species Solanum habrochaites. Next base: position 28,790,959 of record JAKWJA010002493.1, read on the forward strand.
CTCATAAGAATGGGCTATGGGCAAAAAAGGGGTGCGTCCAAATTGGGCTTTATTATCACATGGAAGGGAAAAGGACAAAAAGACCATAACCAAAATTTCCCCATCACGACTATGTGGAGGGGGACCGCCCATCCCGCGAGGGACCATGCAACAATCTTCAAAACTTCCATCTTGGAAACGCTTTAGTAATCATTATCGGAACATGGTAATCTTGTATGAATCTTTTCAAGCTCAAGAACTTAGAATTCCACAAATCCGAATCCAATGGTATCTCAATCAATGTGTTTTAGACAGACCATGGAACGTAGATTCTTGCCCAAAACTCACGGCACCCTAGCACTTTCACGCACACTGTCAAATTAAAGCAATCCTCTCTGAGCACAACCAGTTACCCCAAAATCTCGTAATCCCAAGCCAATTTCTTACAAGCTTCAACAACAGACCCACCACCCCCCCCCTCCCTCCTATAAGCTCAGCTTCTTGTAGATTAGGCAACACATTTGCAACCAATTGCCAAGGACACAGTTCCCCTTGCAAAGAGTAAAACCACGTACCCTGAAGTAGACTGCGAGTAGTATACATCACCAAGCCATGTCTGACTCAGTATAACCACAAAAGAATAGGCTTCCCTGTACCAAACACAAACTCGACTAGAAGTGCCACAGAGAATCTCATAACCAACTGCACAACATTCCACTGTTCATCTTCCGGATTAGAAAGAAAAAGGGCTAACACTCCAACAGCGTGAGCAATATCTCTTTACAACCATCGAACGAAATGAAAAAGAAAAAGAGGCGGAAGCCCAATTGCCCCCGCCAACCCCGCTTCCCCCCCCCCACCCACCCCCCCCACAACCCCCCATAAGGAACTTTCTTCCTATCTTCCTTCTATAATCACTAGAAGGACACTGTTTCGTGCTCAATTTGAAACAGTGCATAGGCTAAAGGCGACTGACAACTTAGCTTTGTCCATGCTGATGAATCGCCAGTACTTTCTGAATGTACTTCTCTTGTGTTAATACCAATTTCTGGCCTTCTATCACGGACAATCTGCAGCCAAGAATCTGCCTTGCTGCGGTCCGAAGTCTTTCATAGCAACAGACTGACTCAACTCTTGCTTAACTTCTGAATCCTGCAAGGATTACTGACCAAAACAAGCATTCATCAACATAAAGCAACACCAATAAAAAGTCACCATCAGAGAACTTGTCACAAAACATAATGTTCTGAAGAAGTCTTCTTGAAGCCCTGCTTTGCTGACTCATTTAAAAGAAACAAACTTCCTGTACCCCACGCCGGGAGCTGCTTTCCAACCATACAAGCTCTTCTTCAATTTGCAAACAGTAATTCTCTTTACCTTGACTTTCAAAAACTTCCGGTTGTTCCATATAAATTTCTCATCTAAGCACATGAAGAAAGAAGTGTTGTTAACATCATTGGCTCAACCTCTAAATCTAGACTTGCCGCCAAGCCTAGAACCAAACGAATGGAGACAATCTTCACAACTGGGAGAGAATATCTCATCACAAATCAAACTACCTTTTTTGATTAAATCCCCTGACAACTAATCTAAACTTTGTACGTGAACTGGATTACCATCTTCATGTCACCCTAAAAACCCACCTGTTTTCAACGCTTTCTGTCTTAAGGTAACTTAACCAAATCAAAGTATGATTATAGGCAAGGATAGTTACTATCATCTTCAATAGCACAACCACCTTTCATTTTTACTTCACTTTCCATGGCCTCATTCAAGACTCTCAGGTTCTCCCCCTTCAGTCACGAGTACTACTCCATGGGAGAATAAAGAGCATGAAGAATTCTCTCTCTACTAGATCGTCTGCAGAAACTCTCTGGAGCAGAGCATCTATACCGTGGTTGTTGGACAACCACATCATCTTGACTGGAGCATCAACAACATCATGCCGGTACATTCTGAACATGATCAACAAACCATCTTCATTACAACTTGATTTTCATCATTATGATATTTCTTCTGGGGCAATGTCAAAGGAACTGCGCATAATATCAAACTAAGCTCTCACTACTATGGAAATCAGCCTTGTCAGCTTTGTCAAAATCTTCAATTGTTTGGTCTCAAAGATACACCAACTCACAGGCTCTCTAACAAGTTTCCCTTCTCAACAGGATCATAGTTAAAACGTAGCCAAAATCATCTTGACATAACCAATGAAAGATACAATGCCTAGTTTTAACTCCACTTTGAACTTTCATCCTTAGGAACATGACAAAAGGCTTACACCCAAAGACTCTAAGATGATCATAGAAACCTTCTTACCGTCCAAAACTCTGTCAGGGGACATCACCATCTAACGCAAAGCAGGAGATTAAAACTTGCATAACATAAGCAGCAGTTATTTAAGTGTTCTGCCCAAAAGGGAATCTGACAATCTTAGCATCAAAGCATCCATCTAACCCTCCAACGGAGAGTTGTTCATCCTCCTGCTAAACCATTTAACTGAGGAGTCATTGGAGGAGTTTTCTGATGCATAAATACCCTGCTCTCTGCAATATCTATCAAAAGGGACCAATATACTCACCCCATTATTGAAACGGATGCCTGTCATGTCTTCCCGTTTGTCTGTCAACCAAGGCCTGAAAATCTGAACAACCTCAATTACTTGATCCTTGGACTTCAAAGGAAAATACCCCAGAGTTTGCACGAAATGACATCAATAAAAGTCACAAAAGTGTAAAGTGCACACCATGAGATCTTACCTTAAAGGCACACAAAAGAATTGTACCAAATCCAGCAAATCAAGCTTTCCTTTGAACGGCTCGGAGTGACTATGAAAAGAAAACTTCTTCTGTTACCGGCCTAAGACAATGAACACCATTTTTAACTTTGCTTGTTTCACTCATGAAAAGCAAATTTTTCTTACGCCAAAAACTATAAATCCCCTTCTCGATCATATGACTCAGCTTTTTTTCTATGCCATAAACTATGATGAAGTATCATTTCCACAAATTTACTGAGTCTCTGGATATGGAGCCTGAAATACATCAAGGTTAAGACAACTTGTCACCAAGGGCCACACCACAAACCTCTAGTACGCTCCACTGGCCAACACCAAGTGTATAACAAACCCTCATCATCAAGATATTCCACAGGAACATCAAATTTCAAGCGACACATCTGGAGCATTGCTGACATTGTGAGAACTAGTTTGGAACCATTGTTACTTTCCAAACAAACTTCCAATGCCAATAATGTCAACTCATGATTATTTCCCATTTGCAACGATTCCAAATTAACTGGAGTATAAGGAAGAAAATACAGTCCTTTTGGCGTCGACATGGGAAGTAGCACCAGAAATCCACAAAACCAGCTAGACTCATACGAACAAGATAATGGCATTGCATCACAAGAGAAACAGAAGATCATCATTAGCAAACAAACAGCAAAACGAGTTTTATTATGCCTTCTCTCTTTTGTTGTCTCATATCTTCTTGTGCTGTAACAATTTTCATGTATGTCATCGTGGCAATAGTCACAGTAATATTCTTGTATTTAGATGGACTGCTCTACGTTTTACCTCAATCATTCTGACCTCTGGAACTTGTTTCCCCATCTTCAGTAACAAAACATCGGAAGTGTGAGCTGAAAGAAGTGAGGCTTGAGATCTTCTTTCTTTCTTCATTCAAGACACCAATCTTATATATTCCCATGGTTACAAACACCACTGGGAGCAGAATTAGTCAAAGAAACTCGAAGAGTTCCCAAGAGTCTGGCAGAGGTATTAGAAGCCAAAGTCCCTGTATCCATCATCAAACGTTTACACCCATTCGGACAGCTGGTTCAAGAAACACCCTGAAAATCATTAATGATCAGAATAGGAGTGCCTCTTTATACGATATTCATTAATGTTTCAATAGGAACCAACTTGTTGTTGCCAGTCATCGAAGCATAAAGGTCTCAGAGCTTTGTTCCCACAAAACTTTTGGCATGTACGATTCACAATATGAGTTTCTAACATTATCTTCAACCATTGTCTAATATAGACACAAACCTGAAAGATGCTCAAATTCCCATTCCATCATGCAAAAGACTTAGGCTTATAGAAGCAAACCCGGTAATGCATCTTATGAAAAATAAGAAGACTTTTTTCATATTGCCTTCCAAAATGAAGTTACTCCATTTAAACACACATTTTGCTCATATTTGCCTCCATCATTCAAAACGATAATCAAACAATAACCCACTGCTCTGATACATGGTTGGAAAGACAAGGCAATAACAACGAATGCTGCAGGAGTAACAGCGGAAGAATACCAAGTTATACTTTCCCTTTTTCGATTTGAACCAAGAGAAGACAAACAACACAAAGATAATATGATATTAGGCAGCAAGTCATTCAACCAAACAATATAACCAAGGACAATAATAAATCAATCACAAAGACACAAGATTTACGTGGAAAAAACCCTTCGAGTGAAGAGTAAAAAAAAACCACGGACAAAAAGCTCCACTATAATCACCAAGCGTTACAATATTGTTCTCCAAAAATGGCAACAAAAAAGTGCCAAAAACAACAGCAACAACAAAATAAGATAGCCCAAATCTAGAAGGACAATTAAAGGAGCAAAACACCATTTTTTAGCTACTATAACGACAGCAAAATGAAGCTGCAGGCCAACCAAATCCAACTCTGTCAGTTTTTAATCAAAATGAGATATTACAAGATTCTGTCCCAAAACAGCTCAACATCGGACAAAGAAACGAAGCGGGAATCGCAATTTGAAAGTTGTTGTCTAGGGCTGATTTTGACTGCGAAAAAATGCTCATTCTCTCTTTTTGGCTGCTGAAAAACTCTTTGTGTATATGTAAAAAAGACCTAAACAGCTTAATGTGCTCATAAGAATGCCCTATGGGCAACAAAAAGGGTTGGTCTAAAATTGGGCTTTTATTTATCCACAAAGGAAGGGAAAAAGACCCATAACCCAACAGAACCCCTATGCAAACTCTTCATTTATTCACATCAAGCCTTTGTAAGTCCACGTCAAGATTAGCTGCAAATACAAAATAAATCTAGTAGTGTCCATTTTCACAACAGGAGCAAATGTTTCTTTATAATCCACTGCTAGTTGAGTGAGTTTCTAGACATCATCTTCCTCTTGGTGAAGCTAAGTGAGGACTTCTGCTTATACGTTCAGTGAAACCCATTTGCGACCTCCATGAGGTGGTGGTAAGGTTTGTGTACACTCTACCCTCCATAGATTCCACTTATTGAGATTTTAGTTTTTACTAGGTATGTTGCTGCTGTTGTTGTTGGTGGTGAAGAAGACCCATTTGCAGCAAATATATGGATACCAAATACTCATCCCTTTTTCGATGTGGGAATTCATAATGCTCCCCCGCATGTCCAGACCTCGTTAGTTTCCCAACCACTGCATCCAGTCCTGCCCTGTTTCCAAACCACTAAATTGATCAATGCTTCTAAAAAATTATGTTACTCTTGGAATTTTCCAGTCATTGAGGTCTCTTCCAAATACAAAATTCTACCCTTGAGGAGTCAATCAGTCAGCTATAGTACGCTATTTCTGGAGAATTAAATTGTTGATGTCACAGAAGATTTCCTTTTGCATGCCGATCATTCTTCCATAATCTAGTCTTTATTCCATCTACCACTTCAATCTTCATATTTGGTTTGAATTCATTCCAAAGTTCTCTAACGCATTTCCATAAGCAACACCACAAGGAGTGGTAACTTCCTCTGTCATCCAACTATCACTCTCTTCATATTTTTTATTTATGATTGAGACCTACAGATTCTGTGTATCATTTGAGAACTTCCAAAGACACTTTATCCCAAAGCATTGCTCTGATTATTCATGTTCTTGATCCCAAGTCCCTCAACTCTCTTTTCAGTGATCCCAGTTTTCCATTTCACTAAGTGATACCTTTTTCTTTCCTTGTTCCCTTGCTACATATTTTCTATCCAAGACCAAATAAAACAAAGACCACAACATATTCCATTAATAGGTGTTGACACTGACACCATATTGAAATTGAGCAACTCAATTATAGTATCAATGACAGAACATGGAGACCCAACATGGATAAATGCAATTCGATGGTCTTGACACCAACACTATATTGAAATTGTATGATGAACTCATCTATGAGGTTAAGCTCTGAAATAGAGTACATTTTATTTAATTAAGTGTCTTCATTAATTATATATTGGCATAACTGAAAGAACCATATGGTATACCACAAAGTTTTGGGTGCTTATTTATAGCACTAGCAAAGAGGCCCATGACCACTTGTGTCCCCTGATTAATTATTGTAAATATTAAACTTAATCTCATTTTTCGTACAATATTGCACATCTATTAGAATCTTTGAGTAGATCTAACAAAGCATTGAATATTTTCCATGATTCACTATGATTATCGGAAGTTCGTCCTCCTCTCTAACCCACCATACGAGATGGAACTAATTGAAAATATCCTATTCACAACATTTAACACTTAGTTAATAAGATGACGCCCTTCTATACATAATACAAAATCAGTGGGGTTATTTCATGCTTACTTAGGCTAACCCGACGTGGAATACTATAACTGCAAACATTATTGTTTATGCATGCAATAATGACAGAATTGTATCTGCGGGGGTGAACAATAAAGGATCCATAACTCGGCTTTTTTCTTACGGAATGTTGGAACCTAAGACCTCTTGTACTCAATCCACTTCATGTACCATTTGTCCACACCCTTGGGTGCTACACTATGTGTTAATTAATCGTAGTATAGCTTTAACATTTTCCACAACACTTAATAAGAAAAGAGAGTGAGTGAGAAAGAGAGAGGGGGGGGGGGGGAGTTGAATTCTGAAGGCACGTGGATATAACTAAAGAACATTTTCCAGCAGCAAATGCAATGATAAGATTAACACCATAGAAATAATCTCAGAGCAATTACCTCAGTGCTAAAGAACCAGATCAACGTGTAGCACACATACCTCCGATAGTTGCCCCAGGTCCTGAAACAACGACATGTTCACACTTCTCAGAATATAAATAAACTTACGACATATCACCTAAGATAAGAAGAGAATTTATATATACATAATAGTGAACAAAATTTTAAATTAACATTGCCAGTTAGTTTTTTATTTAGACCAACTTAAAACAGGAATCCTTCAAACAAAAAAATAAATCATTTCGGAAAGATTTTTTTATGATGATAACCAGAACGAGTTTTGCACTTCAAAAATTGTTCAAATCTTTTGTTCTACATTTCTTTTACAGTTGATTGAAATAAATGCATGTCCTTGGTCTCTCTTTTTTCTCGAGAATAATACATAAATGTCTTTGACATTTCTTTTTGAACATTAACAAGGAAGTTTCTGGTTACACCAACATATGAAGTGATTTTCCAATTATCAAAACAATTACAATCAGATTCCATAAATTTACTAGATCATAGTCGGAATCCAACTTTTTTTATGAAGAACAAAGTCTGAGAGAAATTGTATTTCAAATTAAATCAACATGTGCCATATAATGATTGATGAGTGATAACACTTGCTTTTTAAAATTTGGGAACTGACTAAAAATAATGTAATAATATAAGTTCGAAATTGTTTAGGGGGTAATAAGGTATCTGCATAGCTAAAGTATCTTTTTGAAAATTCAGGAAAAACTTAGGTGTCACTTTATGTCTTTTCTCAAAACAACGAATACAACAGACCCAATAATTTAAATCAAGACCCACCGTGATAATCACACCTCTAAAAATTGGGATTTTAACCACCCATCACAAAAGAAAAATACAAAGATTATACCTTTTATGATAGTAGTGATTGATTCAATGAGATTAAGCAATGATAATTAACACCACTTTGAATTCAACTTTCAATCGGTGGTTACAAGAGTAAAATGGTAAAGCGCACCACTAATAGAAATACTCAATAGTTCTTTTTCTAAGAGTTCCAAAAGTAAAATTGATAAAAGATAAGATAGATCTATTTTCTCTCACTTCCCAACTATTCATACTTTCCAAAAAGTGTCTTCTCCACTCACTCAGCGGATCGCCCTTTGTATCATTAGTAGGGCTTGCCAAACTCACTCGATGGATCACCATTTGTATCATTGAGCTCACCTTTATCTAGGTTTGGGTGTTTGAACTTAAATGGGCAAACTCGATGCAATACGCTCTTCATGCTCAGTGAATTGCCAAATTTCACCTTGTTCATCTAAGATAACCTTCAACTTTACTCTTCCCTCTGTCACTTTCGGTGATACAACCAATTTACTTGGAAACTTGGACATTAAACAATGTCCATTTTGGCGAGAGTCAACCATTTGGGAAATTCTCCCTTTCGATTAGCCAAACATTAGGTTAGTGATTTCTACTCTTTTCAATATTTTTGGCCTTTGTTTGAAATATTCTTGCTTGACTTGTCCTTTATACTTCGTAGTTTTAAATCATCTACATAACTATTAACATACTACATTTTTACTTTATGTAGTATCTAACAAAGACATTGAATAGTTTCCATGATCACTATGATTTCTCTTGAAGTTCTTCCTCCTTCTAACCCACTCATACGAGATGACTAATTGAAATATCCTATCAAAACATTTTAACACTAGTAATATAGTTCCCTTCTATACATTAATACAAAATCAATGGGGTCACTTGATTGCTTATTAGATATGTGGGATCATAATGCAACAATTGTTTATGCATGATAAATATTGACAGAATTGTTATATGGTGGTTAACAACGAATAGATACATGAACCACTTACTTTAAAAGGGAACTTTTGTCCCCTCATTGCTAGTGCACATTCCCTTATTCCACATTCTATCGTGTATAAAAAAAAAAGTAAATATCCGCATAACATAAAATGGGTGTTTCTATCTTATTGTAATATTTTATATTGGGATTAATTTCTTTAAAATTATATTTTATATTGAAATTTCATTATACTTGTATTTAAAATGTTCTCCTAGCATTTCATCAAATTATCTTAAAATGTCGTTAAAAATATTTTCAATTTCTCCCCCTCCCTTCTCCCCAGCCCCTCACAACTGATGGAGAACTCAAAAATTTATCTTCCATGTTATTATCTTTCAATGCAACCAAATACACCCTCTCTTATGCACAACTTGCTTCCCTACCTGCAGAATCTCAGTGAATCTACTTGCAAAATTCATAATGTGTGACTTTTTGGAGTTCAAATTCAATCTCTATCTGAGTTGTCTGGAGGCAAATTCCTTCAACCGAACTTCCTCATCAAAATTAGTGAAATTCTTGTTTGATAAATTACCAAGAGAAACAAGGGAAAACGATGAAAACCAAAAGCATTATCATTACAAAGAAGATGCCTGTGCTTTCTGTTAGCATACTTGCTGGAAACCCAATTGCCTATTTTCATTCTTCATTTAGGGTACTAAAAGCAAGATCATGTCGTCAGAGTTAAAAGAACAAGAGTTCAAGTAATGAAAGCTTTGAGACTAATATAAGCAAACACACGCAACAAAACTTTTCCTGGCACGGGATGCAGTCTTTATAACTTCTCCATCAGCTAGAACAACTTGCAAGAGAAACTAACTTTAGAAACTGGATATTCCATCTATACAAGTTTTCGGTGTCAATATTTCAAACCTTGAGGTTGATGACATTATCACTCATTGTACCATTCCTACATGCTAAGAGAAAGAACTCTATTTGGAAACAGGCCAGAGAGTAATAAATCTAAGATTGACAGGATCAAGATAATTGTAAATCGTATATTGATCAGATAACACTCAGTATGGTTTGCTCATAATTGAGATATACTTTTTAAAAAACTGTAAACAAGCATACACAACTTCCTCCTGTTGTACATTCTTATTGAGGCCAGTGCAGATGAACCATCAATAAGTTTAGTTAGAGGGAAAAAGCTCAAATAAGCCATGAACTATCAAAATGGTCTATCCATGCCACTCGTTAATAGTTGGACTAAATCTACAACCATGACACATTTGACCCATCTGTGTATGTGAGAAATATAGGACAAAAATATTACTGAATTGTGTATCTACATTATTACACTGAGACCCTAATAGAGACACTATATTACAATTATTTTTCAAGAAGGATTCTAAATACCATATGTGAGAAATATAGGAGAAATATATTATTTAATTGTGTATCTATATTATTACACTAAGACCCTAATATAGACACTATATTACAATTATTTTTCAAGAAGGATTCTAAATACCATTCATGTTCCTATTCATATTATTATTCTAACAATTCCTCTCAAAGGGGTTCTTACAAGTCATATGTACCGAGCTTGTTATCGATATAATTGACATGATGTCTGTTGAGGGACTTGGCGAAAATATCTAGTAGTAGATCCCTTGACTTAACGTATTTTTTAACAATATCTCATAACCAAAAAAAATAGTCAATCTCAATGTGCTAAGTCCTCCCATGAAATACTGGATTTGATGAGATATGAAATGTTACTTGATTATAACATACAAGTTTCATCGGGGACCAATTTCTCTAAATTTTAGTTCTCTAAGCAACTTTTTGAGCAAATCTAACTCACAAGTTTCTATAGCCATTGTGTAACACCCCAAACATTTCTAAACTAAGAATTGAAGCATTCTTCATTTGACTATATGCACTCTTAATTGTTTTTGAAAGTTTCTTTCAGTTTGATGCTTATGTATGTTTGAGTTAGTCTTCCGCTTGTCAACCAGGATGAGGGTTCACTTGAGGGTCACCAATGATTCTCGAATGTTAGCCACGTCCATGGTGTAGGCTCGGGTCGTGACACATTGCTCGATATTTTGCTTCTGCACTAGATGAGCAACCACACACTATTTCATCATGTTCTAGGACACCAAATTACCTCTTACTAAAACACAATATCCAAATGTAGAGCGTCAATCAGCGGGTGATCCTACCTAATAAATAGTTGTATATCCAATTATATTGATCATGGCATCAATCCTCGAATAGTAGTCCTTTACTTGGAGTTGATTTTATATACCGCAGAAAGTGAACAACTACATACCACTTACTATCACAAAGGAAAATTAAAAATTGACACAACACGCATAAGAAAAGATATGTTAGGTCTAGTCATCGTGAGATAATTGAACTTTACAACCAACTGCCTATACCTGAACGACTACCTCTATCCTTGCAGGATTTACACTTTGGATCCATAAGAGTGTCAATAGGTCTACATCTCATCATTTTTGTTTCCTCGACAATGTCTACAGTATACTTGCGTTGACAAATAACAATACTTGATTTGAACGAAGCAACCTCAATACCTAGAAAACACCATAATTTACCAACGTCTATAGTCTAAAAATGTTAAAAGATATGTTTCAAATTAGTGATACTAACTTGATCATTACTTGCAATAACAATATGGTTAACGTAAATCACCAAATGGAGACATAAATTTGGTACAAAATGCTGATAAAACATAGTGATCAACTACACTACGAGTCATGCAAAACTCCAAAATATCATGTTGATATTCTCATACAGGCTCGAGGAGCCTATTTCAGACTGTAAAGTGACTTGTGCAGTCAACTTAAAATGGTAAAAAGCTACTAGACTACCCCCATCACCGAGAAAAGAACTATGTGATTTTTCCATATAGACTTCTTAATCAAGAGAACCGTGGATAAAAACATTACTAATGTCTATCTAATGAAGAGGCCAATGGCGAACGACAACAATAAATAAATTTAGTTGGTGATCAAATGGTATTTTGTAGCTGCAAGAGAAAAGATATAGCAGTAATCCAACCCAAATATCATAGTATACCCTTTAGCAACAAGGCAAACCTTAAGTCGACCAATTTGACTATGTAGAAAAACTTGGACTACATAAACCCAACGACAACCAACAATAGATTTACATACAATAAAGGAAAAAAGCTCCCAAGTACAACTCATATATAAATCACCAATCATAGTTTGCCTTTATTCTGGATGAAAAAAAGATTTCATCTACAGTCTTAGGGATGGGAATATAGGACACATATGATACGAAGGCATAATAAAGTGATCATAGATAGTGATAACTCAAGAAAGTATAATGGGGTTAGTATTACTAGTGGATCGTATAAATTTTTTAAGTCTAATTGATTATCTATATGGAGGCAAATTTTTTGCGAGAGAAAGGTCTAATACATGACATGAATCATCTAGGATTAATGTTGGACGTGAACGACGATGATAAGTTAGGAGTTGTAGCATTGCAGATGGAGATGTAGAATTGATAATATATTCCTCAAAGTTTTGTTTAGGTAAACGTTAGATATGGATAAGTCCTCAAATTTATCAGCATAATCAGAAGATGTATAGTAAGGTTGAGATTCAAAGAATGTGAAAGAGACTAGCATAAGGTATTGATGAAGATTAGGTGAATAACAACGATACCCTTTTTGAACTCGAGATTAACCACGAATAACAGGTTTGATAGCCTGAGGGGTTAATTTATCTTTCCTAGGATGAGTTCTGAACAAAACAATGCTTGCAAAAACACGAAGGGGGATAAAGTAAAGATGTGACTCAGGAAACAACATGATTAGGAACCTAATTTTGAATGGAAGATGAGTGCATTCTACTAATTAAGTAGCAAGATGCGACGACTGAATCACCCCAAAAATGTAGTGCAACATTTTATTTAATGAGAAGTGTGAGTAGTCTTAATCAGATGTCCATATTTCCTTTTTGCTTCCTTATTGTTTTGGAAGTGTACCGACAAAATATATGGTGAATGAGTTCTTTGTAAGTCATAAACTCCTGAAACAGGATGGATAAATATTCTAAGGCAGCTAAGGGGTGTACCGACAAAATGTCTATTGAGTAAATCGTTGCTGAGTCATAAACTCCTGAAACTGGGGGAATAAATATTCCAAGGCATTTCATAACAAAAAAAAATTGAATAGAGAAAATAACTTAGAATAATCTTTCATTAAGAAATTCAAGTACATCTTAAATATTGATGCCTCAGTTGCACACTTCATTAAGAAAATCCAAGTACATCTTGAATACTTTAATTCACTGAGGTCTTCAGCATGGAAATGTTAAAAGAGATTTGTTTCAAATTAGTAATACTAACTTGATCATTGCTCGTGATAATGATATCATCCATGTATACCACAAAATAAATACACTTTTGGTGTAGTTTGTTGATTAAACATAGACTGATTAGCTCCACTACAAATGGGTTGCACGGATTAGTCATGCATATATGCTTCCATGTGCCCAAGTTTCACGTTGTCATGCACATTGGACATAGATGTGAACTAGCAATAGTCACCTCGAAGTGTCTTCAACACCTCTACCCTCTTGTAAATGCTTTGATAAAAAGAAGTATTGAGAGATGAAATCGATATATAGACATGGAATTTTGAAATCATGAGTTGAAATCCTAAATATTCCAAAAATTTTGAATCGCTAATTTCATATCATATCGTAATTTCACATTTTTCAAATACAAATATTGACCCATAAGTTTACATTTTATAGAATCCAAGAACCACTATTTTGTATGTACCTACACTTTATTTCATATGTAAACAAAATTTATTGTTGATACTATTACCCTTACCACCTTTAAACCATTTACATCAGATATAACCATTATTCCCACAAACTAAATTTATTATTTTTTCAAACTAACGTCTACTTTATTTAGTATTACCAACAAAATTCTAGTGTTTTTTTGCTATTAATATCACATGGTCATTAGTGTTGATTCATCTTTTTGATCATCAGATCGAGAAATGTATGTTCGATGTGACAAGAGTTTTTTATATTATGTGGGAGGATTATATTAAAGAGTACTACACTACAACTCGTGTTCAGTTTTACTTTTTTATTAGAGTAAAGTTCGATAAATAAATGTTGTAATATTTTTATAATAGCTTTGTGATACTGTATTATACTTTTGTTATGAATTTTTACTTATTAAGTAAAACTAGTGTTTTTACACGTGCAGCCCACGTGATTAATATTTCCAAAAATATATGTCATAGTAAATAGTAATGCTTATTTAAGCAAAGATTTGAATAATAAGCTTAGCAAAAAACATTATTACAGATTCATTTGGAATGTTCAACGTGGATCAACATATGTAACTCGTATTCATGCAAACCTATCGAGATGATCAATGAAAAATATTATTAGTTAAATGTAACAATGTATATATTTACTTAATTTTGGTGATGTGCAATCATGTAATTAGTCTTTTCTAACTAATATTAACTTATAAACAATATTTTCTTTGTACTTTTTTGTCATCTAACCAGATGTGTGTTCCATGCGTATTCCACGTTAAGTTATTTAGATGTCCTATGAACATATGAAGACGACAACTACATTTATATATGGAAAAAGGGTCAAATATACACCTCTAATTTGAAATAGTTTAAATATACCATTCGTTATACTTTTGGGCTAAATATACCCCTCTCGTTATACTTTGGTCACATACCTATATACCTAACAGAGGCACATAGACGTCTAAGATTTAAAGACTTCATTCAATTTAAAATACATCATCCGAATTAAACCATCTCTCCCCAATAACATAACCTCCCAACTTCAATAATTCAGCTTCTCCTCCCATAGCAATTGAAGATTTCACCCATTGTTCTATGTCAGTCCCTCGTTTACCGGTATCAATATATTGAGACACGAACTTCCCAGTTATTCTCTCAAGAATCTCAATCCCAAGGCAATAAACATTGCATTTGGGTGTTAGTTAACTTTCTTATTCCGTATTGCTTTTGGTGACTTAAACACGATTAGTGTTGAATTGCATGTATAATTTTCATTGAAGTGTAGAATCTGTAACCTGTGAGTATAAGATCGTTGTTTGTGGTTATGTTAGTTGGAACTCATGTGGTGTTGATTGGAAGTTGTGAGTTCATATATTGTTTCTTTCACATTGTGACGCTTAAGGATTGTTTGGTGTATCATAAAATAAGAGATTCTAGATGGATATGTAGAGAGGTCACGGAAATTGGTTGGAGGATAAAGCATTGACAGTGTAGTGATACACCACTTAATTGAGTATTGTATGAGCTTACTTCCTGCCATTCCTTTAATATTGTTTGCCATACATGATGATGAGCAAGGGGTTTCGAAGGACCTTATAAGAAGGTTGTATAGTATATAAAAATAATTAGGGGAAAATGGAAGGGAAGAACATTAGATAGGATTAATTATAGATATACTGCCAATTATTGTTTTGGTCTTATCAAGCAACCCAAACTTGTAGATTAACTACTAATGCTAGTTTTTATAATTTACTCCATTGTAGATGAATAATCTTAAAAGAAGATGGTTAACTCATTGTAATATCCATTGTTGTGCAACAACGTATGGAAGGCTATTCAATTTCCTATTTCTTTGGTATGAATCCATTACTTGCATTATAAAAAGTAATCTTTCTAAGTTCCCTTGGTAGTGACTGATCCATAGTTGGAGTTCCTACTCCTTGGAGAATTAATATGAGCAATCTAGTATGAGTTTGTTACTAAATGTACTACTTACTCTACCAAGTATTAACATGAAAGTTTTAAACTTGTTTCATCGTCAAAGTACCCTTGGCACACATTTCCCTTATATAAATCAAAATAACCTAGATTACACACGGTACATATTTTTATATATTGGATATACAATCTGCCCATACCATGCCAACTTGCTTCAATTATCTACATATATGTCATTTTGTCACATGTTCATGTGTTCCCATTATTGTTTATTACTCCCGTTGTGTTAAACTATAATTTTACCTCACAAGATGTCTACTTTCTCTATTGTACATATTATATTTACTTACTTGTAATATGTATTCGTACTTAAGTTGAATTTGTCCACATTCTTCCTTGGTTCCACATTAATGTATACCTTTTCTTTGATATTAGTTTGTGAGTATTTGGCTATCATATAGAGTTCAAATATCTTGGACAAAAGTTAAATGTCTTCACTTGATATGTGCTTCAATTTTAGATGTCAAAATTCTTACTGAGTCATAGAAGCTCCTAAGTATTACATTGGTGTAACATTCGTTTCCCACATCATTGTCATTATCATAAGTCCATATTCGTATGTCTTCTACTACTGGTCCATGTTCCAAATTTTAACAATGACTATGACCACCAGAACAACAATCTCAAAAGAATTATGATTATCCAAAGAATAATCTTAAAAGAGTTCTGAACATCAAATAAGAATCTCAATGATTAAAGAATCTCAGTAAAGCTATCTGTATAATTATGGTGGCAGCCCAGGGGAAAATGCCAAAAATGGGTCGATCTCAATTGGTATAGAAGAGTGGCAGATCATGGGTAAAAACCTAGCATGGGCCAATCCCTATTGGTATGGAAGGGTGGCAGCTCAAGGGCGAAAGTCTAGCATAGGCCGATCCCATTTTTTTGAATTATAAGGACAACATCCCAGGAGTTAAAATTCCTTGTATGGGTCATCCTCTCCTACCAATGATCATCTGGTTATTCGTATCATATGTCTTATAAATATCATAATGCATAGAAAATTAAAGAAAAGAATGTGACATACACCTTTCAAAAAGTATAAACAAAGGTGGTCTCTAATCCTGATCTATTGGTATTTTGTTTCACTTGAGCTCTCATTTTACTTATGCTTGTATTATGACTTACATATTGAGTACATTCTTTCGTATTGACATCCCTTATTGGGATGATGCATTTCATGCTGAAGGTACTAGTGCTCAACTAGTAGATCTCCCTAATAGAAAGCACATTATACTCAGCGATTGCTAGTGGGCTACATGTTCATTCAGGGCTTTCACGAGTCTTTAATATGAGTATTTTAATAGTGGTACCATCATGCATTCCAGTAAAGGTTTTGTGGACATTCTAAAACTATCACATTCATTCATAGTTTCATTTGTATCATGTATTGGTTCAGCTAGTCAACATATGTTGTATATGAAGTTTCTTATTAGTAAATCTATCTGCATTATAGTTTACTTTCTCATCATAGGTCACTTGTAAAACATGAGTTCATATGGTACTTGTCCGCGTCGCTTAGGGTTGGGGTGTCACAATATTTATTGATTTCAAATCACCATGGGGAAATCAGAAGAAGCAAGTTCAATGTGAAGATAATAAGTCCTTGTACTACTCCTTCTATGATTTTAAGACAAACTGGACATGTGAGCTCAACATATGGAAGCTCTCTTTCACATGTGATAATGCATACAGCAGCAACAATCTTCGTAAGAAATGCTTGCACATGCACTAGCCAGGAATGAAGGGCGAATTATATTATATTTGGTCTATTAGAAATTGAATGGACTCTTTTAATTGTAGTTGTCCACGTGTCCCTCTATTATATATAAGGATATATTTAGATCAAAGTATAACGAGAGGAGTATATTTAGCCTGAAGTATAACGAAGGATATTTTTAAACTATTTTGAACAGTATAGAGGTATATTTGACCATTTTCAGATTTATACATTCACACACATTTTTTGTAATTTTTTTTTAAAAAAATCTCAGAACATTTTGAAGGCATAATACATAAATATGCCCTTTAAGTTGGCTTCAATTCTCATCTATCCCTTCAACTTTGGAAGTGAACAAGTAGACACTTAAACTTGTATCAAATTGAACAAGCAGACACACATTATCACGTCTAGAGCTACCCTTGAGGCGCAGACACGAGACCTAAGGCCACAAGTGATCCCAAGCTAACCCTGCTCACATGATCATGAGCATACTAAATTTAGCATATTGTTGCGGAATCTAAATCATAAATTAAATAAAAGGATGGGGAATACCTATATACCGTAACTCAGATATATTAAACTAATGAGTTTAATATGAAGAACATATTAACTCAATACTAAGTTGAAACTAACTATGTCTGAAAATAGACTCTAACTGACTAGAAATGCTAGGACAGGTCCCAACTATGTCTAGCAAAAATTGAAACTAAAGGACTAACAATGCTGAAATGAACTAATGACTATTATCCTAAGTCTAGTCATGATATAGAAATCAAGAAACTGAAAACTAGGGACCTAATGGGTGAACCCACTAGTGAAATACCACATACGTGGTGATCAAAATCCATAGAGAAATTTTTTACATTTTGGCGCTGAAACTGATGGAAACTTGTTGCATTTCTTAACTAGGATTCTTGACCTTTTTCCCCTCTCTTGCTTCTAATTTTCCATGTTTTGATTAATGATTTGACTTAGGTAAGTTTTAGTTATGTTTCTAGGCTTAAACTGACTAAAATATCATGATTTAGGGTTTAAACGACGTATCTTAGGGGTTAAATGAACTAGGAAAATACAAAAATATCCCTGAAATAAATGTTGTCGGAGCAATCGACAACCTTAGAATTATTGGGTTCTTAGCTATTAGAATGATCCAAATTAGAATATGTTAATAATTAGTTTATTACGTGATTTTCACAACCCTAGCTATGTATTTCTTTAGTTACTTAATTACATATGTTAGATCAGATATTTCAGTTACTTCAGATATACATGCCTCAGTTATTTTTGCATCATTATCAGATTAATTGTTGAATCCTCAGTTTTCTGGTCTCGTTGAGCATCAAGTACTTTACAGAAAAACATAGTCATAGTAATTTTAACAAAACAAAAGTAATTCGGAGAGTAGGTAGCATAATACCGAGCTGGACTAGGGTTTAGCGTACCTAAATAGTCCCAAAACTACTAGCCATGTAGTTTGTAAGTCCCCTCTATGCGCATCAGTTTAGTTACCACGCCAGCATGCCTTTATACCCCTGGTAGGGTATATTGGGTCCTCTTGATGGAACATATATATCGGACTCCACATTTAGCTCATGTGGTTTTATTATCGGTTACTAGTAGCTCCCACGGTTTCATCACATTCCATTGCATTGACAATTTATTTGTATATCTACTATTCATTTTCAGCATGTTACAAATTGGTCACTGCGTTCACTTATCTCAACATTCTGTATATCATGTTCAAAATATTATACTTGCTTTTGTGATTGTTCATTTATGTATTATTTCATATTTACTCTATCCTACATGTTCAGTACCTTTCAAGTACTAACACATACGTGCTCTATATCTTCTCGTGATGTAGGTTGAGGTTCTTAGTATCTAGATCACGCTTAGATCGATTTCCGATCTCCAATTCAATAGAATCAGTGGTGATTGAACCGACGGGCCGTCATTTGGATCCGTCGTTTGAGTCTGCTCGACAGGACTTCACTAAAATAGGCATAACATTTTACTCGGAGGATGGATTTTAGTAAACTCGGTGGCCTTGGAAAGAGTATTCAACTATATATCGTATCGTAGGACATAAGACGCCTAATTCATTTTTTCCGAAGATCTATGACCATTTGAAGATAACCCAATCAATAATTTCCCCTAACTAATTTCTAACCATCACCTATGGTCCGTAGGTCCAAAACGGACCGTACTGGTCAGTCCTGGTGCCTGTCAAAGGCAGAGTAAAAGGGTATTTATCCACGGACATAGACCACGGGCAGTGGTATGACTTATATACCATAGATATTTTCGTGGGTCGATACTTAGTTGATTTTTTATTTGAATTTTGGGAGGAGCTACAAAGGTGGACCACGGACCCATAGTACGAGACGTATATAAGACTACGTCCGTAGATGGTGACCAAAGATTGCACCTGTAATATCTGAAAAATTAGTTTTTGGTCTGTTTTGAATGTTGGGTGTTACATTATCTCCTCTTTGGAACATTCGTCCTTGAATGATGACTAAACTAGATGAAATATAGGGAGAGAGTTGCAATCCCTACCAATAAACACCGAGAACTGAGTTTCTGATTGAATTGAGTTCCAAAAACATACAACTACGCTGAAAATGCAAGTACTGACTGAGGGAACATGATTCTAAGGTTGAATTAACGTATGAATGACTGAAAATTGAAGAGAAACTATTACCTCAAGATGGAGTGGAATCGGAAGGAAAGAGATGAGGATACTTGGCTTTCGTTTTAGCTTCTGCTCCCTAAGTAGCTCCATCTACAAACTGACTCCTCTATAAAACCTTGACTGGAGAGACATTTATATTCCTTAACCTTCTAACATGATAATCAAGAATCAAAATTGGTACATACTAATAAGAACGCCTATCTTTCACCGCCACTCTCTAATGGCACTACAGAGGCTGGATCGCGCACACACTTCTTCAAGAACGAAATGTGGAAGACTTGATGCACTACTGCTAGTTCTTCTAGCAACTTAATTAATATGCCACATTGCCAACCCTTTTCAAGATCTTGTAAGGGACTACATATCTAGGACTGAGTTTCCCTTTCTTGCCAAATCTCATCACCCCCTTCATAGGTGACACTTTCAAGAAAGCCCAATCAACTTGGAACTCTAGTTCCCTATCCTTACATCTACATGAGATTTTTTACGATATGGGTTGTCTTATGTCTATTTCTAATTAGTTACACTTTCTACATAGCATAAATGATTGACTGAATATGGACCTATCAAAAGTGTTCACCTACTTCAAACCACCCAAGATGAGATCTACATCTACGCCCACAGAGTGCTTCATAAAGGGTCATCTGAAAGTTGGAATGGTAGATATTGTTGCAAGATCGAGGTCATGAGTGTGATAGTTTTGCTCATGCACCTTAAGCAGTCAAGAAGCATAAGATATAACATTATCTCGCTTCATAAACACACAACCTAGGCCAACTATGGATGCATCACAATAGATCAAATAACCATCTGAACCCTCTGGTAGAGTCAAGACAGGAGTTGTAGTCAGTCTAATTTTCAATTTTGCAAAGTTTTTCTCACAATCATCTGACAATTGAAACTTGACCATCTTGTAAGTCAACCTAGTCAATGGTGAGGCTGTGGATAAAAATCCTTCCATGAACCTTCTATCATAACTCTTTATAACTAATGAACTTCTAATATTTGTAGGAGAGGTACGTCTAGGCCATTGTTTCACTACTTCTATCTTCTGTGGATCCACTCAGATCCCTTTGCCTGATACAATATGAACAAGGAAAGAAATATATTGCAACAAGAACTCATATTTGCTAAACTTAATGAATAATTAGCAATCTTTGAGAGTATGTAGAACAACTCTCAAATGACTCGCATATTCTCCCTCATTCCTAGATAAATGAGGATATCATCAATTAAAATGATAACAAACAAGTCCATTTACTATTTGAACACTCTGTTAATCAAATCCATGAAAGTTATAGGAGCATTTGTTAGTCCAAACAATATAACTATAAATTTATAATGACCATACAGACTTGTGAAGACTATTTTTGGAATGTCACCATCTTTGACTCTGAGCTGATCTGAGGTCTATCCTTGAGAAATGGCTAGCACCGTGAAGTTGGTCAAACAAGTCATCAATCTTGGGGATGGGATACTTATTCTTGATTGTGACCTTGTTCAACTGTCTATAATCAATTCACATTCGCATAGAACCATTTTTATTCTTTACGAACAATAGTGGTGCACCCTATGGTGAAATACTAGATCTGATGAAGTCCTTATCTAGAAGGTCTTTCAACAGCTCTTTCAATTCCTTCATCTCATCTAGAGCCATTTTTAAGCAAGAATAGAAATAGGCAAGGTATCTGGAAGGAGATCAATTCAAAAGTTAAAGTCCCTTTCGGGAGGGACTCCAAAAAGATCTTCTGGAAACACATCTGGAAACTCACTGACTACTAGAACTAACTCAACAGTTGGGGTTTAAAAGCTAGAATCCTTAACTCAAGCTAGATGATAGAGATAACCCTTAGATATCCTTTTTCTGGCATTAAGGTAAGAAAAGAGTAGTCCCATAGGCTCTAAGATACTACCTTCCCATTCTAATATTGGTTCATTTGAAAACTAAAAATGAACAATCCTAGTTCTATAAATGTCATGACCAGAGTATAGACCCCAAACGGGACCGGCGTCGTTGACCTCTTAGAGGTCGAGACAAGCCTACTTACGTCATTCTTACTTCGTTTAGGTTAATTTTAGAGGAAAATTTTAACTTTTTGTTATTTAAAATTCGAATAAGACATTCAACATAAACTCATAAATGTTCACAATCAACCATCTAACATTAATATTATCAAATGAAAGAAAAATTTCATAGCTGCATTAATTGTGTATTTGCCAAAAAGACACCAATAAAAAATCTAAAATGAAGTGGGAAATAAAAAACTAGTGGAACATGCTCCACTTACTAAGTCCTACATCTAATCTAGATAATATAAGTAGGCAACATCGAAAGCATGAAGACCTAACAAGTACGGATGAAAGCTCCACGTCTGGATAGCTGTAACATTGTACCGTACTACTTAACGTCCACCTGTGCCTGTACCTAAATATAGGTAATTGTATGGAATTAGTACACACATGTACTAAGTATGGGTATATGCAAGCACACACCAAGGACATGCATGGAGAAGAACCCCTAGCTCTTTCCTAACAAACATGATTTATGGAAATCAAGTAAGTGGCCATTGCCCAATTTGGGATTAGGAACGTCAAATGGACCTGCAAATTTGGATTTGGAAAGTATGTATGAGTGTAACATTGCATCATCAACTTATCATTTTGAAAACAACACAATAAACATATTTCATATATCACTCACGTAGTTCCTTATCATTCTTTCATATGCATTAGACGTGTATCATGGACATCACATGGGACTCCCAAAATGAGGGGGCAACATATGACACCCTAACCCTAGGGAGCCTTATTTAGCAAAAAAACACATAGTATGTTTAATTCATTAATACGTACCTTTATTTTCATTCTTTCATATACTAGTGCAATCACCGGTATACCTAGGATGTGTTTAGACTCTCATTGGGGTTTGTTGTGTAATAACAAGATTAACCAGTTGTCAAACTTAAGTCTAGCTCAACCTCTTGTTACCCATATCCTTACACCTTTGGGTATCGCTCATTTAATATGTTCATCATTTGAGGCTTGGCAACCACATTCTTTCTTTTGGAACTGTAACTTATAACCGACATTAGATTTTTTCATTGTGAGATCATTTGAAATCCAGCGTCTCCCCCACACCGAAAAAGAGGTGGATGGAATCACTGATGACTCGTGGTATTTTTTTATACGTTAGGACGCATAATCATCTAGTAGACGTAAGTCCGGGGAATGAGATTTTATTTTAAGTTCCAAGTGGTAACGAATATTGGCCAGAGGATTTAATTACAATGTGATTATAAGTATGAGTTGGCTATGTAAGTGACATTAATTTTTAAGTGAGGATTATAATTTGGTCGATTGATTAATTGATCCAGTGGGCTCCACCACTCAAATTGGGGGATGATTAGGATTAATTTAATCCAGTGGGCCCCACCACTCATAATTGGGGGCTGATTAGGATTAATATTTAATCCAGTGGGCCCCACAACTCAAGTGCCAAAAATTAAAAAAAAAAGGGATCAGATATAAGCTGCCTTATTGACACCGTTGTAGAGGGGGGGGGGTGAGGCTTCCACTTCTATTATAAATGAGGTGGAAGAAAGACAATCAATACTAAATAAAGTGGGAAAATGCATTGATGCATATCATATTTCTTTTCACCACTTGGTTAGGAAGCCATGGAAATGGAGAAAACCACCTGTGCAACTCTTGGCCCAGGCAGCTGCAAATAAATTGGTTAGTAATCCCTTGCTTGGTTGTGGTTCCTCTTTAGATACCTTGTAATTACCATTTAAGATTGAGAAGGGGGGCGGCGCGTGACCAGTAGCTTAGGAAGTTGTTTAGTTGTTATTGAATGTGCTAAAGTCTGAAAGGAAACAGAATCGAAATATTAGTGGGTCGTGTGGTGCTTGGGTGTTTTGATTTAAGCAAATTGCGGGAAAAAATTTGTTGGCGGTATGTAATGTTAAATGTGATTATTGAGTATATATTACTCAAAAGGATGTTGAATGGTACGATAAGGTAGAGTGTTTTGAATTATAATACGGAGTTATCGCTCTGTGTGTCGTGTTGCTTCGCTTTATATGGTGCCGAGATGACAAAATGGAACTGTTTGGGGAGGGGATGTTTAAATATGATCGTGGGTCTATGTGTATGGTATTGCTGTGGATTAATTTGGGTTGTTGTCGGGATTGGGGACGAAGTAAGTAAGGAAAATAGGGAAAGTGCTGCGAATTTTCGTTAGATTTTTAGCTAGCTTACAAGATGATTGTAAGCACGACGTTATCTAATTGCGGCACGATGTTGCTTGTTACTAGATTCATAGGCCTTGAGCAGTAAATTTTGGACGTGCGGCTCGGAAATACGGTTATGTAACGCTGTCCATTCTTCTGTGTTTGAATGACTTTTTTTAAAAAATACGTGATAACAGACATTGTTTTGATACTTCCTATAGGAGCGTCTAGGGGTGACCGTATATTCTTGCTTCACAATATTCCTTATATATCGGCTATGTCTAAGGCTATGTGATTTTCTCATATCTATGTAGTGCTTTCTTATGGTCATTTGAATTTTACGTTTTCCATATTCGTATTAAAGGTTCATCAATCTTGATTAAATGTTTAATCTTGGTTAATACTCCTTGCTGGTTCCGGTGAATTGTTTCTATTTGGTTATAAGGACTGATTTAATTTGCATATGGTTGCTCATAAGTTCTGCTCGTGCATAGAGTATTATCATGTCACCGAGTCCGGAATGGCTAATGTTCGTGCGGAGTTTCTTGCATATGTCCACCGAGTCCATCACTGAGGGACGGGGTTGGGTATGTAT
Organism: Solanum habrochaites; assembly: GCA_027704765.1. NCBI lineage: Eukaryota > Viridiplantae > Streptophyta > Magnoliopsida > Solanales > Solanaceae > Solanum > Solanum habrochaites. Next base: position 28,815,769 of record JAKWJA010002493.1, read on the forward strand.
ATTAATATATGTTGGTGATTGAGGTGGTCTATGATGATGATGGATGACGGAGATGACGTGATTGATAATTTTGTCGAAGCCCCTGTACTAGGAAGCTGGGACACCTTATATGTTTAAAGATATGCATGGATTTTCATAAAAGGGTATAGTGTAGTGATATTTGTTTCGACTTGCCATATTGCATCATGTCATCTTTACCTGATAGCTTTACATACTCAGTCAATTGTCCGTATGACCGCTCTGTCCTCGGGGGCTCGTTTCCTGGCCGCAGGTGTAGACGCACAGTCGGTGATCCTCCCGACCTAGGATATCGACCCTGCTAATTGGGAGAGCTTCCACAGTGTCGGATGAAAGGCCCAGTCATTTTGGTACATAACTTTTGTGTATATCTTTTGCTCGTCGAGGGTTTCTGGCGGGGGGCCCTGTCCCGTCGAGTTTCACTACTTTATCTTAAGAAAAGGTCTGTTGGACATTATCTGGGTTGTGTAATTATGTTTTGGATATTAGGGTCTGGGACATGGTTTGTTTGGGATGTCCGCTTATACAGGGGCAGGCCTTGCGGCTGCGTATATCGTTGTGTATTGTGTAGTGGCAGACCTTGTCGGCTACGTATGTTATTATCTTTTGATAGTGGCGGCCTTGTCGGCTCGCTTATGTTGTTCGGTTGTTTGAAATGTTATGAGTTCCTTATGAGACAGGTATCTTATATATATATGCGTTGGGGTTGGGTTTTGATTTAATTAAATTCCATATGTCGTAGTTTAGTTGGTTTATACTTAGACGGTTTGTATGTGGGTTGTCCAAAACGGGCACTAGCACGGCCCATAGGGTTGGGTACGTGACACGGATGGTATCAGAGCAGTAGTTCTTACTCGGAAGTTGGTCTATAGACCGTGTCTAAGTAGAGTGTTTTTTAGCTGGTTGTGTTGGTGCCAACCAGTATAATTAATAGGACGCTACATGATATTTAGGAATGTCATTTGCTTTATTTAGTAAATGGTAGATCGTACACATAGAGCTATATTAACCGGATAATCCTTTCGAACGAATCCGTGTTGTAATTTTCAGGGCTATTGCCTCCAAAGGAAAGCGACAAACGGCCCAGGAAGGGGCAAATCGGGTAGCCAGAGGTACTAGTAGGAACCCGGAGGTATAGGGCTCGTGCCAGTCTATGCCTTGTTAATTAGCCTAGTCGGAGAGCTCTGCTTACCAATGCCACTTCGCAAACAAGAGGAGCTTCAGAGCAGCAGCAGCTCAGTTCGAGTGGACCACACCAGCCCCGAGGCCCCCCCACCAACAGCCCTTTGTTGACCATCAGTCCTCAGTCATGGGCGGAGGATAGGGCCATGAGAGATGCAGTTCGTTGCTGACTAGATTAGTGGCAGGTCAGGATCGCAGGCATGGACAGGAGTTGATTCATGCGGACAGATCTGATTTAGCTTAAGGCTCGTGACTTCTTAAGTTTGTAATCCTCCAGGGTTCTTTGGGTAAAGGCCCCAGGATTATCAGAAGAGTTTATTCGTTCAGATGCATCAGGTACATTGAGGATAATAAGGCTTTGGGAGACCGTAGTCTGTTGTGAGTGGCTACGTATCGTTTATTGCGGGTTTTGTAGTAATATTGTAGTCTTGGGAGTATCTAGGGGGAGGGTGCTCCTCCAGCGGTATGGGATAAATTTGGGGAGGCTTTTCCAGGGCCACTTCAGGCATCAGAGATGGATTGAAGCGAGCTAGAGTCGATAGATGGCTTGCGTTTGAAGCAACTGGCAGGAGGCGTTCGAGCAGTATAGCTAGAGGTTTGATTATTGGCTGGCATGCGCCTACTTTGGGCTGATATGGCAGACAGGGTACATCGTTATGTGAGGGGAATTGGATCGATTATCTGATTGACGTTGTATGACAGGTGACTCTTCAGCAGGTATGAAACATTGCTCGGGGCAGATATGCCACAGGGGGGGGTGAGGATCGGCACCGGGGAGGTCAGCCAGATAGAGATTATTAATAGAGGCTTAGCATAAGAGGCTTGATCAGCAGGGTTATTCATGACTAGTTTCGAAGCGGGCAGTCTCAGCAGCATGTTAGATATCGTCCCAGCTAGCACCAGAGTGCATCCCACGTTTCATTGGTAGGGGTTCGGTCGTAGGAGATGATGGAGGCATGGTCAGAGCTCTAGGGCGGTCAGGGTCACAGAGGGCAGGGGTTTGGCCAGTCAAGGCCACCTTTCCCTCGGGGTTCTAGTATGGTAGGTTCCATCCTGGGGAAGTCGTGGGACTACAGGCTGCGTGTTTTTCTTGTGGCAGTCAGGGCCAACTATGAGGGTAGTGTCACCTTAGAAGGTATTATGTAGGTGTATGGCATAACCTATGGGTTCGTGCTGGTTCATCTTCTTTGTGGGGCTACTGCGCCATACTGGGCAGGGTTATTCCGGCGCCAGCAGGCCGTGGTAGAGGACGTGGTGGAGTTTCAAGTTCTACGGGACTCAAATTGTATTATGCTTTGAATAATAGGAAGGATTAGGGGAGGCGTCACTAATGTGATCACAAGTTATTTATCATATCTCCCGAAGTGTGTATGCATGGATAGACAAAGGTTTCCACCTTATCATTGATATCTCCTTTGTTGCTAGTAGGACGAGGATAGAGTTGAGTTATATAGAACCATTTGAGGTTGGGGTAGGTAAGCTACACTGTTAAAGACGATTATGTCATAGCTACGCGAGTATAAGAATTGTTCAGTAGTTAGTAGTTATTACTTATATAGTCGTCGTACGTAGCAGATCTATAGAGTTCCCAATATGATTGAAGTTTGATATTATAGGGCTGGGATTGTTGGCTGTTGTTATGCTAATGTTGTGGCAGAGGAAAGATAGTTCGGATTTCAATGTCAGGGGAACACTTATAGAGTGGGGAGGGGAGTACAGTTCGCCAAAAAGGTACTTCTCATTTCAATACCTCAAGGCCGGGGAAGATGGTTAGAAAAGGATATATTTACCATCTGATTGGGTACATGACATTAAAGGCAGAGCACCGACTCTCTCAATCAGTACTGGTAGTTAATTGGAATTCCCCGAATGTATTCTCCGAGGGGAAATCCAGGCCTTCCTCCAGAATGAGAGATAGAGTTTACTATAGATGATGCCAGGATTACCCAGACTATATATATCATCCCTTATAGATAGCACCTGCTGAGTTTGTGAAAGAATTTGGAAAAAACAATGAGGGATGCCTTAAAAAAAGGGCTTCATCAGGCCTAGTACGTCACCTTGTGGAACAGCGGGGTACTGTTGTTGAGGAGAGGAATGGGTCGCTGCGGATGTGTATGAATTATTTTTTTTAGGCAGCTGAAACAAAAGTAGTAACAAAAAGAACAGGTATCCCCTCCCAAGGATTGACGAGCTAATTGACACAGTTGCAGGGGTTGCAAAGTGTGTTTCAAAGATAGGACGTGCGGGTAGGTTATTAATCAGGTGTGGGCACAAGGGGCAAGGGATACGGCAGATATTCCAAAAAGATGGCATATCGGAACGCGGGATATCCTATGGGCCATTATGAGAGGTTTAGAGTGCTGTCTTTTGGGATGGACTAAGCTCCAACGGTTCCTGTTTATGGATTAATGAATCGAAGTATTTAAAACCATTCCATGATATGTTGTTATGGTTATTATAGACGAATATTTCTTGGTCTATTCACGTTCAGAAAGGAGCATGCAGACCATTTAAGGACCGGTAACACATAGGGGTGCTTCAGGCAACAGAATTTGTTATGCTAAATTTCTAAGTGCGCAGTTCTGGTTGACTTTAGTGGCATTCTTGGCATATATTGAGAGCGATGGTATTTGGGTAGGACCACGCACAAAGATTGAGGCGGTTTTAAAGGGTAAGACGGGACCGACCTACGACACCTACTGAGGTACGCAGAGCTTTCTGGGGGTTAGCAAGAGCTTACAGGGAGATTCGTAGAAAAAAATTGCCTCAATTTCAGCGCCTTGGCCAAGGATAAACTCAAAAGGAAGCCAAGTTCCAGTGGGACTGATGCTTGTGAGCAAGCCTACAGCTATTGAAAGACAAATTGACTACCAACTCGAGTCCTAATTTCGGGGCGGGACCAGACGGCTATGTTATTATTGTGATGCTTCGGGTGTTGGGCTAGGATGTGATGATGGCAGTATGGCAAATTATAGCCTATGCCTCCCGACAGCTTTAGGAAGCAATTGAAAGAATATCTACTCACGATCTGGAAAGTTAGCGGGTCGTGGATTCATGCCTGAAGATATGGAGGACTTTATTTTGATATGGGGTCCATGGGACACATCTAGCAGATCATACGAGTTCTCCAATAATATTAAAAAAAACCAAGGGGCTGAACTTACGACCAGAGGCGGTGGTTTGGTTGTTAGAGTGCTAAAGGATTATGATTTTGTTGATATTTATATCATCCGAGAAAGTGGAATGTTGGAGCAGATGCTCTTCGCCGTAAGTCCATGGGTTTTAGCTGACAGAGGTACAACCAGAAAGGGAGGGATATGGTTTTCAGGTGATGATTCAACGGACTATCCAACCTTGGAGGTTCAGTTCTGGCTAATTGAGAAACATAGTGGAGTTTCTATTCGAGAGGTGTGTTGAGTCTAATCATAGATGAGGTAAAGAGACACCAATACAAGGACTCTATTCTGGCACAGTTATATAGACTGATTGCTCTTCAAAAGGAAAAGGACCCCATTTTTTAAGGTTACATCTGACGGAGTGTTACGATAAGAAGGCAGATTGTGTGTTACCAGATACGCGGAGGCGGCTGGCTACGACACAAGGTATGGGAGAGTTAAACTGCCCGTTATTTCTATTTCACCCAGGGTCAAGAAAATGTATCAGGACCTCAGATGCATTATTGGGGGATGGCATGAAAAAGACATAGCGGAGTTTGTTGCTCAGTGCCCGACTTGTCAAACAAGTCCAGATCGAACATTAAAAGCCTGGTTGGATATTACAGCGAGATAGAGGATCCCGACTTGGAAGGAAATGGAGATGATATATGGATTCATTACAGGATTACATCGCTCAACGGAAGTATGGACTCTAATGGTTATTGTGATTAGGCTGAGAAAAATAGGCCCATTTCTTCCAGTCAGGACTACTTATTCGGTTGGAAGATTATGCGAGGTTGGTTATAGTCAGGGAATAGTGAGACTTCATGGGTTCCCGTCCATTAGATCAAATAGAGGAGTCATTTACAACCAACTTTGGAGGATCGTTTCAGAAAGGGATGGGGGACAAAGGTGAACCTTAGCACAGGATTTCACCCTCTTAGACTGATGGGCAGGGATGTGAGGGTATATTTCAGAAATTCGAAAGATATGTTGCGGTCTGTATGATTGATTCAAAGGTAGCTGGGATGACCACTTGCCGCTCATTGAGTTTGCCTATAATACGTTTTTTTTTTTTTAGCTACCATTCTAGTATCCAGGATGGCACGTACGAGGCCGTATATGGGAGGAAGTTGCAGATCCCTATGGTTGGTTTGATGTTGGCTGGAGACTAAGTTAATAGGCGCCCTGATGTGATTCAGAAGCTGTTGCAAGGTAAAGCTTATTCAATAAAACATTAGCGGCCCAGAGTCGACAGCAAGTAAATTATGCAAGTAACGGCGTCGAGCTTAGGAGTTTCAGATTGGGAAGGGGTTATTCTTACGGTATACCCATGCGGGGTGGTATGATGATATTCGGGCAGGGGAAGGGGAAAGCTCAGTCCCGGAGAACATTGGTCCTTATACGATTGTTAGTAGGGATCGGCAAAGGTGTGCATATGAGTGGATTCTACCTCTGATTTGGAGGGTTACATCAAGTCTTCCATCTGTATCGATGCTACGGAAATGTATTGGGTGATCCTTCTAGGAGTAGTCCGTAGATGATGTTAAGAGGTAACAGAGGAGTTGTCATATGAGGGAGAAACAACCTGAGCTTTATACTGATCTCCAGGTAGACAGGTTAACGTACTAAGGATGTTGGCTTCGGTCAACGTGTTGTCAAAAAATAATAGAGAGGAAGAGGACTGGGAAGGGAAGACGAAATGGAAGGAAATAAGTATTCCTTACTTGCTCCGTACCTGCAGATAATCAATTCCTAGCTTGACTCTATTGATGGATAAACGAGATTATGTAAATAAGTTGTAACTCTGTGTGAGGGACATCTGTAAAGTTACGGAGTGCAGGTTGATAGTATAACTGTTAGAGAGACCTCGCTGGATGGAAGTTGTTTTTGTAAGACGCGCTACTCTAAAATCGAGGATGAATGTTCCTAGGGGGGAGAGGATGTTATGCCTCGATTTTTTGTATACGTAGTGCGCATCATGATTAGTAGACGTAAGTCCCGGGAATGAGATGTTAGTTTAAGTTCCAAGTGAGATAACAAATATTGCAAGGATGGTTAATTCCAAAATGTATATTAAGTATGAGTTTGGCTAATGTAAGTGCCACATTAACTTTAAGTGAGGGATTAATAGTGGTTGATTAGGATTAATTTAATCAGGTGGGCCTCACCAATCATATTGGTGGCTGATTAGGATTAATTTAATCCGGGTGTGGACCCACCACTCAAGGCAAAAATGAAAAAAAGGGATATACAGTTATGGAAAGCTTGGCCTTAGTGGACAAGGTCGGGTTAGAGGGGCGGGGGGGGGGGGGCTGCCTCGACTTCATATTATAAATGAGTGGAAGGGAAAATCAATCAATACTAAATAAGTGTGGAAATTCATTGCTGCATATCATATTTTCTTACCACTTGCTAGGCAGCCATGGAAATAGAGAAAGAAAGAAGAAACCAACCCTGCAAAACTTTCGTGGCCAGCAGCTGCAAATAAATTGTTAGTAATCTCCTTGCTTTGGTGTGTTAATTCCTTTTAGAATACTTGTTATTACCCATTAATATGAGAAGGGGGGCGGTGACCGTAGCATTAGGAAGTGTTTTAGTTATTGAAATGTGGTTAAGTATGAACAGTCTTGAAACCATAATCGGATTATTAGTGTGTCGTGTTGGGTACTTGGGCTGTTTTGATTAAAGCAAACTGAGGAAAATTCTATGTTGGACGTTAGTATATGTTAAATGTGATTATGAGTATATACTCCAAAGTATGATACGATAAGGTAGATGTGTTTTGAATTATAATAGGAGTTATCGCTCGGTATGTGGTGTCGTGGCTTCGCTTGCTATGGTGGCGAGACAGAACTGTTTTGGGGGAGGGGGCTGTTTAATATGATTCTTGGGTTAAGTGTATTGGTATTGCTGGGATAATTTGGGTTTGTTGTCAGATTGGGACGAAGAAGGCAAATAGGGAAAGTGCCATGATGCCGGGATTTCGTTGATTTTTTTAGCTAGTTACAAGATAGAAGCGCGAAGTTTTTTATCAATTGCGGCACGATTGTTGCTTGTTTAGATTAATAGCTTTTTTTTTTTTTTTTAAAAAAACAAAAAAAAGGGGGGGCTGAGAGTACATTGGACGTCGGGTCGACTATACGGTAGTAACGCGTCCTTCTTTCTTGTTGATATGACTTTTAAAAATAAGCGAATAACGGAAGGTTTGATACTTACCTCTAGAGCGTCTCGTGGACGTATATTCTTGATTCCACCAATTATTCCTCTATATATCAGCTATATCTAAGGCTATGATGATTTCTCATAATTTCTATGGTATTAGTAGTGCTTCTTAGGGTCATTGAGATTGACGTTTCAATATCGGATTAAAGGTCATAATCTTGATTAAAACGTTAATCTTTGGTAATACGCTGGCTGGTTCACGTTGATGGTCTGTTGAGTTATCAGGAAGGATTTTAATTGATCTGGTTTGCTCATAATGTTTTCTGCTCGTTTTCATAGAGGTCATTTATTCATTCACCGCAGTCCCGGGACGGGTAATGTTCGTGCGGAGTTTCTTGCATATGTCACCGAAGTCCTCATAGAGGCCGGCGGATATGTATTTTATATTATTTGATTGGTGATTGAGGATAGTTATGATGATGATGATGAACAGAGATTTGACGTGATGATTATTGAGCAGAGCCCCTTACTAGGGAAGCTGGGCACCTATATGTTAAAGATATGCATGATTTCACCTTAAAAGGGTATATGTGTTGCGATTATGTGTTCGAATTACATATGGCATCCTGTCATCTTTTACCTTATGCCTTTACCTACTCAGTAAATTGTCCCCGTTACTGAACCCCCTTTCCTCGTGGGCTTGCGTTTCATGCCGCAGGTGTAGACGCACAGTTGCGGTGTCGCATCCTCCCGCCCTAGGATATCTACTCTGCTGATTGGGAGAAAGCTCACGTTCCGGAGCCCAGTCATTTTGGTACATAACTTTTAGTGTGTAGTCTTTCTCTCTCGTCCTATGGGTATGCGGGGGGCCCTGTCCAGTGAGTCTTCACTACAGTACTCTTAGAGGCCTGTGGACATTATGTGGGTTGTTGTATATATGGTTTTTGGATATTTGTCTTAGACATGGTTGTTTGGGATGTCCGCTTGTACAGGGGCAGCCTTGTCGTTTGCGTAAATTATTGTGTATTGGTAGTGGCAGCCTTGTCAGCTTACATCATGTATTATGCTTTGGATAGTGGCGGGCCTGTCGGCGCGCGTTATGTTGTTCGGGTGAATGGTTATGACTCCTTATGAGTAGGTCTCTTTATATATATATATGACATTGGGGTTGTGCTTGATTTGATTAAATTCCATATTGTCTTAGTGTCAGTTTGTTAACTTAGCAGGTTTGTATGTGGGTGTCAAAAAATAGGGCACTAGTCACGGCTATGGGTTGGGTCGTGACAATCACGTCCAAAAGTGACCTAAAAAGAGGCTAGGTACAGGGAATTTGAACCCCGATAGATTCCCTATATTAGCAGTTAGGTTAGAATACTAGGAGATAAAGGAGAACCCCATACCTCAGGCCGGACAGTCTCATCTCATGAGGAGTTAGTAACGTGAACCTCTTTGCCCTTCGCGAAAGAAGGCATAACCGCTCATAGCTAGCCTAGCAGTGCTTAGTATAAAGTTAATTACATTGCAACTAATAACATCATGGAAATGATTATAGCATGAGCGGAACACATAGTTGAATGATTTTCTCACTAATCAGAAAGTATTAGGTATGCATTAACGCAATTACTTCTAGAGTTGTTCAGAGTAGGACTGGGTATCTCATGAACTTTACACTCTCCATAGGTGAGTAATGTTTTGGTAATATTTACTTTGGATCATTTGGAGATTGCTTTCTCGTCTTAATTATCCTCATATCATTTGTTACCACATTCATTAACATTTACATTTGCTCTTTTTAATTATCAACCCCATTTTACGGAATGCTATTCCACCATAGCCAATGCACATGGCCATTTAGTAGTTCTTTTTACACTCTACTTAACCCTTCTAGGGTTTACACATTTCATTAATAAAATCTTAGGCTTCACTTAGTTTTCAACATATACTAGACTTTGGGTCTATACATAACAAGCCATGAGGCTTAATCATCCACTAGTTTAAGTGATTCATATTCTTCCTAAAGATATGTGTACAAGGGACTTATGCGTCTTGTATGTATAGCTGTTTTTTTTTGTATGTTCAAGGATCTAATTTTTGATCTTAAGTAGGAAGGCCATTATCTGAATAATTTTAAGTCAAGTGTGACTTATTTATCTCTAACGGAATTGGGGGAAAGGCGGCAAACGGTTTTTCAATCCCCTTGGGACAACACTTACATTGTTTTCCATTTCACCTAGTTTTGTTGGATTTATATTTTGGGATTGGGGGAAAACCCCAATGTTTGAATCCATTCAATAAAACATTATTTTTCCTTTTCTTGTCCCCCCTCACTTCACCGTTAGGCTTCCGTAAAGCATTTAGGGGGATCCAAAAGATCGAACCACCATAGCAACATTTCATTTATTTCTTTTTCAAAAGTTTTCCCATGTGGCCGAAGGAGTGGGTTGAATCCCACTCCTCTCCATTATTAGTATAATTTTTTATTGCTATCGTGGTCCTCCGTCAGAAAGAGGTGGTGGGTTTGATGCCCACTCTCCCATTATTTTATTAACTTGAAAATATTTCTTTACTCCTTGTTTGGCCGAGAGGTTGTATAAGTTGGAATCCCACCACCCTCTAATTTTTTTCAGCGTTTATGCAGTGCGTGATGTCTTTGGTTCAATCCCCATGGACCTCACAGTTTTAAATTATTTTTAAAACTTCTCAAATCAATTATTCTGGGCCCGAAACAATCCAGTACCAAAAGTGGGCTGGAAATTTTATTTTAAATTTTATAGCCTTTTATTTAAACAACATCTACGTTCGTTTTGTGTCGGTTATTTCCCAATTGTTTAAACGGTTTTTAGTTGTAGATTCATTGTTGTTTTAGCTTAGATTTTTCCAATATGATGCAGCCACCTTACACTTTCATTTAACATCACAATTACACACTTATTGCACAACAATTCCCAATCATCAAACACAGCCCTTTTTAAGACCTTCAAAAACGTGAAGAGAACAACAACAAGCATTTTACACATGCACCACAGAATGTTTCGATTGACATCATCAAAATTGCTTTCTATTTTCAAAATCACAAAGAACATCATATTTCACACTTAGCTACCAGCAACCATATAAACAACATGAATTTTAACCTAATTTAGATTCAAATCGGAAGGAGACTAGGGACAAGGAATTCGACAAAAAAGGGACAACCCTAGTTTCATACGTTGAATTTTGTAGAAAGAAAATTTTCTTGGAGAAAGGATTCCAAAAGAGAAAACACATACCTGGTCGTAGCTTTCACACCTTCTGAGTACTACCCAAATCCTCTACTAAACCTTCAACACGATCTCGTCGAGAAGAGGATGTCAAATTTTTGTTTCTTAAGTTAGGTTGCTTGTTAGTATATTTTTTTGTAAGTTCTTTGAGTGTAGATAACTTTTGATTGTTTTCTAATGTTTAATTTTTTGTTTTTGCATAAAATAAATAAAAATGTATGAGAGAGAGAGAGAGAGAGGTTTAGGTGTGTAAGAGAGTTTGTGCGAGATAGTGCTCCTTAAAAGTAGGATAGTTGGCAAGACTTAGTCAATTTAATTTAATAATTAATAATTAGTAACTAAAAATATGATATCCATTTTTTTAATCAGACATTAATTAAATAATATTAATTAATTACATTTATTTACTCACTTAACTAAAAAAAATTAATTATTGCTTCCACCTAGGTTCGAACCCGGGTGGAGCAAGACTTCACTTCAAGAGCCCATTTTTGGCCCTCTATCCCCAAAATACCCATCAACCTTATTAATTAGATAATTGAATATAGTTAGGATAATTATGATATTACCCTTAGCCTGGTAAAAGACCATTTTACGCCTAGACCCTCCAAACTTAAGATTTTCCCCTTTTTAAGTCTGGTAAAGACTCATCCGGATAAATCTTCATATTCAGGAGCCCTACATGGATGGACCCAACCTTTCCTAGCTCGAATAACTCCCCAAGTTAGTTAGATTGGCTGTTGCAAGGGTTAAGATTCCTGGTTCTACATGCATCAATTAAACCCAGTCTAATCGTAGGCATTCTAGACACATTAAGAATTTCTTATCTTATCTATTTTTTGGGTTGTTACAATAATCGACTGAGCATAACAAGAATGTAAACAATCCATGCCTAGAATGACATCGAAGTCTACCATTCTAACTCTTCAAGATCTACTGAAGTGACTTTCTAAGAGACTGTAATAGGGAAACTTCTGTATACCCATCTACCTATAACTGGGTCACTAACTATAGTAGATACCGGGAAAGGTTCTGAGAAAGTTTCTTGAATGACACTGAATTGGACTATTATGTAAGGAGTTACAAATAAAATAGAAGCCCCTTGATCTAACAATGCATAAAAATCAAGGTCAAAGACTCGTAATGTACCAGTGACTACATCAGGCGAACCATCATGATTTTGACGAGCTTGAAGAGCATACAACATGTTCTGGCGCTGACAACAACTTATAGCAAATGAGTTACCCTACTAAGTCGGACGACTTGTTGGTGGTGCTGAAGTTTTAGAATGAGCTCTATGGTAACTACCTCCTTGACCCTGTCTAGTTGACATTCCCTCAACCTGTGACCAGACTGACTACATCCAACACATCCTTTCTTTCCTGTGAGGCACTCGCATAGATGGGTATTACTACACTTAGGGTAAGTGAGGTGAATCTTGGTGCCAAAAATACTTCCCTATGACTTAGAGACTGGTGCCCTAACCTTCTGATCGTACCTGTTCTTTGAAGATAGAACACTAGCTGATGAGGGGGCTGGGGTTGAAATTTTTAGCTGACTCTGTGATCAATTTCCACCACCCGATTTCTACTTTGAGTATTCATAGTTCCCAGTTCTAGCTTTCTTATTTTCCTTGTCATGATCCCTAAGCTTATCACCCTTATACTGCTGAGCATGAGTCATAATCCTAGAGATGTTCATGTCTCCTAGTATCATAACATTTTTGCACTCGATTTTAACCAAATCTAACACTCCGTAAAAGAACTTATTTATCTGAGCCCTGGAGTCAACAACCATGTGAGGAGCATACCTGGAGAGTTGGTTAAACTAGAGCCCATACTATTGGACCATCATGTGACCCTGCCTTATGTTCATAAATTCCTGGCTTTGCTTCTCTCAACTCTATTGGGAAAAAACAATCAAAAAAGGTCTCACTAAAGAAATCCTAATTAATAGGAGTTGCATCTATATCCCTATTTTCATTCCGTTGAGTGTACCAGATATGAGCAGCATCTTTCAATTGGTATGATGCCAACTCAACCCGATCATTCCCAGTAACCTACATCACCTGTGATCTCATCCAAAAATTTTTGGATCCTCACTAGTCTGTAATTCTAAGAACTCATGCGGATTCATCCTAACAATGTCACGGACTATAGCTGTTGTTGATCCACCATTTTCACTCACATGAGCTTGAACCCACTGATTGTTCTGGTTGTCGACAGTCTGATCAAACTGATACGCTCAAACATACTTCTGAAATAATAAGTGAGCGGTCGTATCAACTCAAGAACCCAAATAATGAGGTAACGATTGTTCCCACGAAGAAAATTGTTCAGACTTAACTTTATTCTATTATTACTATTATTTAGTCAATTATTTTCCTAGAAAACAAAAGATAGTAAAGGGGGTTTTTTATTTCTAAATTAATGAAAGTAATTAACTAGATAAAGTAAACAACTAAGAGATTCAAATCTTAGAGCTTAATCAATTAATAAAAGTAACTAGGGCTTAAGTGTTCCCCAAATGTTCCTAACTTGATAATTCTAATTATAACAATTCTTTCCTAGTATCTTGCATGTAGAGTGATAAGTTATGTATCACTAAATTCTTGGTCTGGTATCTAGAAAATGTAACTTCGCACCTTGGTCCGGCTACATGTGTTGCTATACTAACCCTTACCTTTACCTCATATGAAGCATTGTCTTCGATATTTGACTAAGTTATTACCTCGTACCAATCGACACTAGCCTATTAGATAGTATACACTAAATCTATGTTGAGCCTATTAGATAGTATACACTAAATATATGTTGATAATTCTTTTCCTATTATCTACCTCCTTGGTCCGACAAGTAGCATTAAGGCGAGTTCTAACATTGGTCATCCGTTAAAAAGACTTCTAAACAAAAGAATTATCAATACACACAAGACACTATTCTAGAATTGTAATTTTAGTTAGTTTTTACCTCATTATTCACCCATGGTTCCCACAACCCTAGTTATGGAATTTAGTTACCCATGTTCATAATCAAACTATTCATATATTTAATATAAGAATTCATGCACATAATTTGATGAGAAAGAATAAAACCCTGAAATTTACTTTATTAATCAACAAAAGCACCAAAAATCAATTCCAGAAAAAGTGTAACAATTCGTGAAATGAATCCTTCAATACTTGAATAAGAGAACTAAAGATTATCCAAAAGTCTAACTAACAAAAAGTCTACTATCAAAAAGTATATTATCAAAGAGTCTAACCCCAAAAATGAGGTTTTTCGAACTATTTATAACAAAAACAAAAACCTAATAAAAGAAGGATTCTAATTACTGAAAATCTGTTAAAACGCGTCCTAGTCGATGGACCTCATGATGGACTGTCGTACTCACGCCAGGCCATCATGGCCTCTTTCGTCCCATACTTCACAAATTCTTCTGTTGCTTTGTTCATTACCCTCAACGGCAGATATGACGGACCGTTCCAAGAACGACGGTCCGTCGAGGGTATCCGTTTGATAATACTTACACTTATTGGAATTTGGGTACTGGACTACTCTGATCATTGCGACGAACCAGTAGGACTGACCATCATGGCTATGACGGTCCGTCGTAGGCTTCCGTAATCCCACACTAAGTCAGACTTCCCTATCTTCCTTCAGCATCTTCACTACGATGCCACCTATGGACCGTCACAGGCTCGACGGACCGTCATAAGCTCCGTAGGTGGTCTCTTCTGCATTTCTTTGCTAAAAAACTTCCGCGTTCATCTTTGGACAGATTTTCTGCAAACAAGGAGAAACTTACATAAAAATCAATACAAAAAGGCTTGTGGACACACATTAAGCTTAACGAAAAAGCATTACAAATACCGTGAAACCACGGTATATCAGCACCCTAAACTTAAATTCCTTGTTTTTCCTCAAGCGATGCACTATGACTCACTATAAAATCTTTGTACAATAGTATCCATATTTTAGCTTACGCTATCATTTGGCTATCAATCCCGATCAGTATCATCATGTTTATGCATGTTATCACTATTAGGCTTGAATTATGTGGAACCAGACCATGAAACAGACTCACCACGCACTAACACCTATCCTCTTCAATTTCTTACAAAGGTGCTAATATTTCCGGTATTGCAACTAGTGTCCTCACTTCAAAACATTATCCTCATTTTTCACACAATGATTTCAGTTTGAGTATAAGGATTACGTTTCAACACTCACTCTAAGAACAAATTCTCAACTTATTCATACAAATTGCCATAAGTTTTGCCTTATTTTCACTGCTTTAAGATCGCCATACAACTCTTAGGATCACGATAGGACTTTCTTAGCTTGTAACATAGGCTTACGGTCAGGTAGGGTATATTTAGGTATACTTTAGTGACTTTTTTCCCTCCTTGACATATCGGCTAAGCGTACCACTTTTTATCATTTTGTTTATCCCAATTTGACATGTTCTTTCACCTTGCTATTTTCCCTTCTTTCTTCATTTGTGTAAGTGAATCTTTTCTTTTCTAGCTTGTGTTTATTATATTTTTTTAATTTCATTTTTCTTTATACTGGTTCTTGAGTCACTTTACTTTTTTTCTTTCTCTCTCTTTGTTCTTTCAACCTCACTTTCCAGAGCATTCCTCATAATAGCCACCCCCTACTCATGGCTTTGTCATGAGTCAAAATACATAATACCCAAAGATGGGTCAGGGCCACGAAAAGGTTGTTTACTTCATTACCCACCCTCAACTTATGTCCAAGGAGGGACTAGGACCAACACATTATTCCCCGAAAAGATCAGTTGGGGTGAAAAAGAAAGGTCTATTTTAAGCTCAAATCATTTGGATCAAAGAGGGATTAATTTCATTCATGGTTTTTTTAATTTTATTTAGGCTAAAAATTTGTTATATTGAACAAATGTCCTATGATCCTTTAATAATTGTCTATTACAGCTTACTTTTAGTAGGACTAACCAGGATAGTTCTAGGTCAATAAGAATAGTGGACTATTTTGAATTTTCCTCACACTCTCTTGACATCTCATTACTCTACCAGATTATCAGAACCTAGTTCGAGTCTTAGACTTAGGGTCATGCAGTGGTGTATCTCTATGTAATGCTTAGAGAACACATTAATCAATTACTATGCCTAGCCATGCATCATTTTCTTTACATCAGGATACCATTTTTGTTTTAACCATCATGCTTCAGAGTTATACTATATACGCAAGATATAGACATGTTGGTTAAACAATAAAAATAATCAGTCTCTCGGGGATAAATAACATAGGCAAGAAATTCCAAAGGAGGATCGTGAATCTGGGCTACTCCGACTCACCCTACCAGAACTTTCCATTTTAACCACCGAAAAAAATACTATGCAATGTCCTCCAATCATATAAAAAACTAAAATACGAGGGAGGGGTAGGTGAAGCAAAGCTGCCCCTATCCAGGGCGCAAAAGCGCGACGATCAGCCAGCTGGGGGTCCAAAACCCACTACCAATGTAGTCTGGACACCCACCTCAGAGTAGTGTCAACTCATAAGCACCGGGCACTTTATCAGTAGGCCTCCCGCGTCTCCACATCTCTGAGCTAGATGCACACCAGCTTACTGCAGCCTGGATATGAAGAACCTCCTCATCAGCAATCGAGCTCTTCCTCGTAGCCTCCATTCACGGGCTCCTTTTCCATGCTCTAGCCTCATACCTCATCTCGACCCCTAGCCTCTTGGCATTGCTCTCAGGGGGGGGACACACCGGTGGTGGAATCTCAGATGTCGATAAAAGACGCCAAACACTATTCCTCACAGGATATGCATGGAAGGTCCTCAGGACTAGGCCACCCTCGCCTCAGATCATATCAATATTTGCTAGCAAAACACTCAAACCGAAGTAAGGTCGACAGTCCACCTGAGGGGTGGACGGTCTGCACCCGCCAACTCAAAAAGCGCTATAGTGTGCTGAACCTGAGCGATCTTTTCCGCTCTTTGTGCTGGGCCATCTTACGCTCCTAAGGCTCCTCCGCCTAAGTAATAGGACCTCTGCATCCAATTATTGGATGTGATTGCAGAAGTGTGGCCAATGAAGCCTCGAGTTCAGACCCTAGCAAGGGGACAAAGAGACGGGGAAAGGGATGAGAGAGAGTGAAGCTGGCGCTAGGGTGCAGTGCTTACTAACCTTGGATAGACTCTACCGGTGGTACTGTCATGGTTTCGAAAGCCAAAGCATGCGTAGCCGGTGTGAGCATTTGTGCTACCATATCAGCCAGATTTCACCAAGTGGAGCAATTCTGGACGGGGCCTCTGCGTGTAGCCAACCTTATTGCCTCATACCCTAATGGGGGCCGATATCAACAGTGCCCAACGGAGTCTTCTGAGCTGATCAAGTGCCAGATGGGCAACCTGCGAACCCTGCATACGGAAAAATTCTGCACGAAAAGGAGTAAGTAGTGGTGACCTTGAAAGCTCTCTAGTGCAATGACCGCCTTGTAGAAGCCGAGCAAAGTCACCTCAAACTAGGATATCATCGCCGCCATCAGACTGCGCGGGGACCCATGTAACTATAGTATAGCAGCCGTGTGGGGGAGGAAAGATAGGGTGGACAACAACCATTAAATACTAGCCGTGATGAGTGAAGGTAAAGTTAGCCTTTTCCTTTCGATGGCTACCTTTAGATCCGTTCCCCGTTGGAACCCTCTACATTAATAGACAAGTTCAGGTCCATCCACCTCTGGTGGTCTTTCGTCAGCGATGGCTCACGCAAGAATTGGACATCTTTGTAATTTGCCCAACCGGTAGTCCGAACTCGCGGCTGAGCGGGGTTACCTATTGGAAATAACATCATCGTCTATAGATAGACGGGATGGCTTGGTAGGGAGAGTGTCGACTGTAGGCCGCCATACTATGAGTACTCGAGTGGGGCCTGTGGCGGGGGCAGCTCGGCTACCTATACTGTGATCAGGAGAAGTAGCCACTTAAGAGGGAATATAAAACTCTCGGACCAAATCATCACAGTTAAGAGGCACAAAACAAAAGAATGGTGTCCACTCTAGTCGTTTTGGGTATTAGTGAAGAAGATTATGGATATGTGGCACGGATTGGGAGGACTTCTGTAAGGACCGCCTCTTCCAGTGTAAGGGCTGTGCATCTACAATTAAACTGGTTGGTATTTCGCGTTGACACACCATTCGATTAAGCTGCTCGGAACCGAGGTGAGAGCACCAGTCGGTGAGCCTTGAGTGGAAAATCAGATGTCAGCTCACAGACGAGGCAGAATGCTTGCAGTTGTGGCGGCGTGAAGGATGATGCAGAACCAGAGGACTTCCGTCAACCAGTGACACCCCTCCTGAAGAAACCAGAAGCTCCTTCCATGTGTAGTGACCCAGAAGGCTGTGGCACGTAAGTGTGTGCGCTCCTCATCAAATGGGAGGCAGTTAGTAGTGAATACGCCGGACGCCACTTTTGGGAGTTAGCTCTGGTTGCACGGCAGCTCGTGATGGAAGGGGTAGTGCCTTGGGGCACGTAATGGGATCATGCTATCATCGAACCTATAACCAATCAGGCAGACGGAGCGACAGATCTTCGAACGCCCAAGTGCGTTTTAACTCGAATCTTATTTCGGGCCATTAGAGATAGTACATGTAAAGAATCCATTATTAGTACTAGAAGAACAAAACAAGACAAGCAAAAAATGACACAAAATAATATAAGGGCAAAGTTGTGGTAAATGACATCTATGTAGTAACAGGAATACACGAAGAACAAGGTGACGGCTCGTCGTGAGTATGACGGACCGTCATGGGGTCCGTCATGTCTTAATTCAACTATGTTTATGTGGAGACCCCTGAAGGAAAGTCCGTGACTGTTATGAAGGATAAGCAAAATGAACCATCGTGATAATGATGATTCATCATCAATGTCCGTTGTCGGGCACATAGAAAAAGTATGGAGACCCTTAGGAAAAGGGTCTTTGACCGTCATGACGGTTGTGCAGGACGAACCGTCGAGGGTATGATGGTCCATCATAGATGTACGTCAGAGGACACTTGAAAAAAATAGAGACCCTTAGGACAAGGGTCTCTAACAACCATGACGGTTGTGCAGGACGGCCCATCGTGGGAACGACGGTCCATCGCATGTGTCCGTTGGTAGACATTTACAAAAAGTTAGAGACCCTTAAGAATAGGGTCTCTGATAACCAGAACGCTTGCAGGACGGACCGTCAAGGGTATGACGGTTCGTCATAGATGTCCATTAGAGGACACTTGAAAAAAAGGAGACCTTTAGGAATAGGGTCTCTGACAACCAGAACAGTTGTGTAGGATGGACCGTTGAGGGTTCGACAGTCCGTCGTAGATTTCCGTCAGAAGACACTTGGAAAAAAATAGAGACCCTTAGGAATAGGGTCTCTGACAACCAAAACGGTTGTGCAGGCCGTTCATCGTCGAGGGTTATGACGCGTTCGTCGTAGATGTCTGTCAAAGACACTTAGAAAAAAGTGGAGACCCTAGGACACGGTCTCCGACACACCATGACGGTTGTTCGGACTAAACCGTCATGGGAACGACGGTCTGTCGCAGTGGTCGTTGGTGGACACTTAGAGAAAAAGGCAATAGTGGGGTGTTGAACAGACCCTATGACAATCCTTATGGACGATGTCCATCATTGCGGGTCTGTTTTGGCATTCAGTGAAGAAACTAAGGATGCCACAATCATTCCCATATGAATCAAACGGAATCTTAATGTTAAACCTGCATGCCTGATTGAACCCAAATACCTAGCAGTCGAAGCACCAATTTCTCAAGTTTTAACAAGGCAATTCGAGGGATTCTCACCTATATCAAACAAAATGGATCAAAGAAGTGAAGACCACCAAAAAATAGGCTAATAGTAATTAAAAAAAACAAAAAAAGAAATCTAAATGGGTATGAAGATTAGAGACCACTACCTGAGAAGAGGAGGAAAAAACAGTCAAATGAGGCACTGGGTTATCAAGAACAGAACACAACAACAGACTCCGTACCAGTAGAAGAAAAGGAGATTTTGACTTGTGGATTTGGGAAGTGATCAATTTATAGAGAGAGAGCGGTAGGAAGTTGTAAGTTTGAAAAGGGAGGGGAATGCGGAGAGAAAGAGGGAGGGAAAAAATGGATGGAAAAGGTTTAATTAATGGGGTGGGGTTTTTTAAATGTGAAAATTTTTAACACTCCCCATTCATGGTCGGGTAAGGGGTATGCTGATTAATGACGCAACGAGTCCCCGGATTGACTGGTCTAGTTTGCAAATGGAAAGGTCAGTTCATGGGTTCCTTCGCGGTGCCGAATTTCAAAAGAAATGAAAGACCGAACTGGCACGACGGATTCATGGAAGGCCGTCGCAGGCGTGACGGTCCATCGATGTATCGTCAGTGACTGTTGCAGATTGATTTGTGCCCGAATTTCCTGGTGATGTGGTAGGCAAATTTAAAACCCATAGTAGAAAATTCTACATTACTAGAAAGATGAAACCTATAAAGGATTGGGTGTTGCCTCCCAAACCAGCCTGATTTAACGTCCAAGCACGACGAAGCACTTGATTACTCAGACTTCATCAAGATGTAGTCTCAATCCACTTCTTCGCCGAGTCAGCATGCCAAAAATAGATTTTTGTTCGTATTGTCCATTCCACATTAATAAACAACACACCCTCTTTGGTTTCTACTCAAACTGCTCCATGAGGGAATAGTTGGGTAATAAAGTAAGGGCTAGTACATTGGGCGTGAAGTTGCCCTGGAAACAAAAACAAACTAGAATTGTATAAAGGCCAAATTCCCCAACCATAAACTCTCATTTTTCAATTTTTAGGTCATGTGCTTTTTACTTTCTTTGTAGGATTATACAGATACCATTGGAGCTCACCAGTTTGCCTCATGGCCTATAAATGTTGATTAAGCCACTCTTTCATTTTTCAACCAAAATTTCATCTGCCCCTTTTCCATATCAACTAAGGCTCTAACCGTAGCGAGGAATGCTCTCCCAAGAGTAATAGGCACTTCAAAATGGACTTCACAATTAAGAATAACAAAATCTACCAAAAATATGAACGACTCTACTTTTACTAGCACATCTTAGAGTATCCCTATAGGCATTTTTACTGTTCGATCAGCCATCAGTAACCCATCGCAGTGGGCTTTGGATCACCTGAACCCAAGTTCTTGTAAATTGAGAGGGGCATGAGATGTATGCTTGCCCCTAGAACACATAAAGCTTTCGAAAAATGTAATAACCCGACTGTACAAGGAATAGTGAACGCACCCGGATCTTCTTTCTTTTGTACTAGAGATATTGTAGCAATAGAACTACAATGTTGCATTCTATCATCACCCTCAAAAGTGACCGATCTTTTCTTTGTAATCAGATCTTAATAAACTGGCTAAACCGGGCATTTGTTCTAGAGCTTTCTCACCAACAGGGGACATTGATAGGAAAGCGCTTCAACATGGTTATTAAACCGCCATATGTTACCATCCTCGATCTTTTTCACTAATCTTGTGGAAAAGGGGGAAATAGGTGTGGGGTTCCTTTGTTAGGCCCTTTCAGACTTTTTCCAGAGTGTTATCTTCTACTTAACCACTAACCTCAACACTTATCCTTAGCTTGATACCTTTCCTCATTAGACGGCATAGGTAGGTCAATGTTTGCTTACACCCGAGAGTCAGTGATGTCATTACAGTGTCCATCATTTTTTAGATTTTGGACAGTTCGGTTGCTGCTAGGAAGAGTGCTTACCTGCTTTGACGGTATTAACAGCAAGATAATTGGGCCATTTGAAAAACTCAAGCATTGTTAATCCCCAATATTAACCCTGTGAGCGGCTTTCTGCCAAATGCCCATACATCGAATCATTAACTCTTTAAGTGCTCATCACTAGCATCGAACACTTCATCATTTTGTGCTTGCAACATATCTTCAACTCGACGCATACTATCTCCACCATCCCTAGGAGTAACTTCACGATTTGAGGAGGGAAACATAGGGCCAATTCTATCATTTTTGTGTACCATCGTTACCCCTATTGAAGTTGTTATCGAGGTTGTAATTTAACTCGGACTTAATGACCCTCCCGGTTCTAGTTAACCATAGATCCAAACTTGTTTCTCACCTTGGTGCCAATGCCTCATGATTTAGCCTTGGGCCCTCGATCGAAGAAACCCCGTCTGCTCATTTTGCCGCATAGGATCCTCCTCAAATAACATGCATTAATTTGGTGGTTGTTGGTTTAGGCAAATAGTTAAATGTATTGGATTCCTTTTGCACCCCAGTGACATGTTTTAATACCAACCCAAGATCAGTTCTCATCTGAGCAATCTCTCACGATCTCATAGTGGTAGGTTGTGTGTTTGTTTGTATTGCACTACGAAGGTATTTCTTCCAGGATTTGACTTCCTAGTACTCCAAGCTAAGCTTATTATTTGGGAGATGATTTCTATAACTTTTTGGGAATCTCGGGACAGAAGGACAATCCCCATAAGAACCACTACTATAGTATTCCAAATGGCTTTATTTTATCATTCAGTCCCCCGAGCTAGAAGTATTCCTTCAGTGACCATCATCTATGCGGTCTATGGGGAAACTTTTTAAAAAATGAAGTGAATCTATCCCAGAAATCCTACCTGACTCTCTTGGATTGCCACAAAAGTGGTTCACTCGTGTCTTCTGTGTGATTAGTTTCTTGGAGACGAGTTTAGTAACGTTTAAGAAAATGTCCCTTAGTTTGGTGTTTCCAAGGGAAAATTGAGTTATAAGGGAGCTCAAGTGAAAAACCAAATAGCAGCCTCTCCCGGTCAGTGAAGAGAGGAAATACTTCTGTTAGCGCTATTACATCCAAATCCAAATCAGGTACTCCCTACACAACTTTTACACACTACCCTTTCCTTAGATAGATGGGAATGTGGTCCTCACGAGGGTAGCCTGTGTGAAAAAACATAAACCCTAGCAGTGAGCATGGCATCAGAATATAGTTACCACAAAAGTGTGGCCTTGTGGGTAGAGGGTACAGAGCAAGTGGCCATCAGAGTCTTCAATATATATAGCCTCGGTAGTATTTTTGAGGATGTGGGGGCGGGATTTTTCCCCTTTGTTGATTTTCATTTAGGTAAGCGTTCGAAGTAGTAAGAACTGACCATGAACATTCCATCTGGAGCTGGGTATTCTGGATTTGATCATCGTTGTTAATACTCTTGTTCAGTCATATTGAATAGTTAAATTCTAATTGTGTGATCATAGGAGGAAACAAGGGATTCTCTTCCTCTCCGTTGATTTTGACATACAAGGAAGATAGTTCTGCAAGAACAAAAAACAATAGAAAAGTTTAAATTAAGAAAATATTAAACTAAACGTTCGTAATTAATAATTTTAAGTTAATCTAACAGCTACTTTTCCCCGGGGACATTAGCAGCGTCAAATTTGATAGTCAAATTTACTTCTCAAATAAGATAGTAAATGGATGCTCATAGCAAGTAAAGAACCAATAAGAGGGTGGGATCGTTCCAACGATGTGGTTAAAATTAGTTCAGACTTAACTTTCTTCTATAGTACTATTATCTGAGTCAATTATTTTCATAGAAAAGAAAAAAAGACACTAAGGGCGGGGGGGTTATTTCAAATTAATGAAAGGTTGCGTAAACAACTAACAGATCAAAAAATTCTTAGAGATGATTGAAATCAAATGAATAAAAGAAACTAGGCTTAGTGGTTCCCCACAGGTTCTAAACTTTATATTCTAACTATACCCACTTTGTTTCCTAGTATTTGCCATGTAAACGGGATAGCAATCTTTATCTCTAAAAAAAAGAAAATCCTTGTCCGACATCTAGAAGATTTCACTCCCGTACCTTCGTCGGCGATAGGGTGCTATCTAGCAATCTTACCTTTACCTAATAATTAAGCATTGATATTCGATATTGACTAAGTTTTACCTCGTACAAATCGACACGAGCCTAGAGATAGATACACTAAATTCTATGTTGATAATTCTTTTTGATATTATCACCGCCTTGGTCCGACAGTGGTAGCCATAAAGGCGAGTTCTCAAATTCCCTTGTTTCTACATGTTCTCATCCGTTAAAAAGTCTTCTAAAAAGAAAGAATTTAATACCAGACAAGACACTATTCTATTAATTGCTATTTATAGTGTTTTTACTCATTATTCACCCATGGTCCCAAACACACCCTGTATGCAGTTTAGGTGGTAAACAATGGTATAAGTACACTAGTAATACTTTAATATAAGAATTCATGCAATACTTTGATCAGAAAAAGTGTTGTAACAATTACTAAATTAATCCTTCAATTACTTGAACAAGATTAACTAAACGTCAATATCAAAAAGATACTACAATAGAGTCTATTATCAAAAGAGTCTATATCAAAGAGTCTAACCCCAAAAATGAGGTTTTTCAAACTATTTATAATAAAAATAAAAACCTAATAAAAGAAGGATTCTAATTACTGAAAAATTGTAAAAATGCGTACGAGTCGACGGACCGTCGTAGTCACGACGGGCCGTCATGGCCTCCGTCGTCCATACTAGCACAAATTATTCTGCTGCCTTTATTCATTCCCTTCAACGTGCGATGACGACAGGTTCCAAGCACGATGGTCCGGCGAGGGACTCGTTCATAATACTTACATTGCTTGGAATTGGGGTAATGGATACTATGATTCAGTGCGATGAAACCGGCAGGACGGACCTCATGGATATAATCTATCCGGTCGTGGACTTTGTAATCTCACACTAAGTAGACATTCACCATATTCCTTCAGCAGCTTTCACTACATGCAACCTGCGGATCGTCACAGCTTGACGAACTATTCATAAGCTCTGAGGTGGTCTCTTCGCATTCTTCGCTCAAAAAACTTCCGCGTTCATCGTTGAACAAATTTCTGTAAATAAGGAGAAAACACTTACAAAAATCATATAAAAGGAAAAAGGTTTTTGGGACACACACTAAACTTTAAGAAAAGGCATTAAAAATACTGTGAACGAAACCACGGTAGATCACCAATATTATGAATAGGCATTTTGAATAAGAATTGCTTGCCTTACTGATTCTGGGACTAGAGGAGCACTTCGGCAATTCTAAACATTAGCATTCCTGGCTTAATATATAGAGGAGTTGTGATGATCTAAAACGAAGAACGCCGAGTGTTAGAATAGAATTAGATCACCTACGGGCCGCATAAGGTAAAAAGAAAGGTGACCCTTTTCCTACAAAAACACTCCATAGCCTTCCTCTTATAGATGTGGTGCATTCACACACACGGAAAAGGACTCTAATTGTGACACCCTTCTTCACAACCACATTCCCCCCTCTAGTACACTTTCAAATAGTCGCTTTGATCCCAACACCCGTTTGTTATGCATCGACACCGATACAATAAGACCAAGACAGGGACTAAAACCACACAAGTAATTACATAAGCCAACCCACCGCCCCTGGATTACATAGCACCATACATAAAGAACAAAACTGACGAGGAATCTAAACCATAAATGAAATGAAAAGATAGGGAATACCCACGTACTATAACTAAGATATATGAAACTGATGAGTTTAATACAAACAACATGTTAATTCAATACTAAGGTGAAACTAACTATGTATGATAATAGCCTCTAACTACCTAGAAATGTTGGTATAGGTCCCAACTAAGTCTAGAAATAATTGAAACTAAAGGACTAAAATTACTAAAAAACTCATGACAATTTTCCTCAGAAAATGAGGACTCACCACTGATTCTTCTGAACTGGAGATTAGGAATTGATCTAAGCGTGATCTGGATACTACGAACCTGATCATACATGACGAGAAGATGTAGCGCACGTATGAGTCAGTACTTGAAAGGTACTGAGCATGTAGGATAGACTAAAGCTGAAACAAAACATAATTGAACAAGCACAAAAATAGGTATAATATTCTGAACATGATACACTGAACGCTGAGATAACTGAATGCAGTGACCAATTTATAATATGTTGAAACTGAATACTAGATATACAAATAAATGGTCAATGCAATGGAATCTGACTGAACCATGGGAGCTACTAGTAACCGATAAGTTTTGATTAATGATTAGAATTAGGTAAGTTTTAGTTATGTTTATGGGCTTAAATTACGGTCTAAACGGCGTATATTAAAGGTTAAATGATCTAAGAAAAGATCAAAAGACCACTGAAATAATTTTGGTAGGAGCAATCAACAACCTGGACTAACGGGTCGTCATTCAATTGACGGTCCATCGTTCAATTCTTTGTTTCATTTTTCTTGCCTTCACAAAAATGGGCATAAAGTTTTACTTGGAGGTAAAATTTTAGCAAAATCGGTGGCCTTGAAAAGAGGATTCAATTATCTATCATATCATAGGTCATAGGACACCTAATTCAATTTGTGCTAAGAGTTATGACCATTTGAAGTTTACCCAATCAGCAATTTCGCCCTAACTAACTGCTAACCATCACTTACGATCAGACCTACTGTACGTTGGTCCATCTATTGACCGTATTGGTCAATTTTGGTTCCTGTCAGAGGCTAGATAATGGGGTCTTGATCCACGGACACAGAACACGAACTGTGGTCTGACTTATGGATTGTAGGTCTGTCCATGCGTCGAGACTTACTCCATTTTTTTAGATGAGTTCTGGGAGGGGCTACAGTGGTAAACCACGAACCCATAGTACGGGCCAGAGATCAAACTACTGTCCGTAGACGGTGACCATAGATTACACCTGAAATATCTGAAGATCTGATTTCTGCTCTGTTTTGGATATGAGATGTTACACACATGTCCTACATGTCATTTTTTGTCCTACTGGTGTGGTATGTGTATTGTGTCATGTACAACTCATGTGTTTATTGTTCAATTTTTATACAAGTTTAAGTGTCTACTTGTGCATATCGAAAGTTGGTGGACATAAATGTAAAATGAATTCAAGTTAAATGGCACATTTATGTATTATGCCTTTTTTAAAATAATGTATTTTAATGTTGGAAAACCTTCTTAAAATGATAATACATTTGTGACATATATAATAAATTAACTTAAATACAAATACCTACCCAAATATAAATATATAATTGCATTAATGAAAATATTTTTCTCAAAAGCATAACAATTAAATAAATGATTAAAGTTAACATAATAAAAACTTCAATTGGTGTTTGTACAAGGCAATATAAAACTTCTTCTTCTAAAATACTCAAAAGTAACAAATAGTAAAATAAAGTAAAACCAAACGACAAAGATTTATTGTTTAAAAAATAAACTGTTGAAGCAACTTCATGAGAATCTAATCACATAAGTAAGCCATGCATAAATATAAAATATGCTTTGGGTTTGAGCTCAAAAAAAAACCGTGGAACAATTCTCGAATGTTGTGAAAAAAAAAAATATTTCAGGAGCATATACCTACATCACAACAAAATTTGTTAACAAAAACAAATGAATTTAGACTACATCATGTTAACATTATATATTGGAACATTACATAATAATATATATATTAAGCAAAAAAAATTATTATAGCATCAAAAGTATATTCCTCAAGTACTCTAGGTTATGGAATGTACCCTCTTAGGATAGAAGGACTTACTTCATTAGAATAGTGGTACCTCAAATCACACAAAAAAATTTAAAATGCACGAAACGAAGAGTAGAAGATTAAAAAATTATGGTTGGAAAATGAGAAGAAGCCCCTCTATTATAGTCAACAAAGGGTAGTATGAACAAATTTTTTGTGTATTATCTGAAAAGTCATTACTTTTTCAAGAAGTGTCAACCATTTGGAAAAGTCAAAACTTATTGAAAAAGTCATAACTCTTTGGAAAAGTCACAACTTATAGAAAAAGTCACAACTCATCGAAAAATCACAACCCTTTGAAAAATGTTACAACTCATCGAAAAAGTCACTACCTAAGTAAGGGATGTTATAGTAATTTTACATTCAAGCTAGGAGTTCATACCTTTAAGGTAATACAAATATATATTTTATAAAAATTAGATCAATTTTGATAGTTCTCCTATTTATGGGACTTCTATATTTATAAACAATAAAATCAAAAATCCAAATTGCATATCTAACCAAAACATCATCTTCATCTCATATGATTTCATATCTTTATTTCACCTCACATGGTCAAGTGGGCCCGTAGAAAAAAAAGTAATATGATATATTTTTTTATAACCATGGTGTCAGGGTTAGCTTTTGCGCACCTCAACTAATTCTATGGAATATTTTTCATCAGCAACAAGCAACATATGTAGGTAACTCTGTCCACCAAGTACACTTACGACATATCACCTGAGATGAGCAGAGATTTCATACATAATAGTGAACAAACTTAAAACAGGAATCCTTCAACAAAGCAATAAATCACTTTAGAAAGATTCTTTTTTAATGATAAGTACCATCATAAAGAGTATTGCACTTGTTCAAATATTTTGTTCTACATTACTCTTGCAGTTGAATGGGAAAAAAATTCACGTCCTTGGCCTCTCCTTTTTCTCGAGAATAATACAGAATATCTTTCACATTTTTTTGAAAATTAACAAGGAATGTTTCTGGTTACACTAGCATATGAAGTAGTTTTCCAATTATCAAAACAACTAGAATCAAGATTCCATCGATTTACTAGATCATAGACAAAATCCAACATTTTTTATGAACATCGTAGTCTAATCTAACTATAACTGATACAATTTTTAACACTTATTGTCATGTTATATGGCAACTGATAAGTTAATATGAAAGTATGGATGATATTGAATACTAGAAACCTATGCATAGAATGTGTTCGGGACAAAAATAAATACAGTTCCTAGTGTTCCACTTACTTCAAAGTGTTTTGTTTTCCACTAAGTACAAAATTTAAGGCAAATTGATTGATCGTCGTATTTTGAATCCTTTACTTCAAATCTTATTTGTCATCTGAACCCCTGATCTCATTTAAACTCAACCAGTTGAACCCTTTCAACTGATTGTGACTCTCAATCGCGCTGATGTCACATTCCATGTCAAATAAATTTTGCCACATCATTTCTTATTTTTATAATAATTTCTTTTTGGAAAAAAAATAAATTTTGATGAAAATTTTACAAAATGAAATTTTAATTCATTCTTTTAAATGAAGGTTTTGGGTCTCCCTACATCATCTGCCATTTTCACTGTGAAATGACCCAATTGCCGCAGAAAGTTGTCGTTGCCACCTCCCCTCTCGTCGGCGAGACCACAAATACTCTCCCCCTCATTTATCTCCATATTCGTCGCACACTTTCAATATTTTTTCTGCTTTCTTCTTCTCCAACAAATCCAAAAATTGTAAGCCGCCGCACCAGCTCCTTGCCCCTCTCCGCTATCGTCATTTTTTTGTACCATTGATCACTATTGCGAACCACCAGGGACCCCATCTGCTATCCATCCTCTCCGGCGTATAAGAAGTCTAGAAATACATCGTTGGCTTCGATTTATCTTCATGCTCCTTGCCACCTATGATTCACCAAACACCTAAAGAAGATAAAATAAAGTAAAAGAGAGGGTTGGACAAAAAATGGAGATGGTTGGAAAAAGATGAAAGAAAAAAAAAGGGTTGGACAAAACTGGAGTTGGCTGGAAAAAGTGGGTTGTTGGGGAAGAAGAGGGATTTTTTTTAAAGTTTATTATTTTACACATTTAATTTAAATATTTTAAAATTTTAAATATGATTTTCACTTGTCCTAATAGGTGTGTGGTCTCCCTCTCTTCAAAATCAATCATATGGATTAATAGATCATATATTATTATAAGTGGGAACTCCAAAAATCTGACCTTTCAAATTTACACCACAATTTTTAAAAAAAACAAATGAGTTACTATTTCTTACAAGTAAAGAAACTTAAAGTAGATTCATGTATCTTTAAAGTTAAATTTCATTCACTATTTATATTTTATTTTAATAGTATTTAACATTTCAATTTTCCATGTGTCTTTCATTGATTCCATACTTTTGGTCGATAAATTAAACTTTTCCAGAACAAACTTTTATTTTACTATTTCTACATATTCTTGTGTGTAGAACTCTAAATTCTATTTCCTAATTAAATTTTCTTCTTTCATCTTCCAATAGTACTTATTTTTGCCATTTTCATTCTATTTTAATTATAAAATTTCTTGTTATTATGGTTGTACTATTAATCTTGCAATGATATTAATTCTTATCAAATCTTTCACATTGTTTAAATAACTATAACTGTGGATCATTAAGGTGCGTTTTGTCCAATTATTTCAATTGCCTTCTTTGGTTAGATTTCTCGTCCAAAAAGAGTTTACTTCAGGTAAATCTATTCCAATATAATTGATTTAGCTATAAATATTGACCAAACACTTTTTGTATTATTGCTAAGCTAGCAACATATTCACTTTTTTAGTATAATATTTATGAAAAGTTTTTGTTGCAATAAAACTCAAATTTCGATTTAAGTTGATCTGTGAATGCTTTTGCATATTTGAACTTTGTAATGTGGACATGGATTATGTTTGGAGCATACAGGTTCATAATTGATTGTGTGTTCGTATAGTTTAAAGTGGTTTGAAATACACGTGCATTGCATGTGTTCGAGAACTAGTGTTACATAAGCATGGTCAGTGGTCAGATGGGTTAAATATATTGTGTTTTATCAGATGTAAGGATCCAGATGACAAATGTATAAGTAGAAGAATTCACAATACAAATGGAAACAAGTATAGGGGTCCATCAGATCATTTTGCCTAATGATAATAATAAACATTTTAAATGTCTTAATCATCTGTAGAGAGAGAGAGAGAGATTGTATTTCAAATTAAATTAACATGTTTCACATAATATAATAATATAAGTTCGAAAATAGGATATCTGCATAACTAAAGTGTATTTTTTAAAATTCGGGTGAAGCTTAGGTGTCACTTTATGTCTTTTCTCAAAACAGCGAATACAACAGACCCACTAATTTAAATCAAGACTCACCCACATAATCAGACCCTTAAAAATTGGGGTTTTAGACATCCATCACAAAAAATACAAATATTATACCTATTATGATAGTAGTTATTGATGCAATGAGATTAAGCAATGATAATCAACACCACATTGAATTTAACTTTCAATTATTGGTTATAAGAGAAATAGTAAACCCCACCAATAATAGCACTACTCAATAGTTCTCTTTATAAGAGTTCCAAAAGTAAAATTGATAAAAAGATAAGATAGATCTATTTTTTCTCACTTCCCAACTATTCATAGTTTCCAAAAAGAGTCTTCTCCACTCACTCAGGGCCCCCACCCCGAGTTCATGCGTCCCCACCTCATTATTCAGCCCGCGCCAAACTCACACGATGGCATCACAATTTGTTATTTCAGCTCTCCTTTTTTCTTAGGTGAGGTTGTTTTTATTACCTAAAATGAAGCCCCCCAACACTCAACCCTGGACCACACTAACCCCCCCCCATTCCTTCACACCTCGCATCCTACCGATACACCCGCCAATTGACCTCGAATATCACCTTCTGCGCCTAAGATAACCTTCAACTTTACACTTCACCCTGTCACTTTCGGCGATACATTTGCGTTCGCCAGTAGTCATCAGTGGACCGCTGATGCAACTCTTCTTCGCCAAATTACTTTGAAACTTGGACATTAAACACTGTCCATTTTGGTGTGATTCAAGTATCTGGCCAATTCTCCCTTTCTATTAGGCGAATATTAGGTTACTCTTTTAAAAAAATGTTTTTGGCCTTTCTTTAAAATATTCTTCCTTGACTTGTTCTTTAGCCTTCGTAATTTTAAATCATCTACATAACAATTAACATACTAAGATAACATACTTTGGAATATAACAAACTTTCACCTACCTCGAATCAAGCCTTGAAAACTTTAAAGAAAGATAACTTGTCATTTTTCAAATTACCTTGGCTTGTTCTTGGTCTAAATTATAATGGAAAGAAAATAATCAATCAATAGTTGCCTAACAATACTCACATTATAACGGAATCCTGAACCCCGAGAAAATTCATGATCATTCTACCCCACATGGGTTTTTTTCCATCATGAATGCAAGTTTGAAACCCTCCCCAAGAGTAACCCTCTAGATTATAAGACATAAGAATTAATTTACAAGTTAAGAGAGTAATTCACAAATCTATGTCAAACAAATTAACCAAAAAAAAAGGTAAAACAATACCCTTAATCGCCTTCTCTCTACCCAAGAACAAGAATATATGACTAAAATAAGGCATTATTTAAATCAATTCACCAAAATAATATATTTTTTTAATTCTTTTACAAAACTAGTATAAACGTACTTCATGGAAATGTTTTAGGGATATTTTATTAAAAAGAAAGTAAGCTGTGTGAAATATTGTGGCTAACGATGTTAAATCAAGACACGTAACTCTGAGTAATGTTTTCTGCCAAATACGTTAGTGTGAGTAACATTTATTAAAAATCCATGGGCCATTTATCTGCAAATTTAGAACCAAATTTTGCAAATTACGAACCTAAAATGTTATTGTGGGTAACGCCTTTACACCTTGAACATTACTCACAATGAAACTATCAAATATTCTAACACTAGCTCAATGTTATTGGATGTCGAATTATTGAATTTTGACCTGCAACTGCGAGGAAGGTTGCATAAGTGGTAAACAAATTTACTTTTTTCTTTCCATCTTTAATGTAGTACCATGACATTTTGATATGTATCATAGACGCTATTCAAAAGAAGCAACAAAATGCTACCTACATGAATTTACCCAAGAATAATATAACATTCTATTTATTATATGGCATTTCAGGTACATCTGTTGGATCGAATTTCACGCCACAAACATGGATGAATGAAGAACACAAGAACTTTCAAGAAAGAGATGAGAGATCTAAGAGAGAGAGAAAGAGAAAGAAAACCCCAATATTCGGTGCTGGGTAACACCAGTAAGTAAACTTCCACGGCGGTTCTGGGTGCGGTGGTTGGAGGTATATTTATATTAATAAATCGGATATTTTTTTTGTTACAGAGAATTAAATAGAGAATTAATAGTAAAGCCTAAAAATTTAGACGGGTTGTTCACCAACTAGGTATATGAATCAGGTCCACAAGCCTAACAATTCTCCCACTTGGAGACTGACTCAGTAATCCAAAAACACATTTAACAAAACTTCTTCATCATCAAATCTTTACCGAAACGCAACATCTGTACCAACAACTACAGAAGCAATTCCAACCGAGAGGTTTGCATAACCTTGTTTCCCAACATCAAACAAATTCGTCAACATGTCTGCCGGGGGTCTTTGCACCCTCGATTCTCCAAGAACAGAATCACCATCCTCCATGCCCGAGAGTGAAATGGCATCGCCTTGGTGTTCTTTGTCTTGTTCTAATCATAAGACTTGATTTTCACAATGTATGTCACTCTTGCCATCTGAGTAAAAGAATTTTCTCGCTCTGCTTCTACCAATTCTCCAGAATAATCTGCGCAGGCCATATCATCTCTTTCTGCTTCGCTATTGCCACATACTCAGCATTCAGTAGATGAAACGAAACACATTCTGAAGCCTGTTACATTCCAACTCACTGTTGTTCCACCATGGTGTAAATGTACCCGGATGTACTCTTGTCGAGCAACATACCCACCAAAATCCGCATTTACAAAACCCTTTAGAGTCACCTTGCCTTTGCCAAACCAAAGTGAAGTCTAGATGATACTCTCAGATATTAAGAAGGCCACTTCACAGTCTTCTCATGAGTATTCCCAGGGGTTCGCAGGTACCTGACTAACACCTCCCACTGCCATGTGCTAGACAGGTCTAGTGCAGACCAGACCATACATCAAACTACCAATTGTTGAAGCATATGAACAAGGGTCATGGATCACGCTCCTTGGCAGGGTCTTGGGGTTGACTGATCCGTTGACAATTAAAGTGATTTGCCAATGGAGTAGTCCTGGGTTTTAGCATATAACCCTGAATCTGCTAGACCTTCTCAATTGTACAACTTCTAGAGATAGATTTAAAGTACCAGCAGATCTTTATCCCGAAAAATCTTCATCCCCCAAATCTGCTTCGTTGGACCCCAAAATCTTTCATCTCAAACGTGAAGAGAACCTGTCTTCAGCAATTATAATCTCACTTATACAGATCCGCAATCAACATAGATCCGCATACAAGAGTAGAAAGCATATGAATCGTGTATGTTCTGTGAAAGTGCAGCCAACAAGGATCCGTTTCAACTTTTGCAAACAGCCACTCTTTGATCATGAAGGAGTCAAATTTCTTGTAACACTGCCGTGGTGCTTGCTGTAGTCATACAAGTCCGGGTGAGCTTGCCACCATGTGTTCCCTGCGGGAACCACAAATCCTTCCGGTTGCTTGCCATATAGATCTATTTGGCCAGATGTACATGTAAAAATGCAATTTTAC
Organism: Solanum habrochaites; assembly: GCA_027704765.1. Classification (NCBI taxonomy): domain Eukaryota; kingdom Viridiplantae; phylum Streptophyta; class Magnoliopsida; order Solanales; family Solanaceae; genus Solanum; species Solanum habrochaites. The sequence continues at coordinate 28,850,012 of JAKWJA010002493.1, forward strand.
ACTCCTTGTCTTAGATTCAAATTCTCCGATGCCAACAAATCAAACAGAATTCGAATGAGGTTAACTTCATAAAAGGAGAAAAATTTCAGCATACATACTTTCCTTGATATCCTTTAACAACTAAAGGATCCTTAACCTCTTTGTCCATCTGTTCATGTATTGATTAAGAACAACACCCACTGTCAGCAAAAGCTCTCTTCCCTACAGGTAACTCAGTCAAAACCCAGTGGGGTCAGTCTTGCTCAAGTGACTCATCTCATCATTTCATTGTCTTGCTCCCACTTCGATCAAATCTCACTTTAAGGCTATCAAAAGAACTCTGGTTCCACCTCATCAGTCAGCAATATATAGTGTAATGAAGGTGAATACCTAGTCTGTACCAGATGGTTCTGGATGATCTCCCTTAAACACCTTGCTCAGTTGTAACTTGCTCCACTTAAGATTTTTCCGTAGGAGTTGGTGAGTATCTGCTTCGACATCTCTGGGGTTACTATTCTCCAAATCACCTCACTCCCACTTCTTTGTAATTTAGAAAACCTTGCTCTCGTCCTTTGTATAGGACAGACTAATCAAAGTCACATACATTGTCTCAGGATCTTTCTGTTTCTGTCACCCAAAACCATGTAACCAAAAAATCAGAACCATAGCCTATGAAATAACACTTCAACAGCCTTGGCATCAAGCTTTGTCTCTCTTTTCTGGATCAACATGAGTACATAAGAAGTGCAACCAAAAGTTCTCAAGTGTGGAGTACTTGAGTTCTCTTCCTGTCACACCTCTTATGGAATCTTGAAAACCCTAAAGGAAACTGATGGTCCTCGGTGATCAAGTATGCATTGTGCTCCAGCATCCGCCCACAAAAATGTTTTGGGCTTCCTACAGTGTGATCCTCATACTCCCTTGCACGATCATCACATGTTCTGTTATCCTCTCAACAATTCCTTCGTCTTGCCTTACCAGGAACTGTCTCATCAATCTGATTCCCTCAGCGGCACAGAATGCCATCCTTGAACTCTGATTTTCATACTTCTACTCCATTGTCAGGACCTTAGGCAGTTGATTTTCAAACCGGGTCTAATTTCTCAACTTCGCTTCCCACTTCTTGAACGTTGCAAACACATCCTGACTAGCTTCAAGAAAGTAGAAACCAAACCTTGCTGAAATCATCCAATGAAGGTAATAGAATCTAGATCCTCAAGATGATGATAAGGGAGATGGTCCCCAAACCCAAATATGTATGGACTATTCCAACCACACATCTTTGGCTTCTAGAGAGTTCTGTGTGAAGCCACCTTACTGTTTGCCCATTACTCTTCTCTCACAAAAGACCCAATCAACAGACTTAGACCTATAATTGACTCCTTTTGCAACCAGCATCTTCATTCCTTTATCACTAATGGTCCAAGTATTGTTTTTTGGCCACAAAATGAACTCGAAAATAGCACATTCAGGCAAACAACGGCCCAGGTGTAATAACACCCATGCCAGTGGTTGTACAAGGTTTCGATTGGTGCCTGAGCTTAACTACCCATGCACCTTTCACCATCGTTCCACGAACCTTTCCAAAACTCTGCGACATATCCCGTGCATCCAAACTGGACCAACAGAGACAGATTTGTCTGGAGCCTAGGAATATTCTGACATCCCCCAATGTCCACTGCTTTCCCGATGGTGTCTTGATGCAAAAATCCCTCTTTCCGTCAAATTCCAAGGCTTTATGGTCAGAAAGAGACAACCTTTCCAAAATTTCCAGATTTGAAAAATTTTTGGAACAATCTCCTTGCTTGGAGAAGAATGAAAAGATGATACAAGAATCCAAAAGCCATGATTCAAACGGGTTCTTACACTAGAATAGAATTAGAGCATTCCCAATGTCCTCTGTTGAATTTACAGAATTATGATCATGTCCAAATTTCTGATTATGTTCTTCTTGGGTTTTGTACAGTTCATCCGAAAGTGACCTTTCTCCACAATTCCAACAAGTCCCGTGTGATCTGTTCAGGGAATTCCTCAATTTTTTATTTTGAAAGTGACTATATTAGTTTGGCCTTAGGAGTCTTACTCTACCCTTCTGTCAAACGCTAAGCGAGCACGGCCCATGAATCCACCATTCGCGTTGCGGAATACATGTTGACTAAAAAAAATAACAGGTCAAGAATTTTCATCAAATTCAGTTTTCTCAGATCCACGAGAACTGCTAATTGCCAGCGAGCAAACCCCCAAAAGTATCCCAAGACTCCGGGCAGAAAGGATGACATCAAACATCAACGCCTTTAATTTCATATTTCGAAATTAATATCCACAGAATTGAGTTGATCACAATCATAATTGAACTTTTTTATGTGATCAGAATACGGATCCATCTCAGACATCTATAAATTGAACAATCACGCATCAAATAGACCTTGTTTCAATGCGATGGTTTTTTTCCATACATTGTTTGACAGTGTGCCTTTAACAGACCGGCCTAGTCTCTCCTGCTCGTGTTCAATGCCACATTTTTGACAAAGTCAACCGGAATATCAACCCTAGAGCCGGCGATCTTTAGGGTTCCACTTCTTCTCCGTCATGGATTCCGATTCACCACGCTCAACAGGTTCATGAGATCTTCTGGTCGGATAATATTCGATCTGCCATATTCAGAAAAACTGGAAAATCGGATCCATCAAACTACGATTCCAAGATTTGACACTATCATATAAGTGATCGTGTGGAATATCCTTAGCTATTGATAACAGTGTTAGAATCGAATTCACGCACAAAAAACTTTAATGAAGAAGAACACAAGAACTTTCAAGAGAAAGAGACTGAGAGATCTAGAGGAGAGAGAGAAAAAAAAGAAAACCCAATAAATATTTTGTGGTAAGACCCAGATGAGTCAATCCGGCGGTGAGGGTAGATTTATATTATAAATCAGTTGAGTATTGGTTTTGTACAGAGAATAAATAGTAAAGCCTAATATTTAGACTGGATTTTTCACCAACTATATAATTAATCAACTCCACAACCTAACATCATCCTAGACAAGTGAATGTGCATAGCTTGAAGTCTACTAGGCACCACAAAAACGTATCTAGTTTCACTTCACTTTCACCTAATCATGTTAGCCATAAAATTTTGTTCTGAACATTATATCTTTCATATATCAAGCTAATTTTTTAGAAAATTGAACATGTTTTTGTGAATTGTCTTCATGTAGATATCATAGATACTAAAAGTTTTCTCTATTTTTTATTGGTATCAGAAACATTGTACAATGTACTGTGGAACTTCAGAATAAGCCTCTCACCAAAGATTAGCAGATTTAGTTCACTGTTCTCAAGTTCCTAATTCTAGTACTAACCCGCAAATTGTAATACTAGATACTAAGCAACATCTGAAATGCTCCATTATAGTTCTTCGCCTTTCCAGGGGAGTTCTTGGCCTCAGTTTTTGTTACTATTTTCTTTGACAAATGTTTTGCAATCTCTTATGGTCCTCATTGACTCATTACCAAGCACTGGATTACCATTCACAAGTAAGCATACAACACTTCTACATCTTGCAAGGTGACTGTTGCCTCTTCCATCGTAAATTGAAACGTATGAATCTCGTGACACCATCTCTCTACTAGTTAAGTGATCAAGCTATGATCACTTATAGGCTGATTTGATCAATATACACTATAGAATCCGGATAATTGAATCACTTCTATGACTAGCGGATGAATGTGATATTTCTTTATGTGTACCTGAAAATTTTCATCACACCTCCATACCTCTTCGTATTTAAAATCATATCAACATTTCCATCCAAATATCCGATGACCTATGGGTATAAGAAAAAACGGATGGTTCAAGTAGACCGGGATCCAATTGGTATGAACTATAACCCGTCATAAAACCTATTAAAATTAAAAACACATATTTATACTTTCTGTCTTCTTCTTCTTGTTCTTTTTTTTAAAAAAAATTAGAAATAAGAAACAGTGATTGGCTAGCTAGTAGAGGCCGATTGCAGTACTAACCTTATAGTTGCAGTTTTCCCTTCCGTTTTCCGGTATTCATTTTTTTCATTATTTCTCTTTGCATCAACAACAGAACAAAATTAACATACCTACGTCAAAAAAATTGACGAAAAAACAATAAATAAAATACCCTAAATCACCTACCCTCTTCCCAAGAACAAAGGGCAGAAAATAAGAGAGTTTTGGAAAATAAGAGGGACTTCAAACACTCATTGATTGCAACCCGTACAAGCTTTTTCTTGCTAGTGTGGAAGATATGACAACAAATCGACAAGACTCTGTAAATGTGGCTTCCAACTAAAATCACTTGCTTTTTTTGGTGTGCCGGGCATATCGAAGGGGTGATTTCATCAACAGCTTGGAACAAACATTCGAATTCCCGAACAGACCCTTGGGACTCATTAGGAGTCATGCAAGTGAAAAATTAATATACTACCCCACCAAAAATGGTATTTCGAGACTCAATAGACTAAATATACTACCCCACCAAAAATGGTATTTCGAGACTCAATAGACTAAATTAACTACCAATGGAAGTTGGCTCAATGAAAAAATGACCCAACTCAACACTATAGAAAAAATAGTTTAAAACAAGCAACTAAAACTTTTATAAATATGTTTATTGTTTATATTTTGTATGGGTAACTGCCATATGAAAGATACAAAATAATGACAAATATATTACTCCCTCCGCTTTCCAAAGAATGACTTGATTTGACTTGGCGTAGAGTTTAAGAATATAAAGAGAACTTTTTAATCTTGTGGTTCTAAATTAAAGTTAGATCAAAAGTACAAAATTATCCTTTGATCTTGTGGCCTTAAACATGCCACGTGAAAATTTAAAATTAAAATGTTACCAAAAAAGAAGGTCATTCTTTTTTAAACGGAGAGAGTATAATTATATCCTTACATATACCTTGTTAAAACATGTGTTTACGTGTATTTTTTTAATCACTTATTTGAGAAGTGAATAGCTGAGGAATAAGATATTTTACATTCTTGTTTCAAATTGATTTCTCTTTTTCAGTGAAAACTCTATGGTTCACGTCAATTAGTGAAACTACTTCTATCATGATTTCTAGTTTTTTCTCAAAGAATCACTTTTATATATTTTTATGCTTTCACATAAATGAATTAATTCTTTATTAGACTATCAATATTTGTTGATTTTCTTTTAATCATCTACTATTTCATTAAGACAATCTTGGATCTCTTTTCCTCATGTATTATCCTTTGTTTTTTGCATTATGTACCCTCTACCACCAACAAAATCCAACTATCGTGGGAATGGTTGTTTCCAAAAAGTGTGGTTAGTAAAGATCCGTGCCGGATCAATCCAGTAAAGACCAAATAGGGCGGCTTCCAATCATTTCCAGCATCCTTGGCCCATTTTAGGCTACCTCTAGCCATTTATGGCGACCTCTATGGACATCAGACAACCTACAAAAACTCCAATAAAGATCAGATAGGATTATATCAATCCATTTCTAGTGACTTCCAACCATTTTTTGTAACCTCCACGGACTTCTGACAACATCCACCAATCTAATGACACCAAAATATAGGTTTTTGCTATATTCAGACCTCACAACACTACTAGATTTATCTCAATCTTCTCTTGTTCCTGCTCTTCGAAGAATAAATAGAATATATTAGTGACTCTATATCTTAACTTAACTATATCTTATTCAAAACATAGTTGCACATTTTGTTGTTTAAAGCCTATGAATTTCATAATATATTCCCCTGATTTCTTTCTGTGGTATAGTATAGGGACACACTACTAGTGTTAGTTCTTATCATTGAGTAATAATAATTTATTGTATTTATGCTTTCCACTTAACTTATATTAGCCTTAGTTCCCTCGGTAAGAAATAAAACACTAGGGTCGTGTCCACTGTTGGGAGTAATAAGGCTAAAGTAAGTTAAATGACAAACAGAAGATACAATAAATTAGTTAATACACAGTAATAAAATTAACACTAGTAGTAGCTATAATATACCGTGGAAAGAAATCAAGGGAAGATATCCACAGGCTTTAAATAATTAATATTGCAACTAAATTCTAAATAAGATATAGACAGGCTACGATATAAAATCACTAACACATTGTTAAAAGAGAAGGATCAAGAGAATATCGAGATAGACCTCGTAGAACTGTTGGATTTAAAGATAGCAAGAAAATTAAATTTGGGTGTCATCTGAATTACTAGATGTTGCCAGAAGTCTAAGGAGGTCGCAAAAATGGTTGGAAATCGCTAGAAATGGATGGATGAAGCCCGATCTGGTCGTTATTGGAGTTGTATGTTGTCAGATGTCCCTAGAGGTTGCCATAAATGGCTCGAGGTCGTCAGCAATTGCTAAAAGTCTAGGGACTTACTCAAAGTCGCCCTATCTGATCTTTACTAGACATATATGGAATGGTTCAGTGCAGTACTGACCACACATTTTGGCAACAATAGTTCTGACCATAGTTGAATCTTGTCGATGGTGAAAGAGGAGAAGGTGAAAATAAAGAGGACAATAAAAAAGAGAAAAAAATAAAGACATTTCCTAAATGAAAGTCAGCAAATATTAACTACAATCTAATACATAATTCATTTCGATGGAAGCATAGCAAATATTAACTACAATCTAATACATAATTCATTTCGATGGAAGCATAGCAAATAATTTTAAAAATATATCAATCATTTGAGACAAAACTAGAAAATAGTGATAATAATAGAAGTAGTTTCACTAATTAACATAAACTATACAACTTTCACTCGAACAAAGAAACCAAATTAAAATAAGAACGAAAACACTTTGACTCCTCACCAATTCACTTCTTACTTCTAAAAAGAATTATTAATTACAAACAAAAAAGAAGGAAAACTTGTTGGTACCAAGTGATAAATTTGTTTTGCATAAGCATATGTTTTGGCAAATTATATATTAGAATAAAATTAAAATATATCTTGAATTTTTTATCTTTCGTTGTGAAAGATACTCATACAAAAAATAAAGTATTGAATATGTTTATAAAATAGAAAATGGACAATTCATAGTTAAGGATCATTTTAAGCATAACTCCATTCTACAATTTTTCCCGACCATTAGTGTTATGTCACGATTTTACTTAGAAAAATAATTTAAGAAAATAATACATAGAAATAGAGTCGCCACTTGATCTTTTAAGAAAATTTAGAAAACTTCACTCTAAAGACTTCAGTAAAATTAGGTCTAAATTATTTTAGAGAAAAAGGTATAGGGTTCTTATTTACACTTTAAGAAGGTTTTTAAAACACTTGAAATGTCCGCTAACACACAGTTATCTGGTGATTTGAAAACTATTTGAGTAACTTAAAAAATAATTAAGGTAAAAATATTTTTAAGTTATTTAAGGGAAAAGTTGAATTAAAAAAAAAGAAAAAAATAAACGTTGTAACATTAGTCTAAATCAATACAAACCAATTTTGGTTCATCTTCAAGAAAATTTAATTAATCTAAAACAACTAAAGTTAGAGTTAATACAAAATAAGAATAATAGAAATGTGGAGCAGAGGAGAGTGTAAAAGTGGATAGTTACCCAAGTTAAGATTGCTGAACTAATAGGCTCATTCTTCAACTTTTCCTAAATTATAATGAAGCTGCCTCATTTAGGCTTTTTAAGCCCATTTTTGTACTGCTGAAATTTATGGGTTTAGCCTATTTCCTTTTTGTATGCATTGCTTGTATAAATCTGTATCTACTGAACAACTTATGTACTTTAGCTTCTGAAACATCTAGATTTGCTTTCCTTTTTCTTTGAAGGAGTAGTGAGGCTGACTCAAAGAGGGGTGTTGGGTTTCAACCGAACCCGAAATGCAAGAAGAGGAAAGATGTCCAATGAACTCAATCAGAGGGAGTTTATGCATAGAAAAAGAATAAACATTTGTAAAGGGAACGGAGAGATAATTTGACTATGTAAATATTAAATTTAAATAACAAAGACATGAAGTAATCATGTTAAAATCTATACAATGGGAAATAAATAAAGGGTCTTGTTGTCCAACATAGCTTATGACAAAATTGAAGTAATAAACTGTAAAAGGACTTTTATTACATAATTGGCAAAGATCATCAAATTTAGCACATCAGTACATGACAAACAATGCAAGAAAACAACCATTGTTCAGAGGAAATTACAAGAACGCAAAAAACCTAGATTAGTCATTTCATTTAATTTAGATTTGCTTGTGCTTTGTAGAACATATAGTTGGTTGATTCAACTTCCATTTCAAGCTAGCAAATTTAAATTAAACAGGTTAATCTATAGCTAACACAAGATTTCAAAGGCTAGATTCTGAATTTTAAGCAATCAAAATTAAGACAAAAAAGATTATATGGAAACTCAACAAATAACTTAAGTCGAAGAAATAGCCATTTGTAGAGAAGCGAGCAGGAGACAACAAGAAGAGAGGGATATATTTAACTAGCACGAACGCAGAGCTTCGCCTGAGAAAGATTTTAAATCCCAAACAAAATCTAAAACCCACAAACCTCTCTTCTTAAAATAGATGTTGACAAATTATGAGTGTGTTCTTCGTCTTGAATGAAAATTTTGTTTCCCCCTTTCAAAAGACTTCTCTAAACAGTGAGGGGGAGGGGTTATAGAAGGAAGATTAGGTCAAATTTGTGGGAAAATATTAATGGAAATTGCAATGGAATTTGAAATTAAATACCTTGGATAAGGTAGAAGAGCTGGATTTGTACTGATATTGTACAATTATGAACAGATTGAAAATATGAGCCATTTGATCTCTAGAGAAGGAAGAAGAGGCACCAGAATGCTCCATAAAGGTGAAAAAAATTGTAGAGTTTTTTGGGAAAATTTCTGAATGTCTATTCATATCTAATACCATGTATATATACAAGCATAAATGTTGAATAAAACAAAAAAAAAATAAAGCGATAACAATATACACCTGTCACCTTCTAATTTGTAAAGAACCTAACCATATGTAACAAACTATTATTCCATCACATGGCTGACATGTGAGCCCATTATTCTAGACTGATCAGTCCAACGGTTCACATTTGACCCGTATCGTTTCTGATGAGAAGTTGAGATTACTCCATGTCATATTCAAATAAGTATTGAAGGATCTAGGTTTTCTGAAAGTTGTCTGAGATCTTTGTTCCCCTTCTTTCTTATTCGTTTTCTTATTTCTTCTGCTAAATCTTCAATGTTTCTTTGGGAGAATAAGAAGATGATGATGGAGAATTAAGAGTGTAAATAAAAGGAAGATGACTATTTGGATTGAAATTTTGACAGTATAGCCATATTGTGTTAATTAGAGAATTCAATGCATAGGACAAATTAATATTAATTAATTAATAAGCTTATTAATTTTAACAAGATAAAATTATTAACTTAAATATAAATGAATTAATATAAAATATATTTTAAATTAAACAAAACTAAATAAAAAACATTTAATTAAGAAACAAATCTTTGTGAGATTTTTTTCTAATATTTATAAAAACTAACAATTTTATGTATAATCATATAAATAATATATGTATTATTTAAAAATTATTAAGATGAAAAAATTACTTTAAAAAATAACATGAAAATATCTCTCTCGATGTGACCCGTGCAACATGTTTATTACATAACATCTTTAAATAATATTCTAATAATATCTAGAAGGAATGACTGGATGATTCGATATGCTATGATTTTCATTACAAGTCTCTTTGATAGAGAAGCAAAAACAAAAAAATGAAACCTTTGAGTTACGATGCACCAAAGGTGTTCTTACAACTTTAGATTGTTAGATGTCAGAAGGAAGCTCAAAAATGATAGACCACTCTGCAAATTTGTGTCTCAAAGGTGACAAGAAGCTTTGAATATGTATTTTGAGTTTACAACTAAACGAAAAAGTTCCGTGAGGTTCAACCGAACCGTGGGTGGCAAGAAGCTTTGATTCCGTTAGCACGAAAGAGTGTAATATTTCTTTGGTATGAGACTCCATGCCTTTTCTCTCAAAAGACAAGTAGCTACCTTAAAACTCTTTGTCCGCATTGATTATATATGAGAAGATAAATTCAAAATGTGACAAATTACAAGGGTAATGCCACGATGTTGATATCATCAGAGGGTAGTGTGAAGCAAGAACATTTGGAGGAGAAATGAGACAAATAAATTACCTGAATTAAAAATTCCCGAACATACCCTTTTTGATATAACAATACCATACAAAGATATTTATATACTTGTGAACCGTAGTTGCAATACATTCAGAGAAGACATCCATTTGGTGCTGGTCCTCTTGCTATTCATTATTTTTTTTAAAAATGCATCAAAATAAATGATAAGCTTAAACTACTTACAGTTTTGTTTTTTTGAATAGTGCTAGCCAAAATTATGACCAAATGAAATTGAAATAATATAAAAATATAGGTGCCGAAAGTATCAAAACATCTAGCTCTTCTTAGTAATTTTATGTTTTTTCTCTCTTACATGTATGAAAAAGATATGGAGAGAGGCTTCAAATTCAAATACACATTCAATACATACGATCAACTGAACCTAGCAACTGAAACTTTATCACTCTTTGGTCCAGCACGATAAGGAAGTGGTTAAAAAGATTACCAGTATGAAAATCAATAGGAATTATGAAAGCAAGAGGCATCAATAAATTTTAAAAAAAATTCATATAGTGAGGAATAGAAAAAGCCATACACCCCCCATGATAACAAATATCTCAAAGGGGAGTTATTGAGTGGACCTAATACACCGTTCTGGTTTACCTCAACTCCTTGAATTCAAGACTAAAAAATGGATGACCCTCGAAACCATAATCTGTTGATATACGGCGTAGATCCAGATGATTGATGGAAGAGAAGCTGGGATAGAAACCACAAAATGCCCCAAACTTCTCAATGAGAGTGACATGTTGCATTGACAACACCAAAAAAAAAAAAATAGTATAGAGAGATATATATATATATCTTATAGATATATATATATTATAATATAAGAAAACTATGTTAATAGTTTATATTTGGAAGATAATTATTATTTCTAGGTTTAAATATTCCTCTCTATAAATAGCATTACATTATTGGAAATTATATGGTTAGTGTTTGGTAAAAAAATATGGATGTGCAAGGTTTCCTTTTCCAAATTAGGAGTCTTCAATTGCCCAAAAAAATTGTCATCAATGTATGATGCATTATTCTCAATATTGGTAACTGTTATTGAAGACGCGTCAGTAGTCTTACTTATTCTTAGCTATATAGTTCATGGTTCTTGGGAGAAGAAGAGGAGAAATATGAGATTGGTCTTCTGTCCTAATATTCTATTGTGTTGGGTTTAATCGTTAAAAAAAATCGTTGGTAGGTTTCTAGCTCCTTGCTTTTTAACTAGTAGAGCTGTTGAAATCCAGGGGATACACCTATATTCATGAATTGGAAAATCAATATCAAAATAATCGAAACATACAATAACAAAATAGGGTATAATAAAACAAAAACAAAAAAGGACTTATGATGTCCAGTTAGATTTCAAAGCTCATGAGAAGATTGATGAGAAAGTGAGGAAAACTAGAGCCAAAAAAGAAAAATTTAAGAGGGAAAAAGGGCAGAAAGCCGGGATCACTTGGAGAGCCGAAAAGTGAAGGTGGAATTACAGTGAAGCATATAGGATCATTAAAAGTGAAGGTTGAATACACGTGTTAGCATTATAGATCATTAAAGACAAAATGCCACTAAAATAGGTCCACATTCATAGTTACAAAACTCACGGCAAACATTACTGTTAAAAATAAATATTGCACGGTTTTTTTTTGGTTGGCCTTATATAAAAGGGCATGCACACACGATTAAGTTACCATTATGATTCACACGAGGATTGAAAATATGGACTTTTCTTACATGTGATATTTGATAATATTCGTATTTTTGAATACATTACATACAATTGTCAAGAATTTTTATCTTAAGACAAAGGTTTCTCCAAATCTTACAGTGAATGAGTAATAAGGAGATTTTATGTATAAGAAAGAAATTTAAGAAAATTTCCACGAAAATAGTTGGTCAAAAATTTGAAGTTATAAAGAACAATATAAGAAATATAAAGAAGACATCAAAAAGCTTCAAACAACAACACTCCAAAGTAATGTGGGACATCACGTTCCTATAAGAACATAATTAACAAAATGCAAATGAAGGGCCTTCGACTTCTTTCTTATGAACCTCCATCAATATTTTTTATTATTATAGTATGTTGTATCATGTATATGTTAAAAATGACCCTAAAATTGTTAATATCATAAAAAAAATTCTCATTGTCTAGAATAGTTATTGTTATTGCTTAGGTTTCATATCAACGGTTCCAATTTATTTTGAATTCAATCCTAGTTCTTGTTACGGTTATAGTATGTAGTAACAAGAAAATTAATGCAGTGATCAACCAAGCAGTAGGTGACATCTAAAGGAAACATGACTGAATATTCTAAATCTAAATTTTGATATATAATATATTAAAATCTCACACCATAAGTTTGTGACCACTTGAGCTCACAAATATCCACAAATAATAATAACAAAGACGATCTTACTTTCCTAACAACCAAGAAGAAAAATATGTTGCTTAACATATTTTTCAAAAAGATAGTCTCTCAAGTTGTATCCTAGTTTACAGTTCACAACATCAATTGAAAGGAGTCAAAAGAAAGAAATATCACTACGACAAAAATGATCTTAAATGAAAATTAATAGTTCAACTGTCACTAATATGTATATTCAAAGGCAATAAATACTCTCTATAAATGTCCCTAAATTCTATTGAGACATTCTAATGACAATTAGTTTGTCACGCCCCAAGCCTATACCCTCGGCTGGAATACCACTCGAGAACCATTATTGGCTCCAAGCGAACTCTTGGTCTGATTACTTACACTATGAAAAATATCAGAAATAACCTCAAATAAAGAAGTTATGAAAATTTTTGGAATATCTTTAAAGAAAGCATTCAAACTAGCCCAAAATGGATACTCAAGTCTCATAGCAAAAAAATTAAAACACAAAGTTAAATGACTCATAACTAATTATCTTACTATCTCTGAAGACTCTAAAACAACATAGATGGATGTTGGAACAAACCCCACAACATACTAATGAACTGAAAATAAAATTGAAAGCAACAAAAGGAGTCCTCTGAAATGCTTACTGAATCAACGATGCACTGGCTGTCAATCCTAGTAACCTATGTCTGTATCATAATAAGATGTAGACCAACTGGAATCTGTACATTGAATGTACGAACATGCGAGTTGGAATTCTATCACAACATAGGCTTGAAATCAATCTGAATAACTTACCTAACTCAACTGAACTCATTTCAATATAAAGCGATTTTAAAGCAAGTGCAATATAAAGAAAATCTATTTAAACATGATATCAGCTTTGTATGTATGCAAAGATACAATAAAACTCTGAGATGTATGTAAATATACAAATAAATTATGTCTATAATAATGCAATTACTTATGTGAGAGTTTCTCTAACCGACAATCATCACATAAGAGCTATAGTGATGATACAACGTTTTGCCTCAAGTATCCAGGATCGTCCTATACTTTGCCATCAGTATAGAACCTTAACTTTCAAGTGGATTTACTAGTCTATGCTAAAAAGGGCTAAAGGAATCATGTAAAAAGTATGACCATTTTCTACCCATGGTGGCTACATGGTTTATGGGGTTGTGAGTTGTTTGAACTCTCCCCGATATTGGTGCTCAATACTACTTAAAAAAATATTATCGTAGCTCTTATGTTTTAAAAATATACATCCTTCTGTGATTTGAGTTTAATGCTAAAAAAGGCTACCTTGGAAATCATAATTGCCCTTCTTTCTTTATTATGAAAGCATATCCTCTTTTCTGAAAACTAGGCTAAAGGTCTGGAATCTCAGTTTCCATTCTATAAATGTGAAAACTTTTAAACTTCTAGAGAGATACCCTAGTTCTCAATTACGTTTTTGGAATGAACTTCAATTTGAACTCTTTGCTTAACTGAAACTTCAAGTCTTAAAACAAAGTTTAAAAACGTTTGTGAAAGACTTATTGAAATTCCTTTAAGGAAATTATCTTGACTCTTTACTTCACTTTAACTTTTCTGAATTGAATTATGGATTCAAGGATCGTGATTTGCAATAGGAATGATCTCATGATTTTTAGGAATAATTTTAGATACCTAAACATGAGAAAATATTAAAAAATAGAAATATGAGGATGGGTCCGCGACACGAAGAAGCATTGAAATTTTGGTTTCAAAAATAACTTTTGAGGTTGAAAGGTCCGTGACCTCTCTTCTATGTGAAACGATTTTTCTCAAAACTGGGAACTAGCTCTTCGACGTGCCCATAGGTACCAGATTTGCCCAGCGAAAGTTACTTATTCGTTTTTCATCTTTAAGCCCTCCAAACTTCTTGGGTTCTTTCTCCAAATACTTAGAATCATTTATACCATCAAATAATATCAGTTTCTACTTAAAAAACACAGCTAAAAACATGAACCGATCTCAAGGAAATCTAATCAACACAGTCAAGAAGAACTCAAACGAAATTTATCAAGAATTCAAGGATTTACTTTCAAATCTAATAACTTCGCTGAAATTGAATCATAATTGGCGCATGGGTGAACTAACCAAAATCTTTGTGATCTCACATACCTTTGTAGTGATCACCCCGACAAAAAATCCACAAGCTAATCTCAACGAAACTTAAAAGGATCTCAAACATTCTTCCCTTTCTCCTCTTTTCTACTTTCTCCAAGCTCTAGCATGAAATTTACTTTTCTAAAACTGACTAAAATATAACTTAACCCCAAATAAACTCCTAAAAATAAATTACAATAATTAGCCAAGGAAAATACTAAATTAACTTTCAAAAATCCGGATTTATACTTTCCTTAATCAAACATTCCAACTTCAAAAGGGGATAACTTACTCATTCGAACTCGGAATCACACAAACTCGCTGCCGTTGGAAATATCATTCAAAGAGATCTTCAACCATATCATAATCATGAATTAGAAGTTTTGAAATTTACCAAAAATTCACTTTTTCTAAATTAAGTAACTTTTTAAATTTTTAATTATTTCCAAAAATGATTATTTCCTGTTCTTAGGTTCTTCCTAATTATTTTAAATTTCAAGATTTTACACATTTAATATCAATAGAGTCTCTAGCACTCTTTTTTAATATGCATAATTATTGCGGATAAAAATTATTTTGTTAGGCCAAAAAAGAGAGGAAAAAGTATGACAAATTAGTCAACTTGCGATTAAAGAAGTGGACTAATTGTCTCTATACAAATATTCTTGGAAGAGTGCAATAACATACAAATATCGGTACCTAAGATATAACAATCAAAATAATATACAAAACTATGACAAGCAATAGAACAATCTGTTTGATTCTTTTAACAAACTTCACATTTTGTTTCGTATTAGTTATTACATATTTTTTGTTGTGTGTTATCAAATAAAGCACAACCCACAAGTAATTATTCCAAAAGCTATATGAAGAAACCTGTAGAAAAGGAAAAAATAGAAGATCAATTTTCAGCCATTCTTACTGTAACTTTTAACCCGGTTAAAAAAAAAAGTCACCGAAATAGCAAAAAAATTACAATACTTACATGAATAATTATGACTTACAGTAAATGATTAAGATTCATGAAATAGGAGAAAATAAACTTTCAGGAATGTAACACAGTTCATAAGAAGCTTAATTAATGTATTTGAATTCGAATGCTATATAGTGGGAAAAAAACTACAAATAGTAATGGCAGAAATTGAAGGTTGCTTACTAAAGAACTAAATGTAATGAATTCAACCATTTCACCAGTGTTATGAGTTGTGAACTGAGAGGTGCAAGAGTACTAATGTTGCATTGCACTTGAAATTAATTTTCTTTGATTATTCTTCTTCTTTTGGTGCCAAGAAATAATAACTACCATATCAATAGAAAAGGGAAAATAAATGCTAATATTCCATACATACCTGTCATCAACATTTTCTCAC
Source organism: Solanum habrochaites (assembly GCA_027704765.1). Lineage (NCBI taxonomy): Eukaryota > Viridiplantae > Streptophyta > Magnoliopsida > Solanales > Solanaceae > Solanum > Solanum habrochaites. The sequence goes on from JAKWJA010002493.1 coordinate 28,866,076, forward strand.
TCACGAACCAAAGGAACAATATAGGAAAGCCTATAATAAGGTATTTAAAATGAAATCTCCAAACATATGGTATGACTAAATGGTTTTTCTACCTCGAGTAAATCAAGCGAAATAGGAGGAGTAATAAGAGACAAATATGGTAATTGGGTAGTAGGTTTAATGGGAAATATATATGAAGCAAAAAATATTATTTCTAAACTATTGGCTCTTCATGAAGATTCTGCTATTGCACTAGCCTAAAATCTATCGCTACTTCAAATTAATGGAGACAGTCTAGATATGCTTCACTTTCTATAAAATGATCATCCATCTTACTCTAATATTTTGTTTAATTGAAGGGAACTGATACTCAACCTTAGGAACCCTCTGGTGCAACATATCGATATAGGTAAGTAAATCAAGTAACTGATACCTTTGGTATAGAGGGGTCTAGATTGAACAAATCTAACTCTTATGTTTTTTGGACATTAACTTCATTTATTGTATCTAGTAAGATAGACGCATACAAAGTAAGAGATCTTCGTATTAGGAATAAAAGGCTGCCTGTTGGAATAATAATCCAATGTTGGAGTAGGAATTCTTAGTTCTTTGAGATTTGTTGTTTATGATATTACATATTTACCGTTAATTAGGATTATCAGAGAAGTTCCTAATCCTATATTACTTAGGTTCTACTATTATAAATGGATGAGTCTAATTAAATATCTGTACGTAGTGAAATACAAGAGATTATAAATAAAATATTTTCTTTCAAATTGGCATTAATGTTTCTATGGTCCTGGTAGATGATCTTCGAGTTTCCACTTTCGACAGGTGATTATGATCCATATATGTTGGTTGTCTAGCCAATGATCACGTCAAAAAAACCCGGATGAATGATATACGTGAACAATATGCTAGGAGGAAAGATTTAAAGAGGCGTTGATTTAATGAAGTGCAACCAAGCCCAAGAGAACGAAACTCTTCTCTAAATTAAAAGTAATGGAAAGTGAAAAGGAAAAAATAAGGAGGGGGGAGGGTTTCATGCTCCGAGCTTATACTCTTGGCGGGACTGACACTCGAGAACCATTGTTTGCCCAAAGCAAACCCTTGGTTTGACTTACTTACTCAATTGAAGACTTTAAGTAATAAGAAAGGAATTCAAATGCTAAAAAATTTCATTGTCACAAACTGAGCTCATAATGTTTTAAAAATAAACATTTAACTTAGCCAAAGTGGAAACTCAAATATGAACATTAGCAAGTAACAAGATAATGAAGAATGAACTAACATCTGACTAACTATCTATGAAGCCTCTAAAACAAGTTAGGTGGATGTTGGGACAGGCCCACGACTTCCTAATGAACTGACTAATTATTAAATCAATGAAAAAGGATCCTCTTAAAGGAAGGAGGCTCAACTGGATCAGCGATGCACTGGATCCTGACCTCATTACCTGCCTCTGCATCATAAGACGATGCAAACAAACTAATATTAGTACATTGAATGTACAAGTATGCGAGTCTAAATGATAAACATAACATAGGCTTGAAAAGAATCTGAGTGAAATACTTACCTGGCTCAACTCAACATAACAAAATTGATTTCAATATAAAATAGTGTAAATAAATGCAGTATAAAGAAAAACTTTAAACATGGTTTTCAATTCTCCATAATTAAAAATAAAATAATAACTCTCTATGCATGCAAGATACAATATGAATTATGTTTGAATATGAAAATACAAATATTTCTTATGTATATTAAATACAAAATATTGTTGTAGGAGTTCCTCTAATCAGCAACCATCACTTAGAGATATCTTGATGATATAGAGTTTTGGCTCATGCTTACAAGACCGATCTATACCTTGTCATGAGTATAGAATCTGAACTACTAAGTAGATCCACTGGTCTATGATAAAAACACTTTAGTAATTATCTAAAAAGTATGAACCTTTTTCTACCCATTGTGGCTACATGGTTTATATCGGCTCGGAGTTTTCTGAACAATCCCACGTATCGGTGCTCAATACTACTCCCAAATTATACTAGCTCTTTATGTTTAAAAACGTAACTTCTTTCTTTGATTTGAGATAATTTTTCATAACTTAGCTCAAACGCTATCTTGGAAATCTCAGTTTCCTCTTTTAGGGACAATTGACATTTAGCTATTAAAAATGAACTCTTTATTGACAATTACATTAAATATTAAATATCTGATAAAAAAGTTCAATTCGTTTTCATTCAATAAATCTAAGTACTTTTTCATCCACAAAATTTCAAAATCCCAAAATGCTCGATCACTCTTTCTCCATTCCCATCCGAAGGACAACTCCAAGATTCACAAAATTGATCTGAAGTTTCATCTTCTTAGTCTTCAAGTTCGTAGTTTCCATCTCCGTATCCTTCATCCGCCATATATTTCTCACCCTTAGTCACAACCTAATGGTTAGCCGATGCGCTCTGATTCTTTTGTATGTGAATGGACAATACTGACTGTTTTGTGCATCAGTAATCAAATTGTGATATATGAGGATTGTAGTGTAGAGTAGTTTTCTGTGAGAGTTGTATTTTGTGCATCGTGTGTTGTCCTAAGCCGCCTAACCCAAAAATCAAGCTCTATCCCTTCCTTCAACATAATTTCCGCAAGCTGATACAAGTCCTACTTGTATTAGATTTTGCTTTATATTTTCATTTGTTGTATTTCAGTTTGCTAGGTATCTACTGCAGCAGTGTGTAATGCTAAATCCAATTGTTTTCTATTTTATGCTTTTCTTTTACAGATTATCCTTTTACTTATATGGATGTTTTGTGTATGATTATGAAATCGTAATATAGGAGGATAAGTAGTGTGTGTAGTTTGTAGATACATGTACTGTGAATTAAAGAGATAATGGAAGAATTAACATGTAATGAGTAGAGCTAAGTTGTGGTTTTACTATTCAAAAATAAGGGAAAAAGAGTAACAGGGAGAATTGCGTACCACAAAGGAGATAATAGAGCATTTTAAGAGGCATAATAAAGACACACACAATTCAACCTGAAAACCAAGCTGGGGTACAACCTCTACATGTAGATTCCAATTTGGTGTCTCCTCCCTTTAGGATGAATTAGAGAACAACTAGTGTAGCAAGAATTGCTGCTAAATACTACAATTCATGCACTAGTTTTCAATCTCAACGCTTATTCCTATGTTTTATTACGTGCTCTATGTGTACCATTTTCTTTTTCTGATAAGTCACGATATAGAGCAAGAGCTAATTTCAAAAATAAATATGGTCATTAGTAGCCCCAGGGTATTCAACTCAAGCAGTTAAAACCCCTGGGACAGACCTGGCAGAAGAAGGTAAAATATATGTGCAATTATCTTCTTGAATTCTTGTTCACAAATTTTCCTTTCCATGTGTTGATTTGAAGATGAGTTTAAGATGTTAGCTCAAACTTGATATGAAGTTTTGATGATTTTAAAAACTTATTGATCTAACAAGGAACCAGATTCATTTTATTGGAACTGCCGACAGTGAGATGAATGATAAACTCAGTGTGAGGTATATTTGTGTGCTATCATCAAAAAAAGGAAAAATGTTATATTCTAGGTGTTCTGATGATCCTCACGAATGAGAGGACCTGGTCCCTGTTAGAGTGCTCTCGTCCAGATATAAATGGGGTAAAGCCGTAAAAGTTGTCATGTTAGGTTGTAGGTGAAAAGTCCAGCGTCCTACACCAATAAGGAGAGCGGACGAGATTATATGTTTTCGTATCTCTCTAATGTAGGGACCTGGTCCCTGGCAGAGTTCTCTACATCTGATACATAATGGTGTACAACTATAAAGTTAACCTGTCAGTGGTAGGTGAGGCGCCAGCGTACTGAACCAATCAGAATGGAAGAGGATTTTTATCCAACAATTAATAACTCTTTATGGTTGATACTTTCAACATGACAAACAACATATTAAGTTAATTCATTGAAGAAGAGAGAGAGAGGCAAGCCTTTGTCAAGAACTAAAGCATCAAAGAACGCAGCAAGGGACCTGGTCTCGAGAAGTCTGCGCATAAGAAAAGGACGAAAAGACAACTGTCAAAATCTGCCAACTCTGAGGGGTTGGTGCATAGCTTATCATAACAGCAGACTCTCATCCAATAGCCTCGTCCCAAGGGTTTTTTTTCATTTGAATATATTCTATTCTCCAACAACACAAACACAAGTTTTGGAAATCATAGGATTATATCTTACATTCTTACATTGTAAATATGTTTCTAATTTATAAAGGATTCAGGAGATGGTTCAGGTTTGTAAAATCGAAATCTTTAAGATTAAACTGATTTAGTGGGAAACATTGTTTTGAGTGCTTAGCCCAAATTTCTATGTCATCTAGAGTTAGGTGGGTTATGGTCGGGTGGTATACGATTAGCAAAGTCTAAGTTATCTAGGGGTGATAGATTAGTGGGCGGTGTTGTATCCGCTTAGGCTCTTCAAGTAATAGGTAGATTACTTGACTGTGAGATTAATAACTTTTCCTCACATTGTTTGTAACCGGCTTTCACTTATTCCTTAGAAGATTAGTGAAGATGGTTAAAAATCCTATGCAATAGGTCGTGGTTTTACTCCCTTGAGCAAGGAGGTTTCCACGTAAAATCGTTGTGTAAATTTTAGTTACAGCCATTTACTTTCTGCATTTGTTTCAACTACTGTTCTTGATGAGTCAACGGACCTGGTCTGTTGACGTATACTAGATGTTGATCACTGTCTGTGCTTAGATTCTGTTCTTACTGTGTCACGGGACCTGGTCTATTAACTGTTAGTGGACGCACTCATTCCAACACCATGGATAATAATGTTTTGTCCTTTTTCATTAGCTGTTTTTTTTGTTCTCTTTCTCTCTGGAAGGAGTTGGAGCTCGTTTCGTTAAGTTTGTGAGATTGTTCATAATATGATAAGTCAAATCTAGTAATACATCCTCAGAGTCTAGTTAATCATAGATATGGTTGTGAAGTGTTAACGAAATGATATGGACCCAGGGATCTTGATTTGTGGAATGCATGAAAAAGGGTACAAAGAATCTCTTGAGGCCTTCAATGAAAAACAGAAGGAAAAAATCCAGCTAATATCAAGATTGATGGAGGTAACTGTAATTTACAAGAACTTTGTATTTATTTTCGTATTCACAAACATTCTTATATGTTGATTGATGTATGTGCAACTGATGGGTGAAAGCGAGAAAATGAGGTTGAAGAAGTTGGAGGATCTGCGCAAGAGCATTGAAACAATATAATGAATAACCAGTAAAATCTCCCCTGACTACTTAGGATTGTGTGATGTATTTAAGAAAGTTCTTTTACACTATATATATGTGTGTGTGTGGCGTTTGATTGTATTTCTTTTTCTTTTGTTGAGAGACACTTGAAAAAGCTCCCTTGTAAGGTACTTTCACTTTCCAAACCATCTTCATTGCCAACAACCCATCTGATTGTTGGAGGAATTAAGATCGCTGTAAGTAGAATTAACAGTGTATTTTCCTTTACTGTCACACTGCCAAACCAAACTTACTGTCTTCTTCTGTTAAACCATTTAACTTGATTGTTGCATTGTTCTCTAATGACTGTCACAAGTGAGTTCTGAATTTTTTCACGTCCTTCATAGACGACTAAAGTTCGTAGACCTACTTTATTAAAAGATGTTTGGAATCTACCACCAGGGAAGACAATTGTTGTGTCATTTAATAGTCGTAATCAGTCAATTGGAAAAGAGGGATCAATGCTGGCTAGCTTTCTAGGGATCTTTGTTAGAACTCCAGATTTGACACTGTTAAATGCAAATGACTGGCTGAGTGTTTGATGACGAAGAAAAGACAAAGTTGGTGGAATTTGTTAAGGTATAAAATTATTATTCTTAACAAGTATCATTGCTTTCTTATACATGATATTATCTGGTTAACTTTTACCAATCTTTTCGGAAAAAGTTCCCCATACCAATATGCGGAGAAGAGTTAGTGAAAAAGTCAATACAAAAAAAATGGAGGGACTATAAATGCGACTTGAAGGCGATGTAAGTGACCAAATATAAGACCAAAGATGCCTTGATGAAAAATGGACCAGCTCAGATACCAAGGGATCAATGGAATGGTCTCGTTTTGTATTGCGCTAATACACTGTTTGATTCCTATTATCATGGATGAGATAAGTCATGTACAATATATTCCTACGAAATTAAGCAGGCCTCAAAACAATGAAAGTACTACTAGACAGGTATGTCTTGTCCAAATCTATTTCCTTGTTATACTGAATTTTGAGGCTATTGTCTTTGTACGTCACATTGTAGTCCTTCAAGATGATAGTAGGAATGTCGTTGTCTCTGCAAAATCATGTCTTTAAATGTGCAAGATGCTATGGCCTGTGGGTTTTGTTTGATTTTCTATGTTCTATTGAATGTATGTTGAAAGTTCAGATTTTGATAGTCATGTGTGTGTTGGGGTGGCTCGTTCAAGTTGCTGTATGGATTGTTTTTCTCTGCATATCATGCTTGAGATAATCTTGATGTTATGGCTTTTAAGAAACTTAACAGTAAATACCTAGCTCTGGCTGTCCAGAAGATTACTCTAAATTGAGACTTAAATGATAGAACTCGTTGTGCTTTGTTATTTATTTTATTGGGATCACACAGCTCGAACTTTTTACTTGTCATTCAGATATGTGATATGAAAGAGATCCCTTACTGAAGTGATAATTCTGAATATATTGTTGGAGATTGCAATTTGAAAGTAAATTTGCAATCAACTTAACAATAAACACGCTCTGATTGTCCAGAAGATTATTCTAACTTGAGTCTTTACTGATAAAATTTGTTGTGTTGTGTGTAAGGCCCTAAAACCCAATCCAACAAAGGGTTTTTCTGAACAAGTCATATGTCAAGCATTTGAGTATAGTCAACAAGTTAAAGTTACTATGAGATCAATAATATTTTCTGAGATTTTGCTTGACGGTTAATGTACATTAGTTTTTGAGTTGGTGTGTAGTAACACTACTACTTTAGACTTTCTATAACATCTTATATATGAACTAGAATGGTTGTGCAGGATGTATCGTCGAGGGTATGACGGTTCGTCGTAGATGTATGTTAGAAGACACTTAGAAAAAGTTGGAGACCCTTAGGAAAAGGGTCTTCGACAACCATGACGGTTGTTCTAGACTAACCGTCATGGGAACGACGGTCTGTCGCATGTGTCCGTTAGTGGACACTTAGAGAAAAAGAATAGTGGGGTGTTGGAACAGATCCTATGACAATCCGTCATGGATACGATGGTCCATCATTGAGGTCTTGTTTTGTCATTCAGTGACAGAACTAAGGATACCACAATCATCCCCTTATGACTTAAATGGGACGGACCGTCGAGGGTATGACTGTTCGTCGTAGATGTCCATTAGAGGACACTTGAAAAAAAGGAGACACTTAGGAATAGGGTCTCTGACAACCAGAACATTCAGCGCTTCGCGCAGTGGTGAACTACATCAATAATAAACTTCTGAACATGTATTAATATAAATGCTTTTTTCAGAGGGTACAACCCTATGATAAATGGTCAAGAATATTTTATACAAAAAAGAGATGAATTGTATTTTTAATCATAAACGAAGAAAATTTGATTCTCAGTGTTTATGAATTTTGTTATTAATTCTTCATTTTATTGTAGTCGTTTATCAGCAAAGTATTAAGAAAAGATATGTAATTGTTTCATTGTCTATATTTGTATTTTTAAAAAGTTGTACAAACATTTGATTCATCAATAGAGATTTTCTCTTATTCAAGGCCTCTGCATACATAATCTAAATATTATACATCTTATATAATTAGTTGTCTAATTGATAAGTTAATTAAAATATAAAAATACATCCCCTGAAGTTCAATGAAATTACGTAAGTCGCTCAAATAATTTGGATTAAATGGTGTCTTGACATGTCCCTTATTCAAAATCATACGCACTCGATGACACTACTTTGATATCCAAAAACTCATATTTTGTTGTTTATGTTTCGATCAATATAGTTAAAAGTTTATTATTTGGAACTTCCATTCTAAAATTTATAAGAAGATAATTATTTCTTGAATATTTGGTTGATATAGATTCATCCTACTTTGGGTAATTGATTGGCTCCAACCCAACATTTGAACCCCAAACGTTTGATTTAGGTTGAGTACAATACTTACCATCCCACTACATTTCTTTATTTTTTGGATGTCACTAATTAATTTAATGCCTCAATAAGATAGAAAGTTGAATTAATGAAGCACCAAGGTAGTGTGGAACCACCATAACTTTTGAACACTCAAAGTCCCTTCTTACCCATCCCGTGGATCTTTTAGCCATTGAAAACACTATATAAATCAAACTCATTTTGTTTTACAAGTTTAAGAATTCTAACCTACATGATATCAATAGTCTAATGAATACATCAAACTCTGGATTTACATATCTTTTCTTCAACATAATGATGAAAAGCATAAAAATGACCAACAAAGTTTAAAACATGTACTCAAAATAAAAATTAATAACATAAGTATAAATTAATGACCGTGAAAAGCATATAAGGATATGTCATAATTAAATGAAACATAAAGGAAAACCTTAAGCCCACTGAATGGACATTGCCCCGTTAAGAAAAATTTTTCATTCTAGTATCAAAGCTTTAAAGGAATATATTATCTCGGGACAGAAAGATTCTATTCACAAGTGTGTTGATACAAGAATGATGGTGTCAGTGAGCCACTCTACACGAGCAAAGTACACAAATATATAATTGTGCAGAAGAAGAAAAAAGTTCAGAATTTTCGTTGTTTCAAAATTAGAGTAACCCCTCTATTTATAGACTTCAAAGGGTAGCTTGAATAAATGTTTATTGTGCCTTATCGAAAAAGTAACAATTTTTCATTAAAGTTGCAATTCTTTATAGTAGAAACTCTACATTAAAGTTGCAACTCTTCATAAAAGTTGCAACTCTTCATTAAAGTTGCAACTCTTCGTAAAAGTCACAACTTTTCATAAAATGTCACAACTTTTTATAAAAGTCGAATCTTTTATAAAAGTCCCAACTTTTCATGAAAGGTAGGCTAATTTTGGAAATAAATAATTTAAAAGAGAATCCTAGTTTGTGGTGGCGCTAGATAGGCGGACCGAAGGTTCTCTTTTATATGAATACATGATTGCTCGGTGAATTTGAGAAGGCATTACTTCAGTTTATTCCTCTTGTTAACTAGGATATTGCTTGTCAGTTGATTCCTTAGTTGTGATATGAAATATTATATGTTAACTAGGTACATGACGGGACCATGGTTGGTGTTTTTCTACTGCGTCTCTATTTCGAAATTTAGTCACCTAGTTCTTTGTGAGTAAGATACATAATTGGCATGTCAATTTTTTGTCGTCTAACCATCTACTGCTATATGTGTACAGTGACACACTCATTTAAATGGTGAGATTGTTCAAGGAATGACATACTGATCGAGAAAGCTATCACATTTTGCATTAGGGAACAAACACTTGCTTAATTGCCTTTTTTTTTTCTCCAATGTTGTTGAACACAATTTTTCCATTTTGATAATTCATATTTTTTTACTGCTACAAGATAAGAAATTGAATGTATTAAGATCGTCTGTTCTTACTATTTTAAGTGAATTACATTGTTTTGAGTTTGGTAATTTTTCTTTGTTACCTTCAAACTTATTTATCTTATGAATTATATTTTTTAGGTTATAAACGAGGGTTAAATATGTTAATTAAGGTGAATTTATGATCAGTTTTTGATATTACAATAACTGCTTGAGGAGCAATTATTATCTTTGCCGGCAATAACAAATGACATAAAATGTGCTTGCTTCTAAAGTATCTTTTAATGGCAATAGTAAAGGACACATTTACCAGCAATAATAAGGGTTTTTACCGGCACCCGACATACATGTCACTAAAGGTTTTAGCGACATTGGATCCAATGACATTTAATCAAATGTCGGTAAATGTATTTGTGGCAATAACTATTGCCGCTAAAGGTCCTCTACGGTGTAGTTTTATTAGACTAGCAAAGAGACTCCATGACCATATGTGTTCCTTCTCAATTATTATATGTATATATTAACTGAGTCTCCATTTTCGTTAAATATTGCCACATCTCTTAGAAGCTTTGTGTAGTATCTAACAAAGCAATTGAATATATAGTTTCCATGCACACTATCATTTCTCTTGAAGTTCGTCCTCCTTTCCAACTACTCATACTAGATGAATTATTGAAATATCATATCAAAACATTATGAAACTAGTAATATAGTAGACCCTTCTATACATTAATACAAAATCAGTGGGGTCATTTGATTGCTTACTAGCTACGTGGGATCATAATGCAACAATTGTTTATGCATGATAAATAATGACAAAATTGTTATATGGTGATTAACACGAAAGGATACATAACCTAGTGTTTTTGTCTCTGCTCGAATCCACTTCATTGACCACTTGGTCACATCCTTGGGTGCCACATAATGTGTTAATTAGTCATAGTATAGTTTTATGACTTTCCACAACACTTAATAGGAAGAGAGAGAGAGAGGAGTTAATTCTGAAGGCACCTTGATATAACTAAAGAACATTTTCCAGCAGCAAATGCAATGATCATATTTACACCATGGAAACAGTCTCAGAGCAATTACCTCGCTGCTAAACAACAAAAGCAACGTGTAGCACACATTCCTCAAATGGTTGCCCCAGGTCCTGAAACAATGACATGTTCACACTTCTCCGAATATAAGTACATTTACGACATATCACCTGAGATAAACAGAGACTTCATATACATAATCGTGAACAAAATTTTAAATTAACATTACCAGTTTGTTTTTTATTTTGGCCAACTTAAAATAGGAATCCTTCAAGCAACTATTCATACTTTCCAAAACGAGTTTTCTCCACTCACTCAGCGGATCGCCGTTTGTATCAGTAGTCGGGCTCGCTAAAATCACTCGACAGATCACCATTTGTATCATTCAGCTCATCTAGCTTGATGTGTTTGAACTTAAATGGGCAAACTAGATGGAATACGCTCTTCATGCTCAGTGAATTGTCGAATATCACCTTGTGCACCTAAGATAACCTTCAAGTTTACTCTTCAGTCTGTCACTTTTGGTGATACATTTGGGTTCACCAATTTACTTTAAAACTTTGACATTAGACAATCTCCATTTTGGCGAGATTCAATTATTTGGGCAATTCTCCCTTTCGATTAGGAAAACATTAGGTTAGTGATTTCTACTATTTTCAGTGTTTTTGGCCTTTGTTTAAAATATTCTTCCTTGACTTGTGCTTTAGACTTCGTAGTTTTAAATCATCTACATAACAATTAACATACTTAGATTACATACTTTGGAAAATAACAAACAATCACCTAGAAGCCTTGAAAACATCAAAGAAAGCTAATTTGCCTTTTTAAAATTACCTTGGCTTGTTCTTGGTATAAATAATAATGGAAATAAAATATCAATCAATAATGGCTTAACAATACCCACCGTGTAACGAAATCCTAAACCCCGAGAAAATTCATGATCATTCTACCCCACATGGGTTCTTTTTACATCATTAATGCAAGTTTAAAACCTTCTCCCAAGAGTAACCCTCTAGATTCTAAGACTTAAGAATTAATTTACAAGTTAAGAGGGTAAATAACAAACCTATGTCAAAGAAATTAAGGGAAAAAACAGTAGAAGAATACCCTAAATCTCCTTCTCTCTTCCCAAGAACAAAAGGCAGAAAATAACAGGGTTTTGAAAATAAGAGGGACTTCAAACACCCATCGATTGCAAACCCTACAAACTTTTTGTTGCTAGTGTGGAAAATATGACGCCAAAGCGACAAGACTCTGTAATTATGAGTTCATCAACATCTTGGAACAAACATCCAAATTCCGAACAGACCCTTGGGACTAATTTGGAGTCCTGCACGTGAAAAATGAATATACTACCCCACCAAAAATGGTATTTCGAGAGTCAATAAAATGAATCAAAAAACCAACGGAAGTTGTCTCACTTAAAAAATTACCCAACTCAACACTATAGAAAAAAATAGTTTAAAACAAGCAACCAAAACCTTTATAAATATGTTTATTGTTTTGTATTTTGTATGAGTAACTTTCATATGAAACACACAAAAAAATTGATAATATATTACTCCCTCCGTTTCACAAAGAATGACCTGGTTTTACTTGACACGGAGTTTAAGAATATAGAAAAGACTTTTGAATCTTGTGGTCCTAAATTAAAGTTAGGTCAAATGTACAAAATTTTCTTTTGATCATGTGACCTTAAATATTTCACGTAGAAAGCCGAAACTAAAATGTTACAAAAAAAAAGAATGAGGTCATTCTTTTTGAAACATACTAAAAAGAAAATGAAGTCGTTCTTTTTTAAACAGAGGGAGTGTTATTTTTTTAGACAAAAGTAGAAATAGTTATAATCATAGAAGTAGTTTCACTAATTAAGGTGAACCATAGAGTTTCACCAAATATAGAGAAACCAAATCGAAACTAGAGCGGAAAATACTTGATTTCTCACCAATTCATTTCTCACTTCTCAAAAAAATCATTTACAAAAAAGAGAAACATGTAGGCACCACTGTTGTTTCCAAAATGTGCGGTTAGTAAAGATCCATTCCAGATCGGTACAGTAAAGACTAAATAAGGCAGCTTCCAGTCATTTCAAGCGTCCTTGCCCATTTTTGGCTACCTCCATCCATTTATGCGGACCTCTACAGACATTCGACAACCTACAAAAACTCCAAGGAATACCAGATAGGATTACATCAATCAATTTCTAGTGAATTCCAACCATTTTTTGTAACCTCCATGGACTTCTAGCGACATCCAACAATTCAAGCGACACAAAATTTAGGTTTGTGCAATCTTTAAACCTCAAAGCACTACTAGATCTATCTCAACATTCTCTTGATCTTTATCTTCAAAGAATAAATAGAATATATAAGTGACTCTATGTCTTAACATTACTATATCTTATTCAAAACATAGTTGCACATTTTGTTGTTTAAATCCTATGAATTTCAGAATCTTCCCTTGATATACAATGGAAAGAAATCAAGGGAAGATTATAAATCCACAAGCTTGGAAAAATATACCCCGCAACTAAATTCTAAATAAGATATAGATAGGCTAAGATATAAAATAATCACTAATACATTCTTAAAAAAGAAAGATCAACAGAATATCGAGATAGACTTGGTAGAGTAGTTAGATTTGAAGATAGCAAGAAAATTAAATTCGGGTGTCATCTGAATTGCTAGATGTTGCCGGAGGTACAAGGAGGTAACAAAAAAGTGGTTGAAAATTACCGGAAATGGATGGATGTAGCCTTATTTGGTCCTTATTGGAGTTGTATATTGTCGGATGTCCTTAGAGGTCACCATAAATGGCTCGAGGTTATCAAAAATGACTAAAAGTCATGGGAATTACTCGAAGTCGCCCTATCTAGTCGTTACTAGACATATATGGAATGGATCAGTACATTATTGACCACACATTTTGGCAACAATAGTTTTGACGGTAGTTGAATTTTGTTGGTGGTGAGAGAGGAGAAGGTGAAAAAGAAAGAGGACAATACAAAAGAGAAAGAGATCAAAGCATTTCCGAAATGAAATATCAATTGATAAATGAAAGTCAACAAATATTAACTACAATCTAATATAGAATTAATTCATTTATATGGAAGCATAGAAAAAAATATTAATTTTTTGAGACAAAAGTAGAAATAGTGATAATGATAGAATGAGTTTTCACAAAGAAAAAAGAAACCAAATTGAAATGAGGATGAAAACTCTTTGGTTCCTCACCAATTAAGTTCTCACTTCTAAAACTAATATTATTTAAAAACACAAAAGAAGGGAAACTTGTTGGTACCAAGTGATAAAATTTGTTTTGCATAAGCACATGTTTTGGAAAATTATATATATGGACTAAAATTAAATTATATCTCTCATTTTTTGTCTTTTCTGGCGAAAGATACTCATACAAAAAATAAAACAATGAATCTGTTGATAAATTAGAAAATGGACAATCCATACATAAGGATCATTTTAAGCATAACTCTACTCATTAGTGTTATATCACAATTTTACTTAGAAAAAATAATTTTAAAAAATAATACTTATAAATAGAGTCGTCACTTTATCTTTTAAAGAAATTAAGAGAACTTCATTCTAAAGACTTTAACAATGAATATAGTTATAAATTAGAAAACGGACAATTCATACATAAGGATAATTTTAAGCATAACTCTACTCTATAATGTTTCCCTATCATTAGTATTATGTCACGATTTTACTTAGAATTTTTTTTTAAAAAAATAATACTTAGAAATAGAGGTGTCACTTTATCTTTTAAAGAAATTAAGAGAACTTCACTCGAAAGACTTTTAACAAAATTACGTCTAAATTTTTCTTAGAGAAAAGGGTACAGGGTTCTTATTTACACATCAAGAAAGTTTAAGACACTTAAAATGTCCGCTAACACAGAGTTATCTGGTGCGTTGAAATTATTTAAGTAAAAATAATTAATTAAGGTAAAAATATAATAAAGGTATTTAAGGGAAAATTTGATTTTAAAAATGAAAAAAAAACAAATGGTTTAACATTAGTTAAAACCATAACCAAAATGGTCAATTGAGTGAAAAATCACTTGATTAATAAAATCATTAAATCAATACAAAATTTTTTGGTTCATCTTCAAGAAAATTTAATTGATTTGAAGTAAGTAAAGTTACAGTTAATACGAAATAAGAATCATAGAAATATAGAGTAGAGGAGAGAGTAAAAGTGGGTAGTTACCCAAGTTCAGATTGCTGGACTAATAGGCTCATTCTTCAACTTTTCCTAAATTATAATGACGCTACCTTATTTAGGTTTTTTTAAGACCATTTTTGAACTGCTAAAATTTATGGGTTTAGCCTATTTTCTTTGTGAATGCATTGCTTGTATACATCTGCATCTACTGAACATCTTATGTACATTAGCTTCTAAAACCTCTAAATTTTCTTTCCTTTTTCTTTGCAGGAGTGGTGAGGCTGACTCGAAGAGGGGTGTTGTGTTTCAACCGAACCCGAGATGTAAGAAGATGAAAGATAGTCCGATGAACTCAATCGGAGGGAGGTTATGATAGAAAAAGAGTAAGGATTTGTAGAGAGAAGGGAGAAATAATTTGACTATGTAAATTAAATTTAAATGACAAAGACACGAAGAAATCATGTTAAAATCTATACAACGGGCAATAAATAGAGGGTCTTGTTGTCCACAAAGCTTATGACAAAATTGAAGTAATAAATTATAAATGACAACTATCTATCTCTGAACCTCTATTACAGCTAATCAGTACATGACAGACAACGCAAGAAAACAACCACTGTTGAGAGGAAATTACAAGAGAACACAACCCTAGATTTAGTCATTTCATTTAATTTAAATTTGCTTGTGCTTTGTAGAACATGTAGTTGGTTGATTCAACTGCCGTTTCAACCTAGAGAATTTAGATTAAACAGGTTAATGCATTTAACCCTAATCTACAACTCACACAAGATTTCAAAGGCTAGATTCTGAATTTTAAGCAATCACAATTAAGACAGAAAAGTTTATATGGAAAATCAACAAATAACTTAAGTCAAAGAAATTACCTTTTGTAGAGCAGCACGCTGGAGATAACGAGAAAACAGGGATCTATTCAACTAGCACGAACAACGGTGTTTCGCTAGAGAAATCTTTTGAATCCCAAACAAAATTAAAAAATCACAAACCTCTCTTATTAGAATAGATGTAGATAGTTTATGAGCATCTTCTTCGTCTTGAATGAAAATTTTGTGCCCCCCTCCAAAAGGCTTCTTTAAATAGTGAGGGATAGGAGGTTATAGAAGGAAGATTAGGTTAAAATTGGGGGAATTGTCAGTGGAAACGTCAACGGAATTTGAAATTAAATACCTTGGATATGGCTTGGAAGAGTTGTATTTGTACTGATCTTGTACAATTCTCAACAGATTGAGAATAGGAGCCATTTGATCTTGAGAGAAGGAAAAAGAGGCACCAGAATACTCAATAAAGGTGAAAGAAATTGTAGAGATTTTTGGGGAAATTTCTGAATGTCTATTCGTATCTAATACCACATATATATACAAGCACAGTTATTGAATAAAAAATATAAAGCGATAACAATATACACCTGTCACCTTCTAATTTGTAATGCACCTAACCATATGTAAAAAACTATTATTCCATCACATTGCTAACATGTGAGTCCATTATTCTAGATTGATCAATCCAACGTTTCACATTTGATCCGTCTCGTTTCGGATGAGAGGTTGAGATTACCACATGTCACATTCAGATAAGTATTTAAGGATCTAGGTTTTGTAAAAGTTGTCTGAAATATTTTTTCTCCTTCTTTCTTATTCCTTTTCTTCTTTATTCTTTTAAATCCTCAATCGTTTCTTTGGGAGAATAAGAAGATGATGATGGAAAGTTACAAGTGTCAATAATAAGAAGATGAATATTTTGATTGAAATTTTGACAGTATAGGCATCTTGAGTAAATTAGAGAATTCAGTGCATAAGACAAATTAATACTAATTAATTAATAAGCTTATTAATTTTAACAAGATAAAATTATAAACTTAAATATAAACGAATTAATTCAAAATACATATTTTTATTAGACAAAACTAACTAAAAACATTTAATTAAGAAACAAATCTTTGTGAGATATTTTTCGAATATTTATAAAAAGTAATAATTTTATGTATAATCATATAAAAAATATATGTATTATTTAAAAATTATTAAGATGCCAAAATTACTTTTAAAATAATATGAAAATTTTACTCTCTATGTGGCCCGTGCAACATGTTGATTACATAACATGTTTAAATAACGTTCTAATAATATCTAGAAGGAATGACTGAACGATTGGATATGCTATCATTTGAATTACAATTCTCTTTGTTAGAGAAGCAAAAACAAAAAATGAAACCTTTGAGTTAAGATGCACCAAAGGTGTTGTTACATCTTTAGATGCTTAGATGTCAGAAGGGAGCTCAAAAAGATAGACCACTCTGCAAATTTGTGTCTCAAAGGTGACAAGAAGCTTTGGATATGTATTTTGAGTTTACAGCTAAACGAAAAGTTCTTGAGGTTCATGAACGTGATGTCAAGAAGCTTTGCATCCGTAGCCTAAGAGAGTGTAATATTTCTTTGGAATGATTTGCTCCGTGCACTTTCTCTCAAAAAGTCAAGGTAGCTACCTCAATAACTCTTCTTGTCCGTCATGATTATATATGAGAAGTATAAAGTCAAATGTGACAAACTTACAAGGTAAATGCATGAATGTTGATATCATCAAAATCAGTGTGAAGCAAGAACCATTTGAGAGCAATGGATAACTAATTACCTGGAAAACAATTCCCAACATACATTTTGATAGAATAATACCATAAAAGATATACTTGTGAACCATTGTACAAATACATTTCTAGAGCACGACATCCATTTGGTTGATCCTCTTGCTATTCATTTTTTTAAAAAGAAAATGCCTCAAAATAAATGATAAGCTAAAGTACTTACAGTTGAATGGTGCTAGCAAAATATGACCAAATGAAGTTGAAAAAATATAATAAATTATAGGTGCTAACCGTATTAAACATGTAGCTCTTCTTAGTAATTTTCTGTTTTTCTTTTACCTGTATGAGAAAGATATGAACAGTGCTTAAAATCAAATACACAATTCAATTACCTAAAGATCAACTGAACCTCGCAACTGAAACTTTATCACTATATTGGTTCAACATGATAAGAAGTGTTAAAAGTTTACAGTATGAAAATCAATAAAATGATGAAAGCATGCAACATCGATAAATTTTGAAATTTCATAGAGTGAGGAATAGAAAAAAAATTAAAAAACAATACACCATATAATGAATATCCCAAAGGGTAGTTATGTGTGACTAATCAAAAAATTTTGTTACCTCATATAATTGAATTCAAGACAGGAACATATATTTATCAAAAAGAACTATTTTATATCTTGTTATATTTGGAAGATAATATTTTTTTTATAAATATTTCCTCTCTATAAATAACACTATTATTAAAAATTATATTTATATTGTTGGTCAAAAATATGGATGTTGCAATGTTTCCTTTTGACCAAAATTAGGAGTCTTCAATTGCCCAAAATAAATTGTCATCAATATATTGATGATATTTATTCTCATATTTGTAACTTTTGTTGAGACGTTAGTCGTTTACTTATTCTTGGCTATATATTTCTCATGAGTTCTTCTGGAGAAGAAGAGAAAATATTGATTGATTCTTCTTCCTCCTAATATTTGATTGTGTTGAGTTTAATCGCAAAAAAGTCTTTGTTAGTTTCTAGTTCCTAGTTTTAGAGTAGTAGAGTTTGTTGAATCCTTGGGATACACCCATATCGTGTGAAATATCCTTAAGGACAATTTCTTTTGACACGCCTCAAATTATGAGAACTTCCTATAAGAATTATTGGTGAAGTATAAACTTTGGTGAATTTTATACAATTGTTTATACATGCCACATACTTATAACCACATACCCATAAAACAACGAAATTGAAAATCAATATCAAAACAATCGAACATACAATCAACAAAATAGGGTTTGAAACAAAAAAAAAAGACTTATGATGTCCAGTAGATTTCACCGCTCATTGAAGAAGACGATGAGAAAGTGAGGAAAATAAGAGCGGAAAAAGCAAAGTTTAGGAGGGAAAAGGGCAGAAAGCTGGAGAGAAAAAAGTGAAGGTTGGAATACACATGTTAAGAATATAGATCATTAAAATATAAAATTCCACTAAAAAGGTCAACATTCATAGTAAAATTCACGCAACATATTGTACAAATAAGTATTGCAGTGTAAGTCTTTTTTGTTGGCTTATATAAAAGGGTAATACACACACGGTAAATTACCCATAATTCACACGGGATTGAACTATTTTACTTAGCTTACATCTGATCATTTGATAATATTCGTATTTTTGATTCATACACTACATTGCCAAGAATATTTTATCTTAAGATAAAGGTTTCTCCAAAATCTTACAGTGAATGAGTAATAAAGAGATTTTAAGTTTAAGAAAGAAATTTATGAAATCTCCATGGAAATAGTTGGTGAAAAATTTGAAGTTATAAAGAACAACATCAGAACGTTAAATAAGACATCAAAAAGCTTCAAACAACAACATTCCAAAGTAAAGTGAAACATCACGTTCCTATAAGAACATAATTAACAAAATGCAAATGAAGGGCCTTCGACTACTTTCTTATGAACCTCCTTCAGTATCTTTTTTATTATAGTATGTTGTATCATGTATATGTTTAAGATGATCTTAAAATTGTTAATATCATAAAAAGATTTCCTCATTGTCTAGAATAGTCATTGCTATTGCTTAGGTTTCATATCAATGGTCCCAATTTATTTTGGATTCAACCGTAGTTCTTGTTATAGTTATAGTATGTAGTTACAAAATTTAATGCAATGATCAACCAAACAGCAGGTGGCATCTGAAGGAAACACGACTGAATATACTAAATCAAATTTTTTATATATAACATATTAAAATATCACACCATAAGTTTGTGAGCACTTGAGATCACAAATATCCACAAATAGTAATAACAAAGACGATCTTATTTTCCTAACAACCTAGAAGAAAAATATGTTGCTTAGCATATTTTTCAAAAAGATAGTCTCTCAGGTTGTATCCAAGTTTAAAGTTCACAAATTCAACTGAAAGAAGTCAAAAGAAAGAGTTATCACTACGAAAAAAATCATTTTAAACGAAAATTAAAAGTTAATTTGCCACTAAATATGTATATTCAAAGTCAATAAGTACTCTTTATAAATTTGCCTAAATTCTATAGAGACATTCTAATGACAATTAGCATGTCACACTCTAAGCCTACACCCTCGGCTGAAAAAACACTCGAGAACCATTATTTGCTTCAAGAGAACTCTTGGTCTGGCTTGCTTACTTAAGGAAAAATATCAGAAATAACCTTAATTAAAGGATATATGAAAAATATTGGAATGTCTTTAAAGAAAGCATTCAAACTAGCCCAAAATGGCTACTCAAGTCTCATAGAAAAGAAATCTGAAATACAAAGCTAAAAGACTCATAAAAATTGTCTTAATATCTCTAAAGCCTCTAAAACAACTTAAATGGATGTTGGAACAAACCCCTCAACATCCTAATGAACTGAAAATAAAATTGAAATCAATAAATGGAGTCCTCTGAAATGCAAAGAGGATCACCAACAGACTCTGAACTGCTCACTGAATCAACGATGCACCGAATGTCGATGCTAGTAACCTGTGTCTGTATCATAATAAGATGCAGACCAACTGGCATATGTACATTAAATGTACGAGTATGCGAGTTTGAATTTTAAACACAACATAGGCTTAAAAGCAATCTAAAGAACTTACCTGACTCAACTGAACTCATATCAATATAAAGCGTTATTAAAACAAGTGCACTATAAAGAAAATTTATTTAAACCGTGATATCATCTATGTATGTATGCAAATATACAATATAACTCTGAGGCGTATGTAAATATACAAATAAATTATGTCTATAAGAATACAATTACTTCTGTGGGAGTTTCTGTAACCGACAATCATCACTTAAGAGCTACAGTGATGATACAACGTTTTGCCTCAAACAGCCATGGCCTTCATATACCTTGTAAAAAGTATGACTCTTTTCTACCCATGGTGGCTACATGGTTTATGGGGTTGTGAGTTGTCTGAACTGTTCCCGATATGGGTGCTCAATACTACTTCCAAAAATGTTATATTAGCTCTTATGTTTTACAAATATACTTCATTTTGTGATTTGAGTTTAATGCTCAAAACATAGCTCAAAAAGGCTACCTTGGAAATCAAAATTGCCCTTCTTGCTTTATTATGAAAGCTCATCCTCTTTTGTAAAAACTAGCTCAAAGGCTCTTTGAAAATCTCACTTTCGATTCTTATTTACATGCGGATTTTTTTTAAAAATTCTATAGAATACGTAGTTCTTATATACTTCCTTGAAGAAATGAACTTCAAATCTGAACTCTTTTTTTAACTTAAAACTTAAGTATTAAAACAAAGTTAAAACGTTTGTGAAAGACTTATGAAATCCTTAAGAACTTATCTTGACTTCTTTACTTTACTCTTAACTTTCCTTGAATTGAATTATGGATTCAAGGATCGTGATTTGCGATAGGAATGATCTCATGATGTTTAAGAATTATTTTAGATAGCTAAACATGAGAAAATATCAAAAATAGAAATATAAGGGTGGGTCCGTGATGTGAAGAAGCATTTAAATTTTGGTTTCAAAAATAAATTTTGAGGTTGAACGGTCCGTAACAACTCTTCTACATGAAACTATTTTTCTCAAAACTAGGAATTAGCTATACGACGTGCCCCTAGGTATCAGATTTTTCCAATGAAAGTTACTTCTCCAATTTTCAAATTTTAAGCCCTCTAAACTTCATGGGTTCTTTCTCCAAATGCTTACAATCATTTACACCATCAAATAAAATCAGATTCTACTCAAAAACACAACTAAAAACATGAATTGATCTCAAGAAAATCCAATCAACACAGCCTAGATGTCACACCCCGAGCTACCCCCGAGACTCGGACACGGAACCTAGGACCACAAGTGATCCCAATCTAACCCTGCTGGCATGATCATGAGCAAACTAAAGATAATAAACTCTTGAGGAAGCTAAATCATACTTAAAATGAAAAGATGGGGAATACCCATATTCTATAACTGAGATATTTGAAAACAATGAGTGTAATTATAAAAGAATATTAACTCAATTTACTAAGCTGAATCTAACTATGTCTGAAATAGCCCTCTTAAACTAGACTAGAAAATACTGGGACAAGCCCCCCAGCTAATCTAACAAAAACTGAAACTAAATGACTAAAGAATGAAATGAAACTCATGACTGTTGTCTCGGAGAAGAATGAGGACTCCCACTGAATTGCGCTTAAACTGGAGATCGGAAATCAATATATGGAATGATCTGGAGATGCGGACCTAGCCTACATCATGAGAAGATTGTAGATCAACTATGCGCAGTACATGAAAAGTTATTGAGCATGTAGGAGATAGAGAAAGTGAACTAAACATTAAATTGAACAAGCACAAAAACAAGTATAATATATTAACATGAGTGTTGATTCTGAGCTAACGGAGCAATGACCAATGAAACATGTTGAAACTGAATACCTGAATTATTACGATAAATGGTCATGTCGAGAGTGTGGACTGGAACTGTGGGAGCTACTAATAACCGGATAATCACCACATGAGATAAATGTGGGATCCAATGTATACGACCCTCGAGAGGACCCAATATAACCCTGTCAAATGGTATATAAAGAATGTTGCTGATCACTAAATCGATTGCCCACAGAGGGGGAATTTTACAACATACTCGGCTAGTTAGTTCAGGGACTATGGCGTACGCTAAACCAAGTCCAACCGGATTATGCACTACCCCAATGATTCAGTAATTAACTGATTATATCTAAATTTCTGTAAGTACTGGATAGCTCAAAAATTCAATATGCAAACGGAGATGCACAATTTACTCTGGGTGATGATGCATTTATAATGAGGCATGTATATCTGAATTTATCTGGGTAATATAGGACCTAGCATGTATAATTCAAGAACTAAGAAATTACAAAGCTGGTGGTTCTGAAATTTATGCGATAATTGAGTAATAACATGATAATCTGATTTGAAACATATACTTTAATTAAATTATGAATTATATCAAAGTCTAAAAAACCCTAGGTTTAATATGATAAAAGAATCAAGAATGACTGAAACTAAGGACTTAATGGAGTGAAAGGAAACCTCTAGTGAATCCCACAACCTGGTGATGAAATCCACGGAAAAATACTTAAGTTTCGGGCTGGAATTCTTGAGCTTTTAGCGTTCTTGAGCTAGGGTTCTTGAGCTTTTTTCTCTCTCGTGCTTCTAATTTGTCTATGTTGTGAATTTAAGGATGTGACTTGGATCTTGGAATGTTTTAATTATGTTTCTACACTAAAAATGACTAAAATTGAAATTTTAGGGTTCAAAATGAAGTAACTTAGGGTTTAATTAAACTGAGTGGTAAGGTCAAAAGACTGGAAGGTTGGGTCGGGCCTCACAATGGCAGGGAGTGGACAGTCTGTCGTGCGCCGCCGCAACGTCGTTGTGTCCGTTCGTGAGGGCCTGGTTAAAAAAGCCTATTAACTAAAATGGGCAAAACATTTTATCGGGGGGGGGAGGGTCTGATTTTAGAAAGGATCGGTGGCTATGAAAGATACTTCAAACTATGTATCTGTGGGTAGACATGGGAGACCTAATTAATTTTGATTGCTTAAGGTTATGATCATCTAAGTTGACCCAAACTGCATTCCCCTTAACTGGCTGCAAAAATTTTCCAATCTTACGTCAGAACTACCGGACGTAGGTCCACCTAAAAACCATGATGTCCTCAATAAATCTTGTCATGATTGGTTGAAGGGAGTCTTGATCGAAGTTCACGGACTACGGACCTTCGTTTGACTACGGACCTAAGTCTGTCCGTCGTCCAAGGAACTTAACCAATTTTCTAGGCTGTAATTGGAGTTCCGATTAATTCGACGGTTGAATTCAAGACGGGACCGTGGTCAGGCTACGGTACGTCGATGCACGTTCGGTAGTACCTGACAGATTTTCTTAAAAAAACGAATTTTGGTCTATTTTGGCTACGGGGCGTTACACTAGAAGAACTCAAACGAAATTTATTAACAATTCAAGAATTTACTTTCAAATATAATAACATCGTTGAAATTGAATCATGATTGGCGCGTGGGTGAACTAACCCAAATCTATGTGATCTCACATACCTTTTTAGGGATCACGCCCGATGAAACTTTCACAAGCTAATCCCAACGAAACTTAAACGAATCTCGAACATTCTTCCCTTTCTCCGCTTTTCTACTTTCTCCATGATCTAGCATGAAATTCACTTTTCTAAAAATGACTAAAATATGAGTTTGCCCCAATTAAACTCCTAAAAATGAATTAGAATAATTAGGTAACGAAAAGACTAAATTACCCTCCAAAAATATGGATTTATACTTTCCTTAATCAAATAGTACAACTTCAAAAGGGGATAACTTACTCATTCAAACTTTAAATAGCACAAACTCGCGGCGTTGGAAAGATCATTCAAAGAGATTTCCAATTATATATGGAAGTGCTCCTAACTCATCCTGAGTTAGAAGTTATGACCTTTTGAAATTGACCAAAAATTCACTTTTTCTAACTTACGTAATCTTTTAGATTTTTAATGATTTCCAAAAATGAATATTTCCAATTCATAGCTTCTTCCTAACTATTTAAAATTGCGAGATGTTACACAATTAATGTCGGTAAAGTCTCTAGCACTCTTTGTTGATATGCATAATTATTGCTGATAAAAATTATTTTGTTATGCCAAAATAGAGAGGAAAAAGTATGAAAAATTAGTCAACTTGCGATTAAAGAAGTGGACTAATTGCCTCTATACTAATATTCTTGGAAGAGTGCAATAGCATACAAGTATCTGCACCTAAGATAAAACAATCAAAATAATATACTAAACTATGGCAAACAACAGAACAATCTGTTTGGTTCTTTTAACAAACTTCACATTTTGTTTCGTATTAGTATCACATATTTTTGTTTGTTGTATCAAATAGGCACAAGCCCACAAGTCTCATTTTTCCAAAATAGAATATGCAAGAAACCGAGAAAAAGGAAAAAAAATAGAAGATCACTTTCGGGCAATCTCTTCACGTAACCTTTAACAGGTGTTAAAAAAGCACTAAAATAGGGGGGGAAAAAGCAATAATTACAGAGAGGGTATTATTGATCTTACAGTCATGGATTAAGTTCAGTGAAATAGGAGGAAAAAACTTTGTCAGAAATGAAACATCAGTTCAAAAATTAAACTTAATTAATGATTTGCATTCAAACTACTATATAATGGGAAAATCAACACTATAAGAGTAAGGCGAAATAGAAGGTTTCCTTACGCTAAAGAATTTAAATGGTGAATGAATTCACCATTTCAAGCAGCGATGCGTTGTGAACGTGATATGTGCAACAGTTAATGTTATGATTGTATATATTTGAAAATTCAGTTCTTGATTATTCTTCTTCTTTTGAGGCCTAGAAATAATAACTACCACAACAATAGAAAAGGGAAAATAAATGCTAATATTCCATACATACATGTCCTCAAATTTTTCTCACTCACGAACCAAAGGAACAATAAAGGAAAGCCTATAATAGGGTATTTAAAATGAAATCTCCAAACATATGGTATGACTAAATGGTTATTCTACCTCGAGTAAATCCAGCACAAGCGAAATAGGAGGAGTAATAAGATACAAATATGGTAATTGGTGGTAGGTTCAATGGGAAATATATATGAAACAACAAATATTACTTATGAACTATTGGCTCTCCATTAAGATTTGGCTATTGCACTAGGCTACAACCTAACGCTACTTCAAATCAATGAAGACTGTCAAGATATCCTTCACTGTCTAGAAAATTATCATCCATCTTACTCTAATATTTTGTTTGATTGCTGGGAACTGATACTCAAACTTAATTAGGGACCCTCTGGTGCAACATATAGATATAGGTAAGAAAATCAAGTAACCATACATGCAGTATAATTAAAAGCTTTAAAAATCATTTTCAATTTTGTGTATTTAAAAATAAATAATAACTCTGTATTTATGCAAGATACAATGTGAATTATGTTTGTATATAAAAATACAAATATTTCTTATATATATAAATACAAAATATTGTTTTCAGAGTTTCTCTAATCGAAAACCATAATTTAAAAGATATTGTGATTATAGCATTTTGCCTCACGCTTACAGGAGCGTCTATACCTAGCCATGAGTTTAGAAACTGAACTAATAAGTAGATCCATTGTTCTATGCTAAAAAACACTAAAGTCTAAAAAGTATTGACCCTTTTTCTACCCATGGTGGTTACATGGTTTATAGTTGCTCGGAGTTTTCTGAAAATCCCCCATATCGGTGCTCAATACTACTCCCAAAATATACTAGCTCTTTATGTTTCAAAACATAAATTCTTTTTGTGATTTGACATAATTGCTGAAAACTTAGCTTAAAGGATATCTTGAAATTCTCAGTTTCCTCTCTTGCTTAATTGTGAAAGCATTTACTCTTACTGAAAACTAGTTCAAAGTCTCTTCTGGAAGTCAAAGTGTCCTCTTTACTAAAAAACTAGCTCAAAGGCTTTTTTTGAAATCAATGTTTCCTTTGTTGGTTAAATGTGAGAACATTTTAAACTCTTAGGGAATACATAGTCCCGATATACTTTTTTGAAAAAAATGAATTTCAACTTTACTCTTTACTAAACTCAAAACTCAAGTCTTAAAACAATTTTAAATCATTTGTAAAAGACTTTTGGAAGACTTTATGAACTTCTTTTAACTTTACTCTTAAGTGATCTTGACTTGGATCTTAACTTCTCTTGACTTGACTCTTAACTTCTCTTGAATTGAATTATGGATTCAAGAATCATGTTTTGTGGTAGGAAATATATCATGATGTTTAGAAGTGATTTTAGATAGCTAAACATGAGGAACGATCAAGAAATTACTACTAAAACACTAGTTTGTGACCGCTCCGCTCCACGATGGTGAACTTTTTGAAACTGTGGGGTGGGTCCGCGGCCTGGGGAACCAGATTTGCCCGACTTTTTCCTTCCTTCATTTTCAGACCCTATTCGCCTAAACTCAACAACTATTATCAAGTTCTTTTTAGATTCTGATAGCAGGTATGTATACACGAATATAACTCAAATAACTCAAGGAAACAACAATTAAACCTCAAGAAAGTTCTCAAGAAAGAAGGTCAATTTCAAGAACAACATTCAAGGTTCATGAACTTTCAACTATCTAAAACAAACTTCACTGAAATAAAAATGATTGGCGTATGGGTGAATGAAATCAATGCTATGAAAAATTCACATACCTCGTAGGGATCACCTCTTGACGAAAACCACGAGCCTAGCTTCAAGAACTTGGCAATTCCATACTCCATCTCCTCTTTTATCCTCTTCTCTCAAAACCCTAACTTGTTCTCAAATGCTTAAACTAAACCCAATCGGTTTAGAAACCCAACTTAATCACTAATAACTAAATTAATTAATTGGGTAGTGAAATGACTATAATGTCTTTCTAAAATTCACATTGGACTTTCCTTATTTGAACATTACAACTTCCAATAGGCATAACTCACTCATACGAACTCAAAATCACGCAAACTCGGCGGCGTTGGAAAGATTATTCCAAAATTTTCCCTACGGTATCTAGAAACACCTAACTCATCCGGATCTAGGAGTTATGGTAAATTGAAGTTGACCAAAAACTCAAAGTTAACTTAACTTCACCAATTTTCTAGATTTTTATTATTTCCAAAAATCACTCTCTCTAATTCTAGCTCCTTGTAGATCTTTTAATTTGCAAAAATTACACCTAACTCATCATGAGGTAGAAGCCAAGCTGAGAGAGAGACAACAACAGCATGAGGGAGTCCCTCTTTCCAACCCTTTTAACAATTAATAGAAGTGTTTCTCTATTTAAACACATCTATTTTTCTTTTTCCTACTAATGAACGAGAAATTCCTTTTATTAAAGCATAAGTGAATCTTCTCCAATTCCTCTTTTCAACTTTCCTTCATTTCCCATGAACTCTTGTAATACCCAACAATTCCCCACATTAATACGAATGGTCATAATATGCACGGACATGTGTGTATTTTATAAGTAAGGATCAATTGCATTTTTATGAGTAGGTTTCCCTTTGGACTTTTCGTAGTGATCATATGTCGGATATACTCGGTCAATTAGCTGATACGATATCTTTGAACCGTCGAGCTTTGGTTTATACCTAGAAAACCATATGTCACACAATTAACCCTTTACCATTATGGTTCTTACGGTTGTGTTCGTTTCAGCAATGAACACCTTCTAACTTCATGAGTGTATAGAAAACAGACTTTTGAGATATATTTCTCTTCGAAGTGGCTTACACTTCACATTCACATAGATGATTTATAACCGTATCATCTCATAGATACACTATTTGGTCAAATCTATCAAACTTAGCAAATCATTAAAAAAAAATTAAGCTTCATTTACTCATTAACAAGCCTTAAAGTCTTGATCTTGTTCCTGAACATTGTCTTCATAATGAGAATGGATTGAGTTGATTGACAATGTTGAATCGTCAGTCACAACTTCTCTTTTCTCTTAGAATCGAGCTGTTCGGATCTCCAATCTTTTAGATATAGTTACCTCCATGCTGACTTGTCCTAAGTTATAAACCCATTTACTTAGATGATCTTTCAACTTCCTCTCTCACTAGGTCTTTCGTTAGTGGATCTGATACATTATCGCTTGACTTAATACAATAAATTTTTATAATTCCACTAGAAAGCAGTTGTATTACGTTGTTATGTCTCTGTCGTATATGAAGAGACTTCCCCTTCTACATGACGCTCCCAACCCTACCTATTGTTGGTAAACTATCATAATGTATGCAAATAGATACCACAGATTTGGGCCAGAATGGATATCCTCTAAGAAAGTTTGGAGCCATTCCACTTCATCCCCATCCTTATGTAAAGCAATAAATTCAGATTCCATTGTGGAGTGAGTGATACATGTCTGTTTGGAAAATTTCCAAGAGACTAATCCTCCACAAAGTGTAAACACATAACTATTTTGGATTTTAGTTCATTTGACTCGGTGATCCAATTTGCATCACTATAACCTTCAATCACGACTGTATATTTATTATAATGCAAATCGTAGTTTTGTGTATGATTTATATACCTCAACACATGTTTCATTTCCATATAATGAGTTTGATTCAAATTTCTAGTGAACCGACTCAGTTTGCTAATAACACATGTTATATCTGGTCGTATACAATTCATAATATACATCAAACTTCCCAACACTCTTGAATATTCCAATTGAGAGTCACTTTTACTTCCATTCTTTTAAAATGTAAAACTTAAGTCAATTGGAGTCTTGATTAAATTGAAATTCAAGTACTAAAACTTACCCAATTCTCTTTCAATATAATGAGATTCAGAGAATGCTAGTCCCTAAGGATTTTTGAGAATCCTGATCCGTAAGATCAAATTAGTTACTCATAAGTCCTTCATATCAAACTTGCTGGAGAACATGCGCTTAGTATTATATCGTCAATATCATTTCTCATTATTAACATGTTATCAACATACGGAGGAAGAGAGAGAAGAGAAGAAAGAAGAAACAATGACTTCATGATTCAGAACATTGTTAAAGTAAAAACACTAATACCATTTGTTAATCTTAAATCTATTTGCCAACATTGTTTGGTCAAATTTAGCATGTCATTGTTTGGGTGCTTGTTTGAGACCATAAAGTGAATTCACAAGTTTGCACACTTTCTCTTGTTTACTAGGAATCACAAACCCTTCAAGTTGTTCCATGTAAATTTCTTCCTCAATCTTATCATTTAAGAAGTTGTCTTTACATCCATTTGATGGATTTTAAGATCATGCACTGCCTCTAGTGCTATTAACATCCTAATTGATGTTATCCTTGTTACTGAAGAGTATGTATCAAAATAGTCTATACCTCCTATTTGTACGTATCCTTTGACTACAAGTCTGGAGTTATACTTCTCAATAGTCTATTCCCAAGTATGATTATTTAAAATTGATTAGACCTCACTATTGATGGTTTCTTTCCAATAGATTGACTCAGCAAAGCTGCTTTAAAGGTTGAAAAAGCTCATTTTCAATCAAGAATACCACAAAATATTGTCTAAAAGAAGTGGATTTCCATTGGCGATTACTATGCCTAGGATCCTAATTAGGTAGTGTATTTTCTGTTGATTCTTTTCATGGTCATTTAGGTCTTTCCCTTGTCAAATCACATCAAATTTTATACGAATAAATGTGTTCAAAGAATTTAGCGTTATTTGACTCGATTACCATATACATGTATATCAGGATTATCAAATTTGTGAATCAAAAACCTACAAGCCTTCCTATTCATGGCATATCCAATAAATACACTATCCACTGTTTTGGGTTTAATTTTCACCCTATTGGGTAAAAGAGACTCTACCTTGGCTAGACATCCCTGCACTTTGAAATATTGCAAGTTGCATTTCTTTTATTTCGCTAACTCATATGGATTCATTTGCTTTTTGCTATGGAGTACCCTATTGAGTATCTTGTTAGTCTAAGGATGACTTCCCTCATAGATTTCGCGGTGAACCAGAACTGATTACCAAGGCATTCATTATTTCTTTAAATATTTTGTTCTTCTGTTCAGCCACACCATTGGAATGTGGTGTACAAGGTGAAGTAATTTGATGGATAATACTATATTCCAAACATATGTATGCAAAAGTATATTTGTATTCTTCACTTCCATCACTCCGAATCTTTTTTATCTTTAGATTCAATTGATTTTCCTCTTCATTTTTGTATTGTTTAAATGCATCAATTACTTCACCCTTACTATTAAGCAAATATACATAATAGAATCATGTGCTATCGTCAATAAAAGTTAGTAAATGGTATTGACTTCATATCGCACATATCCGTGTGAATTAAGTCTTAAGTTTTGAATTCTTATCAACGGATTTATAAAGATGTTTAGCGAACTTACTTTACATACAAATTTCACATTTTGATTTATAGCATTTGAAGTTACACAATACTTCTAAAGTAATCAATTTTCGCGAAGGCCTGTTTGGTAATTTACCATGTCCCAAAATGGGGCATTTCCATAAACATTTGACTCCAATAAATAAAACAAAAGGCAGGAATTCTATTAGTAGTTACTTTCAAACAAACATTAGATTCAGATGAGGAGGGCCCTCATAAGGTAAATTTTCCTAAGAACACTCTTATTCTTACTTTATAAAGTGGAGTTTCCATTTTACAATTTTCCCGTGTTTTGCTGCTACCACATGTTAAAAGCATCACAAGAATATTCTCATATAAGTTTTCATTGTTTTAAGTCAATATGATAAGCTGGTTTCCTGACGATGCCTCATAGGTGTTGTATGTCAGCCTCAGTAGTTTTCACGTGATATTGCCGAATAGCAATTAGTTTGGCATAAAATTATGTGATTACAATGCCTATAGACTACATAGCTCTCCTATGGGCATATCTTGACGCATATAGAGCTAAAAATTAGAGTTGTAATTTTACCTTGCGGTTATTGCTTCGTGGTTGGGTATTGAGTTACAGTGGTGAGCTGTTAGGTGTTCCACCTATTTGTTAGAGGCCTTATACTTCAATATGACAAGCAAATTATTGTGTTGATCACTTAGAAAGTCACCTTACTTGTTGATAAATTAGAGGATTCTTTGATTCTCCAATTATTAGTATTTCGTACCAAGACTTTGTTGTTGCCTAGAAGAGGACTTGAACCAGCTAGCTTGCTATGGAGCATATATTTACTTATAGAGCTATTTAAAATTCAAGAAAGGCCCATATGGAAGGACTATAGAGCTAGATTAAAGTCTACTCATTTATGAACTTCATTTATGCCTAAGTTGACAATTTTGACCATTAGTAGGGCCTGATGTGCTCAAGGTGCAGCTATAGGAGCCCAGAATGCTCAAACCATATTACTAAAAGTGGGAAGCTCTTAACCTCAAAATTGAATTGCAATTTTACCCTTAAAATAGAATACAATAAATAAATATCTAATTAATTATATAGTAAATAGTGATCATTATTTTAAAAACTTTTTCCATTAAAAAATAACATTAATTCTCTGCATCACCAATTAATCATATGTCGAGAATGTGGAGAACATAGAAAGTTGGAAAAAATAAGTTAATGTATACTATGTTCATATGATTATATAAATTAAGAAAGCATAATTCTTCGGCAATTACAATGTTACCAAAAACAATTAAATAAATGTTTGCATTTTGAATAACCAATAATAATCTACTATACATAACTAAAGATTGACTATGAAGGGTTGATTCTCATTATTATCTAGGAATCAGTTTTCAAATTAAAAGTTGAATTTAAAAGGTCATTATCTAATACCATTTAAGATGGATGTTAATCACATGAGATTGGATGAATTGCATAATTCAACATGAGAAGAAAAGACAGTTGAAAATTGCAAATGAGGGATAACAAAAAAAAATGTTGGAGGAGCTGCTAATCAAGAAGAAGAAACAAAAGCAAGACAAAAAAAAAAGAATAGCAGATTGAATATAGATGTAGAAGAAACAGACGTATGTTAATATGTTTGACGCCAACAGTATGAAAGTTACTATTTGTTATTTATTCATCGACATGTAGGAACTTCAAACTTGCTTTGCAATATATATCATCAAATCCTTACACTTGCTTTCTTTATTCCATTACAAGATTTTTATCCTTTATAATATATTTGTTTTCGATTTATATCAACTCGGTATAGTTGCAAACTTTAAATTTAAATATCATCGTGAGTCTTTCGAATAGTAACTATGAAATCAATTTGTCATTCTTCTTCTGCTGCTTGTATATTTTGATTTCATTTGTCTTTTAATATTTTGAACTTCCTTAATTAAATTTTCTTAATTTTTTTGGGGGGGGTATACTGCCCTTAAATTGCCAAAAGGTTTGTTTAAAAAAAAAAAAAAAAGGAACAAAATGGTGACCGGACCATTTTTTTTCAAAACAATACTGATGAATTGATTACTTATTAACTATTCTCTTTTCTGTTTTTAGTGAAAGAAGATAATAGTCATCTATAAGAAATCAAACAATCATGATGTGAAAAACTGCAAACACTACAAATATACAAAATAGAGTTTGTATTCATAGAGACGCCTTTATGGGTTACACAAAGCTTTTTATGGTCATTGATGAGTTTAATATCTAGGATTTTGATTTTATTATGTGGAAAAATATTAATTATAAATCAAAGAAAGTTTTAAAGATATGTGTGCACGATTTAAAATTGAATATTGTGATACAAATTTATATGAAAATTCAGAAATTCACGGGTATGATTTCAAAGTTTGTTACCATTGCCACTATTAAAGACATCAAAATAAAGAGCACTCCCTCTCATATATAGCTAGATAGATGATAGATTATTATATATAAATATATATAGGAGATATATATAATATATGAGATATATATATTATCTTTGTTTTACTGTAAATAAAATAATACTGATTTCATTTATCTCAAAATAAAGAGTACTCCACTTGCCGTTATATCTGCCAATACGAGTACTTGCTATTTTCAATAATAGTATTATCTAATAAATATTTGTATTCATAACCAACTTTTTATGTACTCTATAATTACAATATTTAATATGTATAAACCTCTCACACCAACAACACCAACAACAACAATAACAACAACAATAACATTAACAACAACAACAATAATGATAATAATAATAATGATGTGTCATGACATATTTAAAAAACTTTATCCAGTTAAATATAATTAAAAATTACATAATTAAAATTGTTCAAGTGTACTTTTAAAATTTATTTGATAACATTCAGTATGATGTACCTTACAATGATAATAATATTTGGTTGAATAGGTTCACAAATCATTGTTTTGAGCTTGTATATTTTTTTCAACTACTATGAAAGTTATCACAAAATAATCATTTATACTAACTGTCTTAAGGAAGACATGAATTGATCAAATTTTTATTTAACTTCTACAGAATATTACTTTAATTTGACAACACATACTTCTTAATATGTATGCAAATGTGAAAAGGTGGATACTACTATTTCTAAAAAAGAAGAAAAATTTAAGACAAGAAATATTTTGAAATCACACTTGAACATTCTTAAAATCCATTGATTTATGACATTATTTAAAACAAAGAAACTTTATCAAATGGAATACTTATGTATTATAATAGAGTCTCATAATTGAATTTATTGGTTTGGAGCTTTTATATTTCCTCTCCAATTGTTGTGCAACGTGTCACACATTATATAAACATTTTAGAAGTTCTTGATTAATTGCATGCGGATACACTGATAGCAATACATGTTCGAGTATGATTATTATATAGATATGATATATTATATACTAGGAAAATTAACGTTTCTTCGCATGGATTGGACCACATGTATTTAAAACTTACATATGATATTCTGGTAATATGATCCTAAGTGAATGATTAAGTTCATGAAAAATGAGGACATGAAAAAGGTTAATTAGAAGTTGTTATTAATGTAATTTCAATTCGATCCCTATAGCCAAAAAAAAAAAAAAAACACTGCCATATGCAGAAATAAAAAGTTTTGCTTACCAAAAAGGTCAAATGTAATAAGTTCAACCATTTCAATGTATGAGTTGTGGAATTAGAGGTGCAAAGAGTAGTACGTGACATGCAAATCGGGAATCAATTTTCTTATTATACAAGAAACCTTGTAGAAATGGGACAAAAGAGAGATCAATCAATCATCTTCGTGTTGTAACTTTTAACTCAAAGTTAGTTAAAAGAAAATGTACCCAAAAAATAGCAAGAAGAGTTGTCATACTTACATTAAATCACTACGAAAACTATAGTAAAGATTAAGCTCACTGGAAAATAGGAGGTAGGAGGATGAAACTTCAGGATGAAACAAACGTCATAAGAAGATTAATCATTGTAATTGGAATTCAAAAGAACTATGCAATGGAAAACAAAAAGGGAAAAAACCTTCAAATAATCTAGTGGTCCAGGCAAATCCCTCTATTGTATAGATAAACAGAGGGTAGGTGAATAAATCATTATTGTGTCGTATTGGAAAGGTCATAATTTTTGGGAAAGTTGCAAACCATTGAAAAGGTCACAACCTCTATAAAAGTCACAATTTTCATAAAAGTCACAACTCTTCATAAAAGTCATAACTTTTCAGAAAGTTAAACTTGATATAAAAAGTTGCAACTCTTCAAAAAGTTGAAAACTTTTCACAAGTAGACGTGGTTGGTTCACAAACACTTCATAGAAGCGTAACTATTCATAAAAGTCACAATTTTTCATAAAAGTTACAACTTTTCATAAAAGTCACATATCTTCATTGAAAAACGCAACTCTTCATAAAAGTCACAATTTTTCTTCAAAGGGAAGGCTAGTTTTGGAAATGAATAATATATATAAGTAAGTTCTAACCACATTGCTTGCCTTCAGGATATTTGATTGTTAGTTTTTGCCATCAAAGCAATTGAGTTTAGCTGGAGAAATAAAACATTTGCCTACGGGGATATGTACAACTTTTCTATGAGGAAATGTGCTGCCTACGAGGCTATATTGATTGTTAAAAGGTCTATGTGCTACCTACGGAGCTACATTGAGGCTTGAGAGGACTATGTTGATGCCTAAGAGAGCTATTTACTACCAACGGGGCGTTATTGATGCCTAAGAGGGCTTTGTGATGCCTACAGGGAAATATTGATGCCAAACAGGGCTACAATATGCCTACGGTGCTATTAGAAGGTACTGATTGCCTTCAGGGCTATGGATAAGTGTCTAAGAATATATAGAGGTGTAATAATTGTCTAGGGGGCTAGGGGATTACCGGTAGTTGTGTACAGACTAAATTGGCACCTTCAGTTAGGTTGTTGTTTGATTATCTTTATATGCTTAGGAGCAGGTTAGTACACTCATCTTGTGCTTGACTTCCTTAGCTTATTACGTTCGGTATATTCTGTTACTTGCTCAGTTATTTTATTTCCTTCATCCATTATTTTGTACTGATGCCATATTTCCTTGGGGCGCTGCATTCTTGCCTACATGTCTTGATAGATAGGTAAACAGGTGTCTTCAATAGTATAACCGAGTTCTAGCAGATAGGCCAGCTTCCCTTCTTCTGAAGTAGCCAGATATGAGGTACACTGTGTCTTATTGGCCTTGCTCATATATTTTTGTGTTCTATTTATTTGTTTCTAATAATTTCATGATGGCCTCGACGGCCTGCAAAACAATTCTTTGTTTTAGACATGATAGTGGCTTCGATGACCCACACATGATTTAGTTTTTATTCTATATGAATTGTTGTAATTAGCTGAGTTGATTGTTGGGTGTTTTGACATGGTCCTTGCTGGACGAGGGCTTATTTTTAAGCCGAGATGTACTTGTTTTTTTAAATTTAAGGTATGCTATTACATTGGCAGCGTAGTTGTCGAGAAATGGCTGGCTTAGAGTCAAGTGTGGCACTACGTGCAATTGCATCCCTATGTTGGGGGTTGTCACACAACCTATCATGCTTTTTTCATTCAACAAACTATCTTTGAGAAATAAAGATTCCTCTTTTCAATATAGCAACCTCAATTCCCAAGTAGTGTAGTCTCCTAGATCATTAATCTCAAATTCTTGTTTCATTAACTTCTTCAATTGGGACTTCTCCTCTTTGCCATTTTTTAATTGAGTTTACCCTTTTGATGTCTCATGAAGAGGGTTTGATTAACATTGCTTTGTTAATTACCAAGGGATATCATTGCGTTACTAAATCTATCAAACCAAGCTCTAGGAGAACTACAACAAAAGAGACTTTTAGTGGCATTTAATTTTCCTTTTAGAGGGCAATTTTTATTGCCACAAAAACCTTTGGCGGCATTTAAATTAATGTCATTGCATCCAGTATCACTAAAGATTTTGGCGGCATTTAATGAGAGTTCCGGTAAAGACCTGTAAATTGCAGGTAAATGTAAATACGTTTAGCGGCATTTATTTAGCGGCCATAACTATTGCCATAAAAGCTTCCATATTTATAAATTATAATTGTTGATAAATGAGACCTATTTTAGTGGAAATTTAATTAACCATGAAGTAATCTTAATTCATATGATACCAGGAAATCAATACCAGATATTTGAGTTAGTAATAAAAAATTAACAAATTGACAAACCACGTCAGGCATTTAAAAGCAAGAACAATAAACTTAATACACCAATTTCTTGTCTTCTGTGGTAAAAAAAAATATGAACCATCTATAAGATTTTGTTTTGTCAAAACCAAAT
This sequence comes from Solanum habrochaites, assembly GCA_027704765.1. Taxonomy (NCBI): domain Eukaryota; kingdom Viridiplantae; phylum Streptophyta; class Magnoliopsida; order Solanales; family Solanaceae; genus Solanum; species Solanum habrochaites. Next base: position 28,903,269 of record JAKWJA010002493.1, read on the forward strand.
TTAAAAAGGTGTTCAGCAGTAAAAAAACAAGATGATAATTGACCCTGGCACTGCAAGTTACCAAGTTGGATCACGATAAATAAGAGTGTAATATCAATGATGATCTAGTAGAGCAACTTATATGTTTACCGAAGAGAAGATGTGTGATGCCAGAAATAAATAAGGAGAGAAAAATAAGTCAATCAAACAATTCAAATTAGAAATCTACTAAAATAAATAGTATGAATAAAATACACAGAGCATGAATGATTAAGTTCTGAAGAGCAATGAGAGAAGTCCAGGTAGAAGTTGAATTCTTCCTCATATTTTAAAGTAATTTGTTCATCTAAATTTCCAGCCAATGAAGGGTCTGGATAAAAAAAAAATCAAAGAAAGAACAATGAATGAGTATATACCAAAAGATAAAATAGTTGATGTGTAATCCCAATAAAATAAATAACAAAGCACAACGAGTTCTATCAGTAAATCTAAATTTAGAGTAATCTTTTGGACAGCCAGAGCTAGGTGTTTACTGTTAAGTTTCCCACAAGCCATAGCATCAAGATTATCTCAAGCATGATACGCAGGGAAAAACAATCCATACAACAACTTGAACAAGCCATCCCCCCCCCCCCCTCCAACACACATGACTATCAACATCCAAACTTTCAACATACATTCAATAAAACTTAAAAAATCAAATAAAACCCAAAGGCCATAACATTTTCCACACTTAAAAGACATGATTTTGCAAATATAAAGATCGTTGTTTTAACTAGCATCAGCTATTGGAAAATCAATTCACCTTGATAATTCAAATAATAACAAGACAAGACCGAGTTGCGAGTGTGAAAGTTCAGGTAGACATACTGGGTGAGCTACCTAAATTTGTAGAATTAGAAGTTGTTGATCCAGTAAAGATATCGTCCAAAGTAAAGAAGATTAAAGTTGGAATTGAATTAGTTAAATACAAAAAAATATGTCCCACAAAAGTGATCACTACGTTCTTAGCTAGTTAAATGAAGGCTTAAGTGTTACTTAAATGAAGTCATTTCTTGATTCTAAAGATTTGAAGCTAATGGAATGCCATTTTAATGTACTAAAAAAGTAAAACTATGTTCAAGGAAAGGAATATACCTACGCAAAACCCACTCCCACTACCTAAAACAAACCAGAATAAGATAACAAAACTGAAGAGGAAGAGACTAGAGGAAAGGATTTATCAAAAGAATATATAATTGATATGCAAGATCATGTATGGTAAAATAGATTACCCTATGCTTGTTGTCAGTTGACGACTTGAGCTATGCTTATATAGACTATGCTTTAGATGCCGATGACACCGTAAAGATCGCGAGTACTTCACGATGGATCACTCTAAAAGGTGAGTATGAAGGTCCAAATAGATTCCAAAATTTCCAAGCAGTGTTTGGCAAGGATTTATTCGAAGATGAAGGAAGACATGGCAGACACGAGTCGACACATAGAAGAGATATAGCATTAGGAAAAGGGAAAGTCAAAAACAGAGAGGATATGGCCTTTGGCTTTAATTACACAATTGGTGAGTTGTAAGGGCGAAGAATCAGAAATGAGCAAAAAGTTTTAGTGGGAATGCAAATAGTGGAGAAAGATGTGGGGCTTAAGTGGTATGCCTCCTTTCTTTTGATGTGCGTGTGCTTGGCATATGAAAGGGGAAAAGCAGAACAAGTACTATTGGCATCAACAACCTGTAAACATCAAACACTAGATGAAAAATATCTTGTAAATAAGGCTAAATTTTAAGAAAAGAAGTTTTAAGACTTGAAAGCGGATAACCTGGTATCGTTAGTTACTTTCATGTTTAGAGGCCTGCTTAAGTCAGGAGAAGAAATATTTCCAATGATTGTCTCATCCATGATAAGTTCTAAATAACATTTCCTGATTTTTCTCGTCAAAAGAATTTCTTAATCCTGTTTTTTGTTAATTCCTGTCAAACACATTATTCTTGTGTCTGAACTTTTTTTCAAACCCATTACACAAACCATCAAACAGACACATTTCAGTAAGAAAGATTACTTCCCCATAACAGGAGAGGGAGGACTAGGTCCTAAACCAACGAACATAAGACAATTTTTCTTTGCCCGAGACTATAACATCTCTTCCAAAGAAACACTGGTATGAGATTGTTCCTCAAGTATCTCGCCATAACTCAACTTTCTCTTTCATCATGTCATTGATAATAATCACACGTTAATGATTTTTAATAATGTACAAAAAGTACAAATCAGTTGTAATAAAGTTAAAAAGCTTCAAAAAGAGATAGTTATAGTTACACCAATTCCCCATATATAACTTTGGGGCATTTTTTTCCCCAATCAATTTACAAAGTTAAGATATTGCACAATTGAAAGTGGATAAGCAGAGCTACAAAGGCATGTAGGACCCTATCCAATGGTCTTCTACCCATATCTACACTTTGAATGCGTTAATAGACTAGATTTTTGAACGTGTGTGGCTATATCCATCTATAGCCTAACCTAAAGTTAAATGATGCCAAAATAAATTAGACATGAACGAAGAATTGTAAAAATCTTATAGTAAGTAATTTATGGAATTGGTATTACCGGTTCATTCATTCAAGGTTGCCATGCTTTGGATTACACCGTGTGAGCCCATTTTTTGTTAGCTCTACTGATTCTATTTGTTTGATTACACTTCTAGGATGAGAAATAAAATATTTGTTCTTGCTAGTATAACAGTACTTAAGTTCATTGAAAGAACAAGATAAAGAATTATGAAGAATATGCATAACAAATAATGATATCAGCCCTAGTGATGATAAGTACATGATTCAGTCAGATTGGGATTTTACTAGTGGGTTCCTTTCACCCATTGGGTCCCTATTTTTCAGTCAGATTATTGATTCTCTTGTCATGATTAAACCAAGGGTTTCTAGAACTTTGATATAAATTCATGAATTTATTAAATATAGTTCAAATAAGAATCATTGCTTATTACTCAAATTTATTCGCATGAATTTCAGGACCCTAGCTTTGTATTCTTTAGTTCTTGAAGTACACCTGCTCGGTAGGATATTCAGACAATTCATAATTCAGTGCGCAGTTATAAATGCCGAATTACCAAGATGAATTGTTGCATGTTCAGTTTAAACATATCAGTATTTAAGAAGAAACTCCGACATAAATAAGTTAATTTACAGGAGAATTAATTGGGGATATAGCATAATACCGAGTTCGACTAGGTGTTAGCGTATTCAATAGACCAGAGAAATACTAGCAAAGTAGGTTGTATGTACACCTCTGTGGGGCAATCAGTTCTAGTGATCATGCCAGCAGCCTTTATACCTTTGGCAGGGTTTATATTGGTGTCCTCGGCATGGGGCGATACATGCGGGACTCCACATTAGCTCCATGAGGTTTTATTATCGGTATTAGCAGCTCCAACAGAACAGTCAAACTCTCTGCATTGACCACTTAACAATATATTTAGTATTCAGTTTCAACATGTTATAAACTGGTCATTAGATTTAGTTATCTCAGAAATTCAGCATATCATGTTCAGATTATTATACTTGTTTTTGTACTCGTTAAGTTATGTTTTATTTCAGCTTTACTCTATTCTATATGTTTATTACCTTTCAAGTACTTATGCAAAGCATCCATATCACGCATTAGATCGATTTCACGATCTCTTGTTAAGCAGATTCAGTGGTGAGTTCTCATTCTCTGAGGACAACAGCCAGGAGGGTCATTTAGTTTCAATTTTCGCTAGATTTAGTTGGGGCTTGTCCCAGTATTTTTATTCTAGTTTATAGGCCAGACATAGTTAGTTTCAGCTTAATGTTGAGTTAGTAACTTCATTGTATTAAACTTATCAGTTTTCATATATATTAATTTTAGCATATGGGTATTGCCCATCTTTTCATTATAAGTTATGATTTAGCTTCCGAATTAGTTTATTATCTTTAGTATGCTCAGATTCAGGCAGAAGGGTTAGCTTGGGTATCATTTTGGTTTGGGCCTAGGTTCTGTGTCCGCATTCTCGGGGGTAGCCGGTGGCATGACAAAAAATTAGTATCAGAGCACTAGGTTAAAGGGTTATAAGTTGTCCTAGGATGTTTGAAATGCCGCACTAAAAAGAGTCCTTTTCAGGGTTGAAGAAAGCTGCCCCACAAACTAATGAGGAGGCTGGCTCTGAGTTTTTAGGGAAAAACCATCACTTTCTTGTCTTTATTGTGCTTGAGGTATGATCTGTGTTCTTATTACCATCTAAACATGGGGAAACAATTTTTTTTTTCCGTTGACGGTTCAGATCATTCCTCATCGGAGTGATAATATAGGAATGTGAACGCCAGGATGCAAAACGCAGCTCCTCACAGCCCCATATCAGAAAGTCTCCACTGTTGAGTTCAGAAATGTCAACAAAGTTGGCCAAAAGATGATAAAAGAACAATCGGGTGCATGGTTCCATGTGAATGAAAAGGGTGATCAGTAGCATCGAGGGTCTGTGACTTTGTTAGATGCATTCCTCCCTGAGTTCCTTAGGAGCAAAGTGGACTAATGAGAATCCTCAGAAGTTCTTGGATAAGATCAAGAAAATTTCGAGGGTAATGCAGAGTCTACTGGGAATGATCGGGTTGAGTTCGGCATCAGACAAGTGAAGATATGCTTCATATTTTGGTTACATCAAGTGGAACGGATATCGGGTGGCCAAATGCGGCTGCCTACACTTGGGATTTCATTAGGAGACTTTTCGGCTGGCAGGTTTTCCCATTGAGTTGAAAAGAGCAAACGACCAAGAAATTTCATGGAAACGTAGAGGCAGGGTTAACATGACAGTCCAACGAGTTATGGACACAAGTTTTGTTTAACCAAACTCTCCATGTATGCTCCTCCCGATTGGGTGCTACTCCAGGGCTCAGATGAATAATTTTTGTCGGGAGTGTCAGCTCTGTGTGAAAACTGAGTGCAAAAATGTGATGCTACTTGGAGATATGAACATCTCTAGACTTATGGACTCATGCTCAGCAGATTGAGGGTGATAAAGCTTCGGAAAGGCTAAGGAAATAAAGGCTAGGACTGGGCAACTATGGACTATTCTCAGCAAAACAAAACTGGGTGGTGGAAAAAATCTCTAGCAGGGTCAGCAGAAGTTTTTGGCTCCAGCCCCGCATCTGCTAGTGTTACATCCTCCAAGAACAGGTAATGATAGAAGGGTTAGAGCCAAGACTCGAAATATAGGTGGGAAAGGGTTCAGGATAACGGACAATTACCCACTACCCTAAAGGGTGGGTAAGAAACCCATACGACGCGAGGTGTTTTGCACAGGGAAAATAGGGATGTTTGGTTCGATTTTGCGGTAAGTCGGGTCACAGGTGAGAGATTGTCCATCTAGACAAGGTCAAGAAAGGGTGGTAATGGTAGAGGCTCATTTCGAAAACTTAGCAGCACCAGCAAGTCGCTCCAATTAGGCAGGTGGTTAAACTCATTTGGTACAGGTAGCGGTCAGCGCCAGAACAGGTTGTATGCTCTTCAGGCTCGCTAGGATCAAAAAGGATCTCCTAATGTAGTCACTCGTATGTTACGTGTCTTTGACCTTGATGTTTATGCATTGTTAGATCCTGGGGCTACTCTTTCATTTGTAACTCCTTACATAGCATTCCAATTCAATGTTAGTCCAGAAACTCTCTCAGAACATTTCTTAGTCTCTAATCCAATCGGTAACCCAATTATAGTTAGACGGGTATACAGAAATTGCCCTGTCACAGTCTCTTACAAAGTCACCTCAGCAGATATAGTAGAGTTATAAATGGTAGACTTCGATGTCATTCTAGGCATGGATTGGTTACACTCATGTTATGCCTCAGTCGATTATAGATCTAGGATTGTTCGTTTTTAATTTCCAAATGAACCAATCTTAGAATGGAAGGATAGTATCTTAGCGCCTATGGATCGATTTATTTATTACCTTAAGGACAGAAAGATGATATCTAAGGGTTATCTCTATTATATAGTTCGGGTTAAGGATTCTAGACTTGAAATCCCAATGCTTGAGTCAGTTCCAGTAGTCTGTGAATTCCCAGAAGTATTTCTAGGATATCTTCCTGGAGTCCTTCCCGAAAGGGAAATTGACTTTCGAATTGATTTCCTTCCAGATACCCAGTCTAACTCCATTCCTCCTTACAGAAAGGCTCCAATACAGCTTAAGGAATTGAAAGAGCAGTTAAAAGACCTTCTACATAAGGGCTTCATCAGACCTAGTATTTCACCATGTGGTGCACTAGTGTTGTTTGTAAGGAAGAAAAATTGTTCTCTCGAAATGTGCATTGACTATAGACAGTTGAACAATGTCACAATCAAGAATAAGTATCCCATCCTCTGGATCGATGACTTGTTTGACCAACTTTAGGGTATTAGTCACTTCTCAAAGGTAGACCTCGATCAGGTTATCATCAGCACGAGTCAGAGATAGTGACATTCCGAAAACAACCTTTAGATTTCCGTATGGTCATTATGAATTTGTAGTTACGTTGTTTGGACTAACTAATGCTCCTTCAGATTTCATAGATTTGAAGAACGGAGTGTTCAAACAGTACTTTACTTGTTCGTTATCGTCTTTATTGATGATATCCTCATTTACTCTAGGATTGAGGGATAACATGCAAGTCACTTGAGAGTCGTTCTGCAGACTATCAAGGATCGACAGTTATTTGCTAAGTTAAGTAAAAGTGAGTTTAGGTTGCAATCTATTGCTTTTATTGGTCACATTGTATCTAGCGAAGGGATCCGAGTGGATCCGCAGAAGATAGAAGAAGTGAAACAATGTCCCTGACCTGCTTCTTCTATAGATATAAGAAGTTTCTTAGGTCTAGTGGGTTATTAGAGAAGGTTTGTGAAAGGATTTTCATCCATAGCCTCACCGTTGACTAGGTTGACTCAAAAGATGGTCAAGTTCCAATGGTTAGATAATTGTGAGAATAGCTTCGCAGAATTGAGAACTAGATTGACTACAACTCCTGTCTTGACTCTACCAAACGGTTCAGATGGTTATGTGATCTATTGTGACGCATCCAGAGTTTTCCTGGGTTCTGTGTTGATGCAGCGAGATGAGGTTATAGCGTATGCCTCTAGATAACTTAAGGTGTGTGAGAAGAACTATCAAACTCATGACCTCAAGCTTGCAGCAGTAGTGTTTGTACTCAAGATATAGAGACACTACTTTTATGGTGTTCATATAGATATGTTCACCGACCATAAGAGCCTCAGTATGTTTTCACCCAAAATGAGTTGAATCTTCTCCAGAGGAGATGGCTTGAGTTCCTTAAGGATTATGATATGAGTGTGCATTACCATCCTGGTAAGGTGAATTTAGTAGTAGATACTCTTAGTAGATTATCTATGGGTAGTGTAGCCCATGTTGAGGAAGAAAGGAAGGATCTAGTGAATTATGTTCACAGGCTTGCTCGCTTGGAAATTCGCCTTATGAGCATATCAGACAACGGTGTAACAGTTCAGAATGGGGCAGAATCTTCTTTGGTTGTGGAGGTTAAGGAAAAGCAAGATAGTGACCCAATATTGCTTGAACTTAAGGGTGCAGTCCATAATCAGAGAGTGGAGATTTTCTCCTAGGGGGAGATAGTGTACTTTAGTACCCGGGTAGATTGTGTTTTCCTGATGTGGGAGAGTTGAGACAACATATTCTTGGAGAAGCCCAAAACTCTCGGTATTCTATTCATCCAGGTTCCACTAAGATATACTGTGATCTGCGGGAAGTCGATTGGTTGAATGACATGAAAAGGGATATAGCAGACTTTGTGAGTAAGTGCTCCAATTGTCAGCAAGTCAATGTAGAACATCAGAAACCAGGGGGTAGGATTGAAGAGATCGATATTCCTACTTTGAAGTGGAATGTGATCAATATGGACTTCATCACAGTATTACCGCGTACTCTCAGACACCATGACTCCATTTTGGTGATAGTTGATAGGATGACTAAGTCTTCTTGCTTCTTGGCGGGCAACACTACATATTTGGCAGAAGACTATGCAAGGCCTTACATTAATGAGATTATGAGGTTACGTGGGGTTCCTTTGTCTATCATTTCAGATAGAGGTCCTCAGTTTACCTCTCATCTCTGGAAGTCATTTAAGAAGGGTCTTGGTACTCAAGTTACCTTAGCACAACATCTCATCCGCAGACTGCTGGACAGGCGGAGAGTACCATTCATACCCAAGAGGATATGTTGAGGGCTTGTGTGATCAATTTCGAAGGTATTTAGGATGATCACCTTCCTCTTATTGAGTTTGCCTACAACAATAGCTACCATTCCAGCATTCAGATGGCCCCTTATGAGGCTTTATATGGACGTAGATGTAAATCTCCTGTTGGTTGGTTTGAATAGGTGAAGCAGCTTTGATAGGGCCAGATTCAGTCCTCTATGCTATGTACAACATGCAATCCCTTACAAGATCTTCAAAAGGGTTGACAAGGTGGCGTATGAGTTAGAGTTGCCAGAAGAATTAGCAGCAGTGCATCCGGTCTTCCACATCTCACTCTTGAAGAAGTGTGTGGGTGACCAAGCCTCTATAGTGCCATTAGAGAGTGTGGAGGTGAAAGGTAGTATTTCTTATGAGGATGTACCTGTTGAGATTATTGACCGTCAGGTTAGAAGGTTTAGAAACAAAGAAGTCGCTTCAGTCAAGGTTTTGTGGAAGAAGCAGTCCGTAGAGGGAGCTACTTGGGAAGCAGAAGCATCCATGAAATCCAAATATCCTCACTTGTTTCCTTCCGATTCCACTCTAGCTTGAGGTAATAGTTACTCTTCATTTTTTTTTCCAGTCATTCATGAACAAATTTAGTAATAGAATTATGTTCCCTCAGTTTGTACTTGCATTTTCAGCGTATTCGCATGTACTCGGAACTCAATTCAGTTAGAAACTCAGTTCTCAGTGTTTAGTAGTGGGGTTTGCAGCTCTCTTCCTCTATTTCAGCTAGTTTAGTCTTCATTCGAGGGCGAATGTTCCCATGGGGGAGTTAATGTAACACCCCGTAGCTAAAACATACAAAAAAAATCAATTTTTCAGAAAATTTGTAGGTGCAACAGACGAGACCTTCGAAGGACCGTATCCTGACCCACGGTCCGTCCTCCACAACCATCGGTGGGATAAAAAATTCCCAAAAATCTCAGTCCAGGAAAATTTGTTAAGTGTTGGTCGACGGACGGACTTACGGTCCATAGGTCAGACTAAAGTCCGTAGTCTAGGTACCGTCGATCAAGACTCCCTTCACCCACTCTCTGACAAGAGATATGGATGACCAGAACGGTCCGTAGGTGGGAAATTAGCAGACAGTTAAGGGCAAATGTAGTTTGGTCAACTTCAAATTGTCATAAGTCTTAGCAAAAAAAGATTTAGGTGTCCCATGACCTTACCACTGATAGATAATTTAATTATCTTTCATATCCACCGACCTTGCTAAAATCAAACCTCCGAGTAAAAATATATGCCATTTTTAGTAAAGTCCTGTCGAACAGGCCCAACCGACGAACTAACCAATGGGGCATCGGTAAATCTACTGACTGTCAGTCCTGGCCGTCGATTGGTCCGACAAAAACTTACCCTGGGGTCTTTTGGTCCTTTACCACTTTGTTTAAACCCTAAGTTACGTCATTTTGACCGTAAATCATTAGATTTTAGTCAGTTTAAGCCTAGAAACATAATTAAAAGATAGCTAAGTCAAATCATTAAATAAAAACTTTTTAGAAAATTAGAAGATAGAGACGAGAAAAGCTCAAGAACCTAAGTTCAAGAACGCTACAAGCTCCAAAAGTTCCAGCCAAAAACTTCAGTATTTTTTCGTGGATTTCACCATCAGGTATGTGGGATTTCACGAGTGGGTTCCTTTCACCCATTGGGTTCCTAGTTTTCAGTCAGATTCTTGATTCTCTTGTCATAACAATTTAAACCTAGATTAAACCTAGGGGTTTCTAGAACTTCATGAATTTTTAAATGTATTTTCTGAATCAATATCATAATTACTCAATTATCAGGCATGAGTTCAGAAACTCTACTTTGTATTTCTTTAGTTCTTGCTTACACATGTTTAGGCGAGATATTTAGGACATTTTTTTTCAGAGATACCTTACTTAAGTTATCATGCAAATTAATACCAGATTAATTGTGTATTCTCAGTTTCCATGTCCAGTTTCGATCTATCCAGGTATTTAAACAGAAACTCAGAGCATAATTAAGTTAAAAATTCATCTCATTGGGAGTAGAATAATACTGAGTTGGACTAAGGGTTTAGCGTACCCAATAGTCTCAGAACTATAGCCAGTAGTTGTAGTCCCTCGGTGGCAATCAATTTAGTGCCAGCACACCTTTATATACCTTGGCAAGGTAGATTGGGTCCTTTCGATGGGCCATATACATCGGACTCCACATTTAGCTCATGTGGTTTATCATAAAGTTGTGATAGCTCCCACGATCATCAGAAATCTTTGTCATTGACCATTTAATAGTGATAATTCAGTATTCATTTTCCACATGTGTAAATTGGTCATTGCAATTCAGTTAGCTCATAAATTCAGGGCTATCATTGTTTCAGATTATTATACTTTGCTTTTGTTCTTGTTCATGGTGTTGTTTTTAATCTCACACAACGTTACTTTATCTTATCCCTACATCTCGGTAAGCTTTCCAAGTCTGACGCATACGTCTCACTACATCTTCTCATGATGTAGTTCAATGTTCTATCTCCAGATTACGCATAGATCGATTTCTTTTCCCGATCTCCATTTTATCAGATTCATGGTGAGTCCCAGTGTCCTATGACAACAGTCAGATTTGTAATTTTAATCTTTAGTCATTTAGTTTCAGTTTTTGCTAGATTTAGCTAGGACTTGTCCCAGTATTTCTAGTCTTGTTTAGAGGCTTATTTCAGACATAGTTAGTTTCAGCTTAATGTTGAGTTAGTAATTTTATTGTATTAAACTCATCAGTTTTCATATTATATCAGTTTTAGCATATGGGTATTCCCCATCTTTTCATTATAAATTATGATTTAGCTTCCGCATCAGTTTATTATCTTTAGTATGCTCATGATCATGCCAGTAGGGTAAGTTTCTGATCACTTGTGGTCCTAGGTTCTGTGTCCGCATCTCGGGGGTAGCTTGGGGTGTAACAGGTCTACCATCTCTACGCTTTGTATGAGTTAATATGTAGATTTTTGCACGTGTGGGCTCTATTTCATATATAGCCTATAAAGTTAAATTGATGCAAATAAATTAGACATGAACGAAGCGAATTGTAACATCTTATAGTAAGTAATTTATGCGTTTATACATGTTCATTCAGGAAGGTTGCTACACTTTTGGATCCGACTACGTGAGCCATTTTTTGTTAGCTCTACTGATTCTATTTGTTTTATTATACTTTTAGGATGAGAAATAAAATATCAGTTCCTGCTTGTATTACAATACTTAAGTTCTTTTAAACAACAAGTTAAAGAATTATGAAGAATCTGCATAACAAATAGCTTTTCATCCCTGGTGATGATGAGTGCATGATTCAACTTTTTCAAAAAGTGATAAAAAAATTCATCTAAGAAGTTGAATTGAGCACTTCTCTCTTTTTAAGCCGCTTCGTTCATCTTGCATAATCAAAAGGAGAAAAGTAGTGTTCACCAGAATATAGATAATAACATCCAATTAAATAAAAGCAGTCAAGATATAAGAAGTGCTAACCTTTTCTTTTTCAGAAAACCAATACGAAACGAGACCATTCCTCATTGATCCCTTGGTGTATGAGATGGTTTATTTTTCATCAAGGCATATTTGGTCTTATACTTTGTCACATAAATCGCCTTCAAGTCACATTTATAGTCCCTTCATTTTTTTCCTATTGACTTCTTCACGAACTCTTCTCCGCATTTCAGAATGGAGAGCTTTTTCTGAAAAGATAGGCAAAAGTTAACAAGATAATATCATGTATAAAAAGCAATAATACTTGTTAAGAAAAATAATTTTATACCTTTAAAAATTCCACAAACTTTGTCTTTTCTTCGTCATCAACTATCGTCAATCATTTGCATTTAACGGTGTCAAATCTGGAGTTCTAGCAACTATCCCTAGAAAACTAGCCACCTTTCGTCCCTTTTTTCCAATTGACTAATTACGACTATTAAATCACACAATAATTGTCTTTCCCAGTGGTATATTCCATACATCTTTTAATAAAGTAGGTCCATGAACTTTTCTTGTCTTTGAAGGACCTGAAATAAATTCAGAACTCACTTGTGACAGTCATTAGAGAAAGAATAAGTAAAATGTAACAAGCATGTTAAATAGTGCAAAATCCAAAATAGTACTAGATACATTATCATGTATTTAAATCTTATTATGAAAATAATCTATAAATTCAATTTTGAAGAAATAACCCGGCTCACTGTTCAGCTCAGCAATGTCAATAGAATTTGTATGTTCAGATGTTTGGATTCGAGAGCAGCTCTGAGTTTTCATTAATTGTTCATGTAGAGTCGTACTTCTTCATTAACACGTTGTTCAGTTACCAATCGGCTACTAACTCTTTTTCGCATTTTCCGTTCTTCAAAATTAACAACTTATATAGTTTCTTCAAACCTCTAGGTGAATAACTCATAGTTGGTCAGTAAGAGGGAGTGAGACTTCATCAGTTTATTTATTGGTGAAGCAAGCAGTGAGAAGCTCTAGGCAAAATATTATGGAAAGTAGTTAAATGTAGACCAAGATAAAATAAAATCCTGGAATAAAACTACTGGAAATTACTTGAAATTCAATATCAAAATTAACAGATTCAGAGATATAAACAGAAGTTAATCCATTGGCAGTAGAACAGATTTTAAGCAAAAGTCTTAAGACTCCTATTAGTTTTACTTCTTAAAATTAAAGCAAAAGTGGTCCATTAGAAAACAAAAAGATGTTTATTGTTTGGACATGAAAACAGTCTCCAAACAGTGCCTGATTTACCTTTTCAAATATATTCGAGTTTAAAATCAACTAATGGTAACAAATGTTTAAATTCTCTTAATTCTGTGGAAAATAAATCCAATCCAGCAATAACTTCGAATTAGCATTCTTTCCATTATACCATATTTAAATGTATCAATAAACACCTCAACAGCTTAAACATGTATTTAGATACAAGGGAATACACTTGAGAAAAACATAATGCAGGAACGAACTTAAGAATATACGTACCTAAAGATGAATTCTCAAACACAAACACCGAAACAAATATGAGCTGGAAAAATCTAAATGAAAAAAAAGTAAGCTGTATAGTATTTAACCATTAACCTACATGAATGTAAACCTTTACCTGAATTTTCACAAAAGAGTGTTTAGCTACACCAGATTCACCTTAAGGAATAAGCAACATCCATATATCAGAAAACCATTGTTACAACATTCACAAAGAAAGTTGAATTTATAGCATGCTATGAGAGACGAACTAAACACATTGACATACATTACTATTTGATGGTTAGATACTATGTTAAGAAGAAACATGGGAGTTTTTGAACATAGTAGTAGTACACTATTATGATAGCTGATCCTATGACTAAAGGTTTACTAGCTAATGTTTTCAAGGATCACGTAATTTGTATGGGGCTTAGTAGTTCATAGAGTTGATAGAGAAAAGAGTGTTATAGCTACAACTTACTCATTCCAACTTACCACCACTTTGCTTACATTATTCTAGCATAAATACTCAACCGTAGTTTCTGAGATAAGGTGTTTAAGCTTCCGCTAGCCATGTCTAACCTTCTAATAGAGACTATGTTGAAAAACTACTTACCACTAGTGACTCTCCATCGCATAGTTCACATTTATAAAAACATTCGAAAGTATTATATATATATCATATATATTATATAGATATATATATAATATTCTATAATATATATATATATATATATATATTATATAATATTATCTAGATTTATTATTATTATTATTATTATATTATTATGTACCAAGTTTGAAAGTGCAAGTTTGTGTTCCCCCCTCCCTAAATGAAAATTATTAAATGTGTAACTTCTTTTGTCTCTTGTAGCAGTAAAGTAACAAACTTCCACAGGTCATGCCTAGATACAACAGTAGGTACCTGGCAAACAAAACAGTCTTTGTCCAGCAACGTGCTTGCTCTTAACTAGTGATGGAAGGCTCACTATGCAAGTAGGAAGCCAGGAAATCTCAATCATAAATCGAGCCATTGCTTCAGCTTCCATGATGGATCGCAATGTGATTTAGCGAAGTTTTGATAATGCAACAAACACACTTTACCTGGTCAGCATATATCAGCTGGAAAAGAGCTGTTCCTGAGTGCCTCGGAAGTATATGATTCATTCGCGATTTTCCTCAAAATGCAAAAAAATGGGAACATTGTTCTGTATTCTGTCAATGCAGCAGATAGTGCCCCATGTTCTAACCAGAGGAGGCTACATAGGAGAAAGGACCACCATCTACATGTGAAAATGTAATACAAGTAAGCCTTAGAAAAACACACAATGCACAGAATACAACTCTCTCAGCAAACTATAACACACTGTAATCCTCTTGTATCACAATTTCATTACTAGTCAGGAAAAGAATCATTATCATCCAATCACATTAAAGAAGAAAGAATTATACCTTGAGGCGGTGACAAAAGGGTTAGCAATCCATGACGAACAAAGGATGGAGATGGAAATTAAAAAGTCAAAAATGAAGATTTCAGATCAATTGCTTCAGATGAGAATGGAGAATGAGAGATCGAAAATTTTGGAATTTGGGAATTTTGTGGATGAAAAGTACAGAATTTGTCTTTATAATTAGATATTTTAAGTGTCTTAAAATGTTTAATTTTAATGGATAAAGTTCAATTGCCCCTAAATTATTAGGTTTAAAACATATTTAGCGGCATTGATATTAATTTCATTAAATAATTGCCACTAAAAGAGAATTTTGTGGTAGTGGAGATTGCTTCAATATGCACAAGGATTTCTTTAGTTTGCATGCCTTTTCTTTACTTTAATCAATAACAAAACCAAGAGGAACCTCCATGTACACTCTTCATTTATTCACATCAAGCCTTCGTAAGTCCCCGCCAAGATTAGCTGCACAAGACAAAAGAAATCAAGTAGTGTTCATTTTCACAACAGGAGCAAGTGTTTCCCAACCACTGCATCCTCTCCTTCCCTGTTTCAAGTCAACTAAACTAATCAATGCTTCTAAAAATTTATGTTACTCTTGGAATTTACAAGTCGTTGAAGTGTCTTCCAAATATAAAATCCTACCCTTGAGGAGTCCATAAGTCAGTTATAGTACGCTGTTCCTGAAGAACTAAATTGTGGATGTCACGGAAGATTTCCTTCTACATGTCAATCATCCTTCCATAATCTAGTTTTTATGCCATCTTCCACTTCAATCTTGATGTTTGGTTAGAATTCATTCCAAAAGTCTCTAACGTATTTACATAAGCAACACCATAAGGAGTGGTAACTTCCTATATCATCCAACTATCACTCTCTTCATATTTTGGATCTTTGATTGAGCCCCACAGATTCTGAGTATCATTTAAGTACTTCGAGAGCCACTTTATCCCAAAGAATTGCTCTGATTATTCATGTTCTTGACCCCAAGTCCCTCAACTCTCTTTTCAGTGATCCCAATTTTCCATTTGACTAAGTGATACCTTTTTTCTTCCCCTGTTCCCTTGCTACATATTTTCTATCCAAGACAAAAAAATTCAAAGATCAAAACATATTCCCTTAATAGGTGTTGACACTGAACCTATATTGAAATTGAGAAACTCAATTAGAGTGTCAATAACATAACATGGAGACCCAACATGGAGAAATGCAATTTGATGATCTTGACACTGACATCATATTGAAATTTTATGATCCACTCATCTATGATGTTAAGCTCTGAAAGAGAGTATATTTTTATTTAATTAATTGTCTTCATTAATCATATACGAGCATGATTGAAAAAACCATATGGTATATCCACCAGGTTTGGGTGTTTTATTACACTACTTCAAAAAATTCTTTTAGCGACAATTATTTAATGACAATAATATAATTGCCGCTAAATATATCTTAAACCTAACTATTTAGGGGCATTTGGCTAGCTGTTAAAATGAACTCTTTACCGACAATAACATTAAATATTAAATATTAAGTATCTAATAAAAAAGCTGAATTCCTTTTCATTCAATAAAGCTAAGTACTTTTCCATCCACAAAATTCCCAAATCCCAAAATGCTCGATCTCTCTTTCTCCATTCCCATCCGAACGACTGCTCCGAGATTCACAAAATTGATTTGAAGATTCATCTTCTTAGTCTTCAACTTTGTAGTTTCCGTCTCCATCTCCTTCGTCCTCCATCGATTTCTAACCCTTTGTTACCACCTCAAGGTGCGCCTATGTGCTCTGATTCTTTTGTATGTGAATAGATGATACTGACTATTTTGTGTATGAGTAATCAAATTTTGATATATGAGGATTGTAGTGTGGTGTAGTTTGCTGTGAGAGTTGTATTTTGTGCATTGTGTGTTGTGCTAAACTCTACTTGTATTAGATTTTGCTTTATATTTGCATTTGTTGTATTTCGGTTTGCTTGGTATCTGAAGTAGTAGTATGTAATGCTAAATACAATTGTTGTCCATTTTATGCTTTGTTTTTTTTACATATTATGCTTTTACTTATATGGATGTTTTGTGTATGATTATGAAATCGTGATACACTAGCATAAGAAGTGTGTGTAGTTTCTAGAGACATGTACTGTGAATTGCAGAGATGATGGAAGAATTAATATGTAATGAGTAGAGCTAAGTTGTGGTTTTACTATTCAAAAATAAGGGAGAAAGAGTAATAGAGAGAATTGCACAGCACAAAGGAGATAATAGAGCGTTTTAAGAGGCATAATAAAGACGCACACAATTCAACCTGAAAACCAAGCTAGGTACACCTCTATATGGTAGAGGTTCTCTCTTCTTTCTCCCTCGCTTCTCCTACCTTATAGGGATGAATTAGAGAGCAGCTAGTGTAGTAAGAATTGATGGTAAATACTACTAGTCATGCACTGGTTTTCAATCTCAACGCTTATTCCCATGTTTTATTACATGCTCTATGTGTACCATTTTCTTTTTCTTGATAAGTCACGATATAGTGCAAGAGCTAATTTCAAAAATAAAGTTGGCCATTAGTAGCACCAGGGAGTGAAACTCGAGCTATTAAAACTCATGGGACAGACCGGCCCGAAAAAGGTAAAATATATGTGCCATTATCTTCTTGAATTCTTGTTCACAAATTTTCCTTTCCATGGATAATAATGTTTTGTCCCTTTTCATTAGTTGTTCTTTTTGTTCTCTTCCTCTTTGGAAGGAGTTGGATCTCCTTTCATTATGTTTGTGAGATTGTGTATGATATAGTAAGTCAAATCTAGTAATACATCCTCAGAGTCTAGTTAATCATAGATGTGGTTGTGAAGTGTTAACAAAACGTTATGGATCTGGGGATCTTGATTCGTGGAATGCAGGAAAAAGAGTACAAAGAATCTCTTGAGGCCTTCAATGAATAACACAAGGAAAAAATCCAACTAATATCAAGATTGATGGAGGTAACTGTAATTTACAAGAACTTTGTATTAATCTTCATATTAGAAAACATTCTTATATGTTGATTGATGTATGTGTTGTGGAGAATAGCAGAAGAAAAGTATAATTCAGGAAGCCTTCTGCTAGCCCAAGATCGCTCAAGAAGATCAAAAAATTCAACTAAGATAGAAGAGGAAGCTAGATAGTTGTAAAGGAATTTGGAAAGAATATTTGTAATGGAAGAAGACGTTTAATGTTTTTTATTTTTTTCTTGAATAGAATATCAAAGCCATCCCTATAATACTTGTCTAGGGATTATCTAGAAAGTCTTCTAGATTACATCCATAAGAAGTTCTAAATGAACTTATCTTCTAGAAACTAGTTCTAAATATCTAGGATATTTCCTTAAGATAACTACTCTACATTATCTAGAATAATTTTCAGAAAAGTTCTAATTTCTATCTATGAACATTCTAGAGAAATCTATGTCGTTCAAAATATCTTTAAAACTGTGTTCACACTCCCCCTTAAGTGATTTTGTAAAACTAAATCCCAATCTTAGCCGCGGGACTCAAATTAAGATTTTGGAATTGACTTGTGAAATTCCTTCACTAATTCTCCCGACTCGTACCTTCTCAAACATCTATTGATATACCGTGGGTTTTTCAACGGTATTTTATAATTTAATTAATACTTTTTCCCTTAAGTTTATTGTGTCCAAAAGCCTTTTTGTGCTATTTTTTATATAATTTTCTCTTTGTTTTGCGGAAATTCTAATCTTTCCAAGTGAAATGGGTATTTGTGGAGCGAAGAAATGGCAAATAGCCACCTACGGAGCTTAGGAGGGCCGTCGTGCTTATGATTGTTCGTAGTGGAAGCGTAGTAAATGCTGTTTGGAATGAGATGGGGAAGTCTACCAAGTCTGGGTTACACAAGCTGTGACGTCCCGTCGTGTTATGACGGTCTGTCCTGCAGGTTTTCCGTAAGTTCTAAGCATGAAGTGAATCTCAGTACCCAGATTCCAAGATTTGAGTGTTTTGTGAATGAAGCCCCTCGCGGACCGTTTTCGCTATGACGTCCGTCATCTTGGCCGTCGAGTGTTGTGAAGAGACAGTGAAGAAATTGTGCATAAGGATGGACTACGTAGGTCCATGAACGGGTCCCCCGTCGTGACCACGCACTATCGCGTCCGTGGTCCGTCGACCCGGCCGCATTTTGGCATATTCCAACAAACAGGTCCCTTATTTTCATTAGGTTTTTTAATTTTTTATAAATATCTCGAAAAAACCCCTCGTTTTGGGGTTAGACTCTGTGAGGTTTAGACACCATATATTACAATCGTATTGTTAGACCCGTATTGTTAGACTCCATATTGGTAGACCCGTATTGTAGACTAACGTATTGTTTAGACTCTATAGATTAGACATCAGATTTTTAGGACTTGGTGTATTAGTGTTTGGATTTTGAGATTCTTGTCAAGTGATTTAATGGTATTACTCAAGCAACTTTGGAATTTAATTATCTTTCTTCTCCTTGAAGTAAGTACATGAATTCTTCTCTTTATCTTCTGAATATGTGGTTTATATGGCTACAGTAACTAAACTCCATAACTAGGGTTGTGGGAACCTATCAGGCAAATCATGAGATAAAACCTACTAAAAATAACATTCTAGATATGTCTTGCATGTATAATAATTCTTTCTCTTAGAAGTCTTTTTACCGGATGGCCAACGTTAAACCGCCTTATGCTAACTTGCCGGACCAGGAGGTAGATAATAGGAAGAATAATTAACATGATTTAGTGTAACTATCTAATAGGCTAGTATTGATTGGTCGAGGTACTAACTTTTGTAAATATCGAATACGATGCTTCAATATTAGGTAAGGATAAGGGTTAGGATAGCAACACACGTAGCTTGAACAAGGTGGGCGGCGTGAATTTTTCGGATGCGGACAAGAAGTTTAGAAAACATACTTATCACTTCATGCAAGATACTAGGAAAGAATTGGTTTATAGTTAGAATTATGAAGTTATAACCGGTGGGGAACACGAACCCTAGTTACTACTTGTTAATTTGATTAAAATCCCAATTGCAAAGCTGTAAGTGTCTCTTTCAGTTCGTTTTTATTTTCACTCATTTAGAATAGAAAACCCCCCTTTAATTGTTTTTTATTTTTTTTTTCCAAAGGAGTCATTGACCAAACAATAGTATAACAATTTGAAGTTTAAGTCAGACTATTTTCCTCGTTGGAAAGATCCAACCTCACTGTTTGGGTGATTTACCTTTGACACGACGCTTTAACTACTACTTCTTATTTGAGAAGTAGTTTGAGCGTTATCATATATAAAAGTGCCTCAAGAAATTTTTCTCGAATGAAATAATGTTCATACCTCAATGTCCTTAGTTCTTGCTTGAAATATCGGATTGTTTTGGAGCGTGAGGCACTTGGGTTGTCTGTCTCCAAAGATTTCAATCTTCAAGCAGCTTTGGAGCCATCCATTCTTGAGCAAAAGGGCTGCTGTTTTATATTCTTCCCTTGTAGTTACAGAACTGAGTCTTTCTTCTTATCTTTATGCCCAAGAAATGGATGTTCCCCATAGAGAAGATAGAGCCTGATGTTTGATCTTTCGATTTATATCCATATCACCAACCCAACCACCAAAATCTGCGTCGGTATAGTCTCATCAATACCAAGTCATTCTTTCTTTCAAAAAATAGTCCCACTCATATGGTGAAGCTTGATTACCTTCAGATCCTCTTGCAGCTCCAAGGCGGCTTTCTTCTTGGTGATTTCATAATCTCCTGACATATCCAACAGAAAATGCAATGTTGACCCTTCTAATAGTCAAATACTGGAGCTTCCAACTAGAGCTTGATAAGGCTTGGGATCTACACAAGAAGTGAGCTTCATCACGTCTGAGCCTCGGCTATCTCCAAAGGCGTAAGAGCCGCTTTTTTTCTTTGTTTCATCATTTCAGTTTTCACACCCAACAAACCTCTCCACAAGCTTCTGTCATATAAATAACCCTTCTGGGGTAACAAAGACAAACCTTTACTTTGTGTTTGTAACTCTAAGAGCCAGAAAGTTATGTATCCTCCCAACTTCTTGAATCAAGCCTTCTTCATAAAATCTTGGCAACTTCATCATCATTCATCATCATTTCCTGTTAGTATCAATGTCCTTAACTAAAGAGAACAACCACATGCGGAATCTTCTTTTCTTGTTTCTTCACAACAAGCTAGGATCTGAATTGATTTATATATACCACAAAATATAGATACTGAGCAATTTTTCCATACCATGCTCGTGGAGCTTGCTTGAGTTTTTAAGTTTGCAAACATAATCAGGATGTAATTTAGAAACATACCAGGTGGCTGCTCCATATAAATATCTTTGTAAAGTTCTCCATACAAGAAAGCATTCTTGACATCAAGTTGACATAGTTTCCAACCATATGAGGCTTCCATCGCTAGTACAACTCGATTTGAGATCATCTTAGCCACTTGACTGAACGTTTCTTCGTAGTCTTTGCCATACTTTTAAGAAAAACCTCGAGCAACCAATCTAGCTTTATATCTGTCTATGCTGCCATCTACTCTTCTTTTGATTTTGTAAACCGATTTGCAAGAAATGGGTTATACATCTCTTCTCTTTGGCACAAGTCTCCAAGTTTGATTTTTCATTAAAGCCTCCATTTAATCATCCATGGCAAACTTCCACTCTTTTTCTCCTTTAGCATCTTCAAAATATGAAGGCTCTTCATCATCAATTGGCCCTGCAAAGAAACAAAAATACGTACTAACAAAGTTTTCATCTCTGAAGAGAATTGTCTTAAAAATGGTTCTGTTTAGTCTTTGTGAAAACAATACATCATTTTCTTGTTGAGTTTCACATTGTTGAGTTTTTGGGCTCCCCCTTGCGCTTAGCTCCTTAGCAATTGTATTATCTCGAGAATCACTTGTGGTGGGAAAGTGTCATACTCCAGGGTTTAATATTTTAGAACCCTCTTTTTTTGATGTAACTCCATAATACAGGGATGTTTCATCAAATACGATATTCTTGGAAACAACAAAATGATGAGTTTTTGGATCCATGCACTTCCAACCCTTTTTCCTTTCATCGTATCCAACAAAGATGCATTTTCTTGCCTCGGAATCCAACTTGCTCCTTTGAGAATCAGGGATATGAACATAGAAGATAGATCCAAACACTCTTAGGTTTTTTATATTAGGCTTCTCTCCTAACATTAGTTCATAGGGAGACTTCATGTTGTTTGGAGAAAGTGGCAACTTGTTGGTTACATAAGCTGCACATTTCATACCTTCACCCCACAGGGCTCTAGGTAAATTTTTTGCATGAAGCAAACTTTAACATGTATTTGTTAGATCTCAGATCTTTTTTTATGCCACTCCATTTTGTTGTGGTGTATCAACACAAGTAAGTTTTCTTTTAATGCCATATTGACGATAGAAAGAGAGAAACTCTTCAGAACTGTATTCACCACCATTATCTGTTCGCAACATCCTTATTTTTTAGCCAAGCTCGCCTTCAACAGTTTCCTTGAATTCCATTAACTTGTTAAGAACTTCTGACTTGTGCTTCACAAAAAAAAAACATGTGAACCTTGTAAAGTCATCAATAAAAATAAGCATATAAGAACAACCGGACAACGAAGGAGTCTTGTTGGCCCTATCAAATCACCATGAATTATCTCTAGTGGAGCAATTCATCTTGACACAGATCTATCAAATGGTAGACGGTGTGCCTTTACATATTGACATTCTTCACAAATCTCTCCTCCATAAAAGTTGCTTAAGCTAGGCAATCCTTTTACTAGATTCAATTTTACCATGGCTTTTAATATTTCAGTGTTAAGACGCCCAAGTCTAGCATTCCATAGATATGCAGTATCATTGCTACTCCTCTTCTCAATATCTGAATTAGAGGTAGATTAAACATATAGATCATTAATCTCACGACTGGTATGAATGACATCTTCCTTAAGTTTCTTTGATATTTTCGTTAGAAGAAAACTTAATCATTGTGGTCCAAAATAGGAGAAACTTCATGCATTCTACGAACTTGCAACGAATAATAGATTTTTCCAATCATGGAAAAGGAACACACTATTGAGATGATAGAGTCTTCCTGCTACTAATTAATGAGACCGTTTCTTCCTCTACACCTTGAGGAATGGTAATCGATCTTTTGTTACAATGACATAACGGGACCATGTATTGTGAAAGTTGGGAAAATTTAGATTCATCTCAGTAAGAGATGCACCCCCCCACACTCATGAATCCACGATCAGTTCTTCAAAATTAATAGATTGTCATTGCATATATTGCTTGAGTCTCGGCTACAAAACCTTTACCTAGTTTGTTATCTTCATCAACTTTTTTAGTTGATCCATTTGCCTTTGGTTGACAATATCTAGGTATGTGGTCCGATTTTGCCAACCAATAAAGTTGAGAGTCTTATAGTTTACTGGTAGACCTCTCCCTCATTACAGCGGAAGTGAAACCTTGTTGGAATCAACTGGTGTTCCTATCTCTTATTGTTTTTCCTTTAATTTTACTTTGTTAGATACAAGAGAATTGTCTTCCCTTGTTTGGGGATACCCAAGCCTTTTCCTTGTGATGGACAATAGATTCTCAAAACTCTCTAGGATGATGTTGAGCCATCATTGAAAGATGTTGTAACAAGGGGAAATTATTATAATTTCAAACATATGAATAAATTTTTATTTTTATTAGTGCTTCAAATATAGACTCCTCCGGATTCAATAAAATATCTCAGAACATAAGTTCTTCATCTTTCTCAAGCTCATATAGGAGAGATACCTTGAATGGTGTTGCCATTAATTCTCCAATATCGTGTAGCAGAGCTTCATTTTCTCGTTGAACAGCTAGTCAAGGGTCCTTCCTCCAATTCATGAGTGATGTCACCTTATAATGAATCAAAGAAGTTAGAGGATATTGACCTCTCAGACAAACTAAGCTCTTAGCATTTATTGCTTCCACCTTATTTAATGCCACTTAATATTTTCTAGTCCGTCAGCAAGAGGACTTGTGCATTCCCATAACAAAACATTACCACAAATCCTTCTCCCAAAGGTATGATTCATAAATGTCCCTCAATCAGTGTTGTATTTGGAATTGGTTGCAACAACTCAATCCCAATCCGTTAAACACGACAGTTTGAAATCCATATTTGGAGAAGAAACCTGTTAAATTTTTCACTAACTGATCTGAATTAAAATCAAGAGCCAATGTGTGGCTATGACTCTGATTACCATGTAGAGGAATAGCAGAAGAAAAAGTATAATTCCGGGAAGCCTTTGATAGTCAAGATAACTAACTAAGATCGGAAAATTCAAACTAAGGATGATAAGGAAGCTAGATAGTGTGTTGTAAAGAAAGTGGAAAGAATTAAGAAGAAATCTTGTTAATGGAAGACGACTTTAAGTGTTTGATTTTTTTTTCTTGAATAAAAATGTATCAGGGCCCCCATTCTATTTACTTGTCTAGGGATGGCATCCACAAAGTCTTTTAGATAACATCCATAAGAAAGTTCTAGTGAAGCTTATCTTCTAGCAAATATTCTAAAATATTACATATTTCTTAAGATAACAACTCTGCATTATCGAGATATTCTCAAGATAATTTTTCAACTCTTATGACTATGACATTCTAGAGAAATTCTATGTTATTCAAAAAAATCATTTTACACCTTTTCACATGTACAATTGGGGGGTGAAAGAGAGTTGAAAGAGAGAAATGCGGTTGAAGAAGGTGGGAGTAATGAGCAAGAGCATTGAAAACAATATAGTGAATAACCAGTACGTGTGATGTTTAGAAGGATTCTTTACTCTATTATATTTGTGTGTGTCGTTTGATGGTATTTCCTTCTCTTTTGCTGAGAGACACGTGAAAATGCTCCCTTGTAGGTACTTTCACTTACAACCCATCGTGATTGACAAACCTATCTGATTGGTGGGAATAAACGATCTGGATAAGCGAACTAATAGGAATTTTCCTTTACTGTCACACTGCCAAACCAAACTTACTATCTTCTTCTGTTAAACCATTTAACTTGATTGTTGAACTGTTCTCTAATGACTGTTGATATGCTCAAACTTACTTCTTAAATGAGAAATAGAGCGTTCGCGTCATGTAAATAACCCAACTAGTGAGGTTGGGATCATTCCCACGAGGAAAATAGTCTAGACTTAACTTCAACTTGTTATTACTATTGTTTGGTTGATGACTTCCTTAGAAAGTAAAAACATAAAAAGAGGGGTTCTATCTCTAAATAAGTGAAAATAAACAACGAACTTGAAAGAGACACTTAAACAGCTTTTAATTTTGGGTTTAAACATCATTAATCAAAGTAACTAGGGTTTACGTGTTCCCCACAGGTTCATAACTTGAATAATTCGACTATAACAATTCTTTCCTAGTACTTGCATGCAAAGTGAATAGTATGTATTTCTAAATCCGTGGTCCGGCCTCTATAAAATCGTCACTCCCACCTTGGTCCGCTACGTGTGTTGCTTTTCCTACCCTTAGCTTTTTACCCTCATATAATCAATCGTATTCTGATCTTGACTAAGTTATTACTTCGTACCAATCATACTAGCCTATTAGCTATATACACAAATCTATTTTAATAATTCTTTTCCTATTATCTCACCTCCTGGTCGCAGTAGCATTACGGCGAGTTCTCATGTTGATCAATCCTAAAAAAGACTTCTAAGCGAAAGAATGATTAATACATGCAACACTATTCTTAGAATTGTTATTTTAGCTAGGGTTTATCCATTTGCCTATGGTTTTCCCAGACCCTAGTTATGGAGCCTTATTTCCTCTAGCCAAAAAAATAAACACAATATTCACAAAATGTTAACAAGAATTCGTACTTACTTCAATGAGAAAGAATAAAGTCCAAAATTGTCTTGATATCACCAAAAATCACTTGTAGAATCTCCAAAATCAAACACTAATACACAAAGTCCATAATTTATGTCTAATCTCTAGAGTCTAACTCAAAAAAGTTGAAGATTTGTCTAACTATTTATAAAAAATACAAACCTAATTACCAAGGATTCTAATTTACTGGAAAACTGCAACAACGCGGCTGGGGTCGACTGACCACGCGACGGACCTCGTGACTCCGTCGTCCCATACTGGTGCAATTTCTTCTTCTGCTGCTTTCTTCATTTCCCCTCGACGGCAAGTGTGACGGACCGTCATAGGCACAACGGTCCGTCGAGTGTCTTCGTTTTCAAAATACTTCAACTCTTGAATACCTGGGTACTCTGGGATCACTTTCTTTGATATTCACGACGGACCGTCACAAAACGTCGTAATCCCCACACTTGGTCAGACTTCCCCATCTTCTTTCAACAGCTTCTTCTACGCTGGCCACTACGGACATCCGGCACGACAGACGTCATAAGCTCCGTGGTTGGTCTCTTCTGCTTTTTTTTTTTTTTTTTTTTCGCTCAAAATCTCAGCTTTCCAGCTCTGGACAGATTTCCTGCAAACAAAGATAAACTATATCACAATTAGCACAAAAAAGGCTTTCGGACACACTAAACTTAAGGAAAAAGTATTAATTATACCGGGAAACCACGGTATATTCAACTGTGACAAAGTGAGTCTGAAGTATTTTCACACGTCCTTCTTTAGACGAGTAAAAGTTCGTGGACTACCTCACTTTAGTAAAAGAATGTCTGGAAATCTAACCACACGATACAATTGTCCGTGGTCATTATTTAATAGTCGTAAATCAGTCAATAGGACTAGGGATCATGCTGGCTAGCTTTTCTAGGGATCTTTGTTAGAACTCCAGATTTGACACTGTTAATGCAAATGATTGGTGAGTGTTTGAATGACGAGAATAACACAAGTTTTTGAATTTGTGAAGGTATAAGATTTGATTCTTAACAAGTATCCATTGTTTTCTTATACATGATATTATCTTGTTACTTGTGCCTATCTTTTTCATAGAAGGTCTGCCATTCCGTATGCGGAGAAGAGATGGAAAAATTCAATGAAAAAAAATGGAGGGACTAAAATGCGACTTGAAGCGATGTAAACTGACCCAACTATAAGACCAAGATGCCTTGATGACAAATGGACCATCAAATACAAGGGATCAATGGAAGTGTCTCGTCTTTGTATTGCGATAATACACTGTGTGATACCTATTATCATGGAATAGATAAGTCATGTGGAATATCTCGGACGGAATTAAGCAGGCCTCAAAACAATGAAAGTACTACTAGACGGTAATGGTCTTGTCCAATCTATTTCCTTGTTATACTGAATTTTGAAACTATTGTCTTTGTTTGCCACAATTGTAGTCCTTCTAGATATACTAGGATTGATTGTCTTGCAAATCATGTCTTTAAGTGTGCAAGATGCTATGGCATGTGGTTTGGTTGATTTTGTATGTCTTTGAATGTATGTGTTGAAAGTTCGATTTTGATAGTCATGTGGGTGTTGGGAAGTGGTGTGGATTGGATAATCTTGATGGTTATGGCTTGGAGAACATAACAATAAACACCTACTCTGTTGTCTATAATAATTACTCTAAAATTGAACTTACTGATAGACCTCGTTGTGCTTTGTTATTTATTTTATGGATCACACACCTCCGAACTTTTTACCTTGTCATTCGGATATGTGATATGAAAGAGATCCCTTACTGAAGTGATAATTTCTGAATCTATTGTTGGAGATTGGCAATTTTGAAAGTAAATTTGCAATCAACTTATAAACACCTATTTATGTCGTCTCAAATAATTTTGGATTAAATGGTGTCTTGTCCGGTACCTTATTCAAAATCATAATAACGCACATCGAATGACAACTACTACTTTGATAGCCAAAAACCCATATTTGAATTAATTGTTTATGTTTCGATCAATATAGGTTCAGGACTTAATTTTTTTGACTTTTCCAATCAAACATTTATAAGAAAGATAATTATTTCTTGATATTTGGTTATATGATTCATCCTACTTTGGCTATTGATTGACTCCAACCCAATATTAACCCCAAATTTTTGATTAAGGTTTGAGTCACATACTTATATTCCTCCACTACATGTCTTATTTTTTGGATGTCACTATGTGAATTGAATGTCCTCAATAAGATAAAAGTGTGAATTACTGAAGCACAAGGTAGTGTGGAACCACCATAACTTTTGAACACTCAAAGTCTCTTATTAGACACCCCATGGATCTTTTAGACACTGAAAAAAATATAAAGATAAAACTCATTTTGTTTTACAAGTTTAAGAATTCTTATCTATAGGACACGAATAGCCTAATGAATAAATCAAACTCTAGATTTACATATTTTTACTTCAACATAATGATCAAACGCATAATAAACATGACCAACAAATCTTAAAACATGTACTCAAAAATAAAAATTAATGACATAAGTATAAATTAATTACTATGAAAAGCATATAAGGATCTGTAATAATTAAATGCAACATAAAGGAAAACATCAAGCCCACTGAATGGGCATTGTCCCCTTAAGGAAAATTTTCCATTCTAGTATCCGAGGTTTAAAAAAATAGATCATCTCAGGATAAAAAGATTCTATTCACAGATGTGTTGATACAAGAACAATGGTGTCAATGAGCCACTCAACAAGAGCAAAGTACACAAATATATAATTGTGCAGAAGAAGAAGAAGTTCAGAATTTTTGTTGTTTTAAAATTAGAGAAAAACCCTCTATTTATAGACTTCAAAGGGTAGTTTGAATAAACGTTTATTAGGCCTTATCGAAAAGGTAACAAATTTTCATTTAAGATGTAACTCTTCATAGTAGAAACTCTTCATTAAAGTTGCAACTCTTCATAAAAATCACAACTCTCTATTAAAGTTGGAACTCTTCATGAAAAATCGCAAATCTTCGTAAAAGTCACAACTTTTAATGAAAGTATCCAACTTTTTATGAAAGTCTCAACTTTTTGTGAAAGTCGCAACTTTTCATGAATGGGAGGCTAATTTTGGAAATAAATAATTTAAAAGGGAATCATAGTTTGTGGTGGTGCCACATAGGCTGGCTTATGGTTCTCTTTTATATAAATACATTATTGCTCGGTGAATTTGAGAAGGCATTACTTCAGTTTATTCCTCTTTCAACCAGGATATTGCTGTCAATTGATTCCTTATGGTGATATGAAATATATATGTTTAACAGGTACATGACGGACCATGGGGTGCTTTCTATTACGTCTCTATTTCAAAAATTAGTTCACCTAGATTCTTAGTGAGTAAGAAATGTAAATTAATCATGTCCCAAATTTTGGTTGTCGTCTAACATCTAACTGCTATATTTGTACTGTGACATAACTCATTAAATGGTGAGCTTGTTCAGGAAGACATACTGATCGAGAAAGCTGTCACATTTTGCATAGGGAACAAACACTGATTTAATTTGAAAATTGCCTTTTTTTCTCCATTTTGTTGAACACATTTTTCTATTTTTGATAATGCATATTTTTTTTTTACCGCTACAAGATATTGAAATTAATTGATTAGATTGTTTGGTCTTATTACGTTTAATTGTACATTGTTTTGAGTTTGGTAATTTTTCTTTGTTCCCTTCAAATTTATTTCTCTTATGAATTTTATTTTAAGGTTATAAAAGAGGGTTAAACATGTGAATTAAGGTGAATTTATGATCAGCTTTTGGTTATTACAATAATTGCTTGAGGAGCAATTATTATCTTTGCCGGCAATAACAAATGCCACAAAATATGCTTGCGCCTAAAGTAACTTTTAATGGCAATAGTAAAGGCAGCTAAATAAAAGCCGCTAAAATTACTTTTAGCGGCAATAATAAGAGTTTTTATTGGCACCCGACAAATGTCACTAAAGGCTTTAGTGACATTGGATCCAATAATATTTAATCAAATACAGGTAAATATATTTGTAGCAATAACTATTGCCGCTAAAGAAAGAATCAATTGCCGCTAAAGGTTCTTTGTGGTGTAATGTTATTAGCTAAGCAAAGAGCCTCCATGACCACATGTTCCTTCTCAATAATTTTATGTAAATATTAAATGAGTCTCTTTTTTCGTTAAATATTGCCACATCTCTTAGAAGCTTTGTGTAGTATCTAACAAAGAAATTGAATAGTTTCCATGCTCACAATCATTTGTCTTGAAGTGAGTCCTTTGTTGGTTTTTTTTTGTTTTTTTTATTTTTGGTTTTTGTCTTTCTAGTTTTTGTTCTTTTTTTTTTTATCTTTTCCTTTCAACCCAATCAGAACAGACGACGAATTCAAATATCATATAAAAACATGGTAACACTAGTATATAGTGACCCTTCTATACATTAATACCAAACCATCAATGGGGTATTTGATTCTTACTAGCTACGGGATGCACAAGATTTGTTAAGTATCATAGTATAGCTTTAACATTTTTCACAAACTTACATAAGAAAGAGAGAGAGAAGAGAGAGAAGAGAGAGAGAGAGAGAGAGAGAGAGAGTGAGGGAGGAAGAGAGAAGACGAGGAGAAGAGAGAGAGAAGCTAAGAGGGAGGGAGAAACGAGAGGAGGAGGAGGTTTAAAATTCTGAAGGCACCTGGAATATAACTAAAGAACATTTTCCTGCAGCAATGCAATGATCAGATTAAACACCAGGAAACAGTCCCAGAGCAATTACCTCATTGTGAAAGAAATGAAGTAACCAAGGCAATGGTGTAGCACACCTTGTCCTATGGTTGCCCCAGGACGTCCTGAGACAATGACATGTTCACACTTCTCTGAATATAAGTAACTTACGACATAGCACTTGAGATAAGCAAAGGAATTCATACCCATTAATAGTGAACAAAAATTTAAATTAACCTTACCAGTTGTTTTTTATTTGGACCAAGTAAAACGTTGCAATCCCTTCAAAAAACACTAAATACTTTAGAAAGATTCTTTTGTTATGATAACATTACGTGTGAAGAATGCCACAAAAAATGCATGTACTTGGCTTCCTTTTTCTCGGAAATTATACCGAACTATCTTGGACATTTTTTGCACATTGACAAGGAAGTTTCTGGGTACACCATCATAGGAAAGTGGTTTTCCAATATTCAAAACAAGATACAATCAGACTTCCACAAAATTAGAGACTCATAGTTGGAATCCAACTTGTTTTATGAGAAACATTAGTCTGAGAGAAATTGTATTTCAATTAAATAACATGGTTGTCACATAATGATTGAAGGATTATAACACTTTCTTTTTGAAATTTGAGAACTGATTTAAAAATGATGTAATAATATATGTTCGAAATTGTTTAGGAGGTAATAAGATATATGCATAGCTAAAGTATCTTTTTAAAAATTTGAGTAAACCTTCGGTGTCACTTTATGTCTTTTCTCAAAATAGCGAATACAACATACCAACTAATTTAAATAAAGACCCACCCCGATAATCACACCCCTAAAAATTGGAATTTTAACCACCCATCACAAACAACAAGGACTAAAAATACAAGGACTATACTATCATGATAGTAGCATGAGCAATTAGATTGAGATTAAGTTTAGATAATTAGACCACTTCGAATTCAACTTTCCATGGTTGGTTACAAGAGAAAAAGGTAAACCCACCACTAATAGCAATACTCAATGGTGCTCTTTCTAAGGAGTTCCAAGGTAAAACTGAATAAAAGACAAGATTAGATTATTTTCTCTTACTCCCAACTATTATACTTTCAAAAAAAGAGCGTTTCTCCACTCAATCAAAACAGCGGATCGCAGTTAGGTTGTATTCATAGTCGGATCGCAAACTCACTCGACGGATCACCATTCGTATCATTAAGCTCGTCTTTTTCTAGCTTGAGCTGTTTGAACTTAAATGGGCAAACTCGATGGAATACGCTCTTAATGCTCAGTGAATTGCCGAATATCACCTTGTGCACCTAAGATAACCTTCAATTTTACTCTTCGGTCTGTCACTTTCAGTGATACATTTGTGTATAACCTTCAACTTTACTCTCCGGTCTGTCACTTTCAGTGATACATTTGTGTTCACCAATTTACTCTGAAACTTGGATATTAGGCAATGTCCATTTTGGCGAGATTCAACCATTTGGCCAATTCTCCCTTTCGATTAGGCAAACATTAGGTTAGTGTTTTGTACTCTTTTCAATGTTTTTGGCCTTTGTTTAAAATATTCTTCCTTGACTTGTC
Source organism: Solanum habrochaites (assembly GCA_027704765.1). Lineage (NCBI taxonomy): Eukaryota > Viridiplantae > Streptophyta > Magnoliopsida > Solanales > Solanaceae > Solanum > Solanum habrochaites. The sequence continues at coordinate 28,935,094 of JAKWJA010002493.1, forward strand.
CTTTAGACTTCGTAGTTTTAAATCCTCTACATAAAAATTAACATGATTAGATTACATACTTTGGAAAATAACAAACCATCGCCTACAAGCCTTGAAAACTTAAAAGAAAGCTAACTTGCCATTTTAAAATTACCTTGTTGTTTCTTGGTATAATAATAAGGGGAAATAAAAAAATCATCCATAAGGCTTAACAATACCCACAGTGTAACCAAATCCTAAACCCCGAGAAAATTCATGATCATTCTACCCCACATGGTTCTTTTTACATCATTAATGCAAGCTTAAAACCCTCCCCCAAGAGTAACCCTCTAGATTCTAAGACTTAAGAATTAATTTACAAGTTAGGAGAGTAATTGACAAACTTATGTCAAAGAAATTAATGAAAAAAAAGTAAAAGAATACCCTGAATTGCCTTCTCTCAAGGACAATGTGTAGAAAATAAGAGGGTTTTGAAAATAAGGAGTTCAAACACTCATCGATTGCAACCCCTGCAAAAATTTTGTTGGTAGTGTGGAAGATATGACGCCAAAGCGACAAGACTCTGTAATTGTGGCTTCCTACAAAAATCACTTTCTTTTTCTGGAGCGCCAAACATATCGAAGGAGTGAGTTCATCAACAGCTTGGAACAAACATTCAAATTCCGAACAGACCCTTGGAACTCATTTGGAGTCCTACACGTGAAAAATGAATATACTACCCCACCAAAAATGGTATTTCGAGACTATAGAAAAAAGTAGTTTAAAACAAGCAACAAAAACTTTTATAAATGTGTTTATTGCTTTGTATTTTGTATGAGTAGCTTTCATATGAAAGACACAAAAAAAATGATAAATATATTACTCCCTCCGTTTCATAAATAATGACCTGCTTTGACTTGACACGGAGTTTAAGAATATAAAAAAGACTTTTGAATCTTGTGGTTCTAAATTAAAGTAAGGTCAAATATAAAAAATTGTCTTTTGATCATGTGACCTTATATATGTCACATGGAAAGCCGAAACTAAAATGTTACATAAAAAAAGAAAGAGGTCATTATTTTTGAAACATACTAAAAAGAAATTTAGACAAATTAGAAAAGTGGTAATCATAGAAGTAGTTTCCCTAATTAAAGTGAAGCATAGAGTTTCACCATTTAAAGAAACCAAATCGAAACTAGAACGGAAAATATTTGATTTTCTCACCAATCACTTCTTACTTCTCAAAAAAATCATTTACAACAAAGAGAAACATGTAGGGACCACTGTTATTTCCAAAATGTGTGGTTAGTAAAGATCATTCTAGATCGGTCCAGTAAACAGCAAGGCGACTTCCAGTCATTTTAATCCTATGAATTTCAGAATCTTCCCTTGATGTACAATGGAAAGAAATCAAGGGAAGATTATAATTCCACAGGCTTTAAACAATAAACACCGCAACTAAATTCTAAATAAGATATAGATAGGCTAAGATATAAAATCATCACTAATACATTCTTAAAAAAGCATGATCAAAGAATATCGAGATAGACTTGGTAGAGCAGTTAGATTTGAAGATAGCAAGAAAATTAAATTTGGATGTCATGTGAATTGCTAGATGTTGCCGAAGGTCAAGGAGGTAGCAAAAAAGTGATTGGAAATCTTCGGAAATGAATGGATGTAGCCTTATCTGGTCCTTATTGGAGTTGTATATTGTCGGAGTCCCCTAGAGGTCCCATAAAAAAATGGCTCAAGGTTATCAGAAATGGCTAAGTTCCACGGAAATTACTCGAAGTCGCCCTAATCCTGCTCTTTACTAGGCATATATGTAATGATCAGATACATGAGTGACCACACATTTTTGAAACAATAGTGTGATACGGTAGTTGAATTTTGTTGTTGTGATAGATGAGAAGGTGAAAAGAAAAGAGGACATACAAAAGAGAAAGGGATAAACATTTCCAAATGAAATAATCAATTGATGAAATGAAAGTCAACAAATATTAACGTCAATCTAATTAGAATCAATTCATTTATATGGAAGCATAGAAAAAAATATTAATTTTTTGATACAAATAAGTAGAAATAGTGATAATGATAGAAGTATTTGTCACTGGGAGAAAAAAGAAACCAAATTGATATGAGAATGAAACTCTTAATTCCTCACAAATTAATCTCCCTTCTAAAATCAAAACTAATATTTATTTACAAACAAAAAAGAGGGAAACCTTGTTGGTACCAAGTTATAAATTTGTTTTGGCATAATAATATTATCTTTCATTTTTTGTCTTTTCTGGCGCAAGATACTCATGACAAAATTAAACAATACATATGTTATACATAGAACTGAACAATTATACATAAGGATCATTTTAAGCATAACTCTACTCTACAATGTTTCCCTATCATTAGTGTTATGTCACGATTTTACGTAGAAAAAACAATTTTAAAAAATAATACTTAGAAATAGTCGTCACTTTTTTTTAAAAAGAATTTAAGAGACTTCACTCTAAAGACTTTAACAATGAATATATTTATAAATTAGAAAATGGACAATTCATACATTAACGATCATTTTTAAGCATACTCTGACCACCATGTTTCCCTATCATTGTGTTAATGGTCGCGATTTTACCTAGAAAAAATAATTTATAAAACGTAATACTTAGAATAGAGTCGTCACTTTTATCTTTTAAACAACATAGGAAACTTCACTCTAAAGACTTTAACAAAATTAAGTCTAAACTTTTTTAAGAAAAGGGTACGGGGTTCTTATTTCACATCAGAAAGTTTTAAGAACACTTAGGGTGTGTTTAGGTATGGAGGAAAATGTTTTCCTAAAAATGTGTTTCTTTGGAAAACAAGTGGATTTTTGACTTCATTTTCTCAGGTTTTGGTTGTGATTAGAAAATAGTTTCTGGAAATGATATTTAGTGTTTGATTTTATGAAGAACAATATTTTTGAGAGAATCTTTTAATTTTACTAGAGTAAAATAATTTCGCGCATGAACATATTTTTTTAAAATCAAATTATTATTTTTTGGGGGTGGTGGTGGTGGGGAGGGGTGGGGGGAGGGGGCCGGGGGGCGGGGGCGGGGCGGTTCGGCGTGCCCCCCTCCCCCTTTGCCGTTTCTCGTCTTGTTTCCCCCTCCCCATCTTTTTTATTGGGGCTTGGGGTGGCCTGGGGGCTGGCCGGGCGCGGGGGGAGGGGTTAGGACGTTCAACAACAATATAAATTTGCCCTTGATACTATTTTTTAAAAAAGCAAATTATTTTGGTAGGGAGGGGTTTGGGTTTGGGGGGGCTGGCCTTTGGGGGGAGGTCAAGGATCAGGTGAAAATAAAATTTGAAATTGGAGAGAGTTATGGAAAATGTTTCCCTTACTTTTTTATGGAAGTCATTTTCCTTAATTGTTAAGGAAATGAGTTTTTTATTTGGAAAACATTTTCCGAAACTTTTGTCCAACCAAACATGATACACTAGAAAACATTTTCAAGAAAATGTTTTCTTCATACCAAACCCACTCTTTAATGTCCGCTAACATAGAGTTATCTGGTGCTGTTGAAATTATTTAAGTAAAAAGAATTAATTAAGGTCAAAATAATCGAAAGGTATTTAATGGAAAAGTTGATTTTTAAAAATGAAAAAAAAAACAAATGGTTGAAACATTAGTTTAAAAACCATACCAAAATGGTCAATTGAGTGAAAATCACTTGATTTTAATAAATCAGTAATCATACAAACATTTTGGAATCGTCCTTCAAAAAAATTATCAATTTGAAGTAAATAAAGTTAGAGTTAATAAAAAATAAGACTCATAGAAATATAGAGTAGAGGAGAGAGTAAAAGTTGGTAGTTGTCCAAGTTCAGATTGCTGGACTAATTCATTCTTCAACTTTTCCTAAATTATAATGAGACTGCCTCATTTATGGTTTTTTAAGCCCATTTTCGAACAGCTAAAATTTATGGGTTTAGCCTATTTTCTTTGTGTATGCATTGCTTGTATACATCTGCATCTACTGAACATCTTATGTACATTAGCTTCGGAAACCTCTAAATTTGCTTTCCTTTTTCTTTGGATGAGTGGTGAGGCTGACTTGAAGAGGGGTGTTGTGTTTAAACCGAACCCGAGATGCAAGAAGACAAAAGATAGTCCGATGAACTTAATCGGAGGGAGTTTATGCATATAAAAAGAGTAAGGATTTGTAGAGGGAAGGGAAAGATAATTTGACTATCACTACAAGAAAAAACCTTATTTAAGACCAACATTTAGGGACGAGTGAATTTTCACGTCCCTAAAAGTATATATATTGGGACGAGATTATATTTTGGTCCTTAATTATATAGTTATTAAGAAGTTATTAAATCTAGTCCTTAAAAAATATTCACTGGTCCCTAAGTACATTGAGGGCCTTGAGCGGGAAAAAATTTCAGCATTTTTATACCAAAATATTTTTTTAAAAAAACTTTCAGTTGTACCAAAATTTTAAGCGCTAAAATTAAAGTATATTGAGGGTAAAGAAAAAGACCATCGTCTTTTTTTCTCAAAATATAGCAGTCCGTCTAATGCCCTAATTTGAGCGAGACAGATAGCCATTGCAACTGATAAAGCGAAGGTCATCACATTGCCCTCTTCACGTTTTTTTCTTACTCTTGACTTTTCTTGATGTTCCTCTGCGCTAATAGCATGTATTTGCTTGTATGGTTTCTTCTCTTATCTGTTCAAAACCGAATTTTGCCCGAACTTTGCTGGAAAAGAATTCTAGGTTGCTTTCTCTTCCGATCTAGTTATTGTGTTTCTCATATATGTTTTGTTGATATCGTTTTTTCATTGTTATATTCAAGCACTTTTATCATTCTTCCTGGTAATTCATTTGTAGACGTTTCTCTGCCTAATTATTTGTTTTTTCTTATTGTATCCTTGTTGCTCAATCCGCTCAAAAAAAAATTCCACCCCCACTTTGCTCAAAACAAAGTTTCAGGTTCGTTCCTCTTCTTTTGAGTTACAACATTGTGGATTCTAAAAGCCAGCTATAACAGTAAGTTAAATTTGGTTGTTTTTAGTGTTCGTCAAAGGAGTTCATCATACCATAAAAGAACATAATTCTTTATTAGTCAGGTTGTACTTTCTTGTTTAAAGTGTATTGATGAGTCAGAATTCTCCATAAGTTTCTGATCATCTTTAAACTCGTGACTCATGGTCCAAATATTAAAGATTTTTCAATTGCTGTGAGCACGAGCTGTGTGTATATATATATGTGTGTGTGTGTGTGTGGTGTGTGTGTGTGTTTTGTGTGTGAATTCGGATATAATGCTCAAACTCAAACAAACATTCACCTCTATTATGATTAATTTTATTCTTATAATCACCTGTATTTTTTAAGTTTAATAAAACAGAAACATAAATAAGATGAAGCAGAAAAATATAATACAGAAATTAATCCGAGTCCTGAAACTACTGTGTGTCCTTAAGAAATTTAAAATCCCCTCACTGCTCCCAAGTTAAATGTATTAAATTTCTCCCAAGATAAAAGCGGATTAAATCTGTTAAAGAAATAGAGGTATCTCAAACTTCTTTAACTTCAATGAAGTTAAGAACAGCAACAATTCTACACACAGACTTATTCCGGATCGACACTTTGATTTTAATTTGATAGAAAAATAAATGCAGAGAAAGAAAAATTTTCAATTGTTTGAAAATCGAAAATTGACTTCCTTTTATAGCCAGTTTCATGTAAGGAACAATGTCTGTTAAGACCATTTTAAATCCAGAAGTTGTGTCTTTTGGAAAAAATACAACTTTTTGGCAAATTGTGTCTGGTTGGAACAAATAACGACTTTTTGGAAAGTAAGACTTTTCGGAAAGTAAACGACTTTTTGAAAAGAAACAACTTTTAAGAATGTTACCGTTACCTGCAAATTTATAAGAGATATATTTACAGGATTATTTTGATTTACAAAACTGATTAAATAAATTTTGTCCAAAAAATATATCAATCAATCACATCATTTGCCAAATCCAAATCCAAAATCCAAATCCAAATTCGAATCCAAAGCCGAGCGACGCGACGACGAGCGCGAAGGGCATCTTTCTTCTTGATCTGTAAAAGTAATGAAAGTTTTTTTCCTTCTTAAAGGACAAAATTTTCCCTTTCTTTTCTTTTTGCCGATATGGTAGACATGGACTTTTCATTTGCACTTTGCCAATGAACTTTTCATTTTCCTTTCCAAAGTAGTGCCCTCACTTTTCATATTCTCCTCTCTTTTTTTCTTTTTCCCATTTACACTTGCTAAACCCAACAATTCCCCACATGAATGGGAAGGCTATTGGTTAAAAAACCAGGCTAAAAAAACTTGTGCGTCTTGTAGTTAAAGGGTTTAATCGTATTTGGATAGTAGTTTCCCTTTTTAAACTTTCCCTAGTGAACATATTCCGGATATACTCGTCAATTCGGTAGATGTGATATCTTTGACAACCGAGCTTTGGTGTATACCTAAGAACCTTATGGTCACATAATCAACCTTGATTGTTCTTAGTTCTCAGTTGTTTTGTTCGTTCAAACATCCTGACCCCCCCCCCATCTTTTGGATAGTAGTGCTTAAAAACTTACTAACTGCTTTACCGGATTCTCTTGAAGCGGCTTACACTTACACTTACATAGGTGATTCTAAATGTGTTATCCCATTGAACACCATTTGATTTCCTATATCACTTAAAACTCATAAAAAGCCCTATGTCTTTATCCTGGTTACTAACATTGTCCTCATCACATGAGAATGGACCATCAAAATAATAATTTTTTTCTTTCCTTTGACAATGTTGAAACGTCAATCGATGACATTGTTTTTTATCATCCTTGAGACTAGATCTGTGGATTCATCCAGTCTTCTAGGTAGAGTTAACCGCCCATGATGACTTGTTCCTCGGACATAGTCCCATTCCCGTCGATGATTTCTCAACTCCCTCTCTATTTAGGCCTTTTTAAGTGGATCCGACACATTATCTTTTGACTTCACTAGTCATTGTGATAATTCCACTAGAGAGTAGTTGTCTCTCAGAGTTATGTCTTCGTCTAGGTGATGAACTGTCGTTAGGCATAAGCTTCCAGCCTTCCTATTGCAGCTTGACTATCACAATTTTTGCATATATGGGCCTTGTTTGGGGGCCAAAATGGAATATCTTCTAGAAATTCCGGAGTCCATTCCAGCTTTCTACACCGCCTTGTCTAAGCATGAATTCAGACTCCATTGTAAGCGCGAGCTATACATGGTTGTTTGGATGATTCAAAGATATTCTCCTCCACCAATAGTAAAAATTGTATCCACTTGTGGAATTTTTGTTTCAGTGGACCCAGTAAATCCAATTTGCATCCCTATATCCTTCAAGAAGGCTGGATATTTTGTTTGTAATGTAAAGCAATAGTTTTTGGAGTGTCATCTAAGTATCCAAAACTCTCTTCATTTTCCAACCAATGAATTAGGATTATAGGATTACTTGTGTATCGACTCTCATTTACTGATAACGAAGCTATGTCTGTCCGGTGTACAATTCATGACATACATTAACTTTCCAAACGCTAGCAGAGTCCCATGGAGACTTGACTTTGTCCTTTATTCTTTGCCGGATGAATTTACATCAAGTGGAGTCCTTGCCCCTGTTTAAAATTAAAAAATTTGAATTTTTCAAGATCTTTTGAATATAATGAGTTTTGAGACAAAGGCTACAAAGGCAGAACAAACAAAACCGTTCGGATTTTTAAGAATTTTAATTCCTACGTCACATCAGCAACCCTAAATCTTTCATATCAAACTTACTAGCAGAATATGCTTTGGTAGCTTTTAATAGTAGCGATGTCTTTTGCTCATTATAAGCATATTATCTACATATAAGGCATAAAATTACTCCTGAGTTGGATTAATCTTTATTGTAAACACATTTAATCACATTCATTGATGCTTAAATCCATTTGACACATGGTTTTGATCAAACTCTTGCATGCCATTGTTTTGGGCTTTTTTAGCCCATAAGTACTTTCATAAGTTTGCACAGGCCTTTCCTTGTTCTTTACCAGGAACTACAAAACTCTCGGTGTTGTTCTATGTAAATTTCCTCTTCAAGCTCTCCATTTAAGAAGACTGTTTCACATCCAGTTGATGAATTTCCCAAGACCGTATACTGCAGCTAGGTGCATTTAACATCCGATTGATGTAATCCTAGTCCTGGCCAGTATGTGTCAAATATAAATCAAGACCTTCTTTTTGGTGTAAAATCTTTGACAACAGCTTGCTTTAGATTTTCAATGTTCCATCGTCTTGCATCTACCTTTTTAAAGATCCATTTTGAAACCCAAGTGTTTGTTCCCTGGAGGAAGATCAACCCAACTCCCACTTATGATTTCTTAAGATTGATTCATTTCACTATTAACAGCCTCCTTCCAAGAGGTTGAAGTCGCAGACAACTTTGCTCCGTGATGTTTGGGCTCACAGCCTTCAAAAGAATGGTTACAAAAAATCTGATTCCAAATAAAGCTAGATGTATTTGACGTTTTTACTACATTGCGCTTGGCTTTCTTCATTTTAGTTTTCATTCCTCTTTTTGTTTCTTCTCTGGTTGGTTTAGATCCCCCACTAGATGACTCAAATCTAGTTTTATAACGGATAAATAGGTTCACAAAATTCAGCCCTATCTTTTTTATTTTCAATTTTTCATTACCGTATTATCATAAATACCGGATGTTCTGACTTATGAACCAAAAATTGACAACTCCTTACTTTTTGTAGCATTCAATGAATACACAATCCACAGTCTTAGGTCCTTTTTTTACCCTCCTAGGTATACGGAACTTTGACTTTGGCTAGACAACCCCACCCCCACACTTGAAATATTTCAAATTGAGTTTTCTACCTTTCCATTTCTCATATGGAATACAATTTTGTCTTTGAGTGAAGCACGTCTTTTCAGTATCTGATTTGCTGTAAGGATAAAGCTTTTCCCCCACCGTTTGTGGTAAACCAAACTTATAAGTATATGCATTCATCATTTCTTTTAAGTTCGGTTTTTCCTTTCTGCAATTCCATTCGACTAAGGAGTGTAAGGGAGTAGTAGTTTGATGGATTAATTCCATTTTCCTAACAATTTTCTGCAAGTAGATTCATCTTCTCCACCCTCTATATTTTCTGATCATTTGATCTTTTTATATCTATCTGCATTTTCAACTTCAGTTTTATTATTGCCTAAATGCATCTATTGTTTTTTCATCCTTACTATTTAGCAAATAGAACATACCCATATCTAGTGGCAATCGTCATAAAAAGTTATGAAAATTACTTTTTCCCACCACGTAATGGTGTTGATTTCAATGTCACAAATATCAGTGTGAATTCAATTTCTAAAGGATTTGAATCCTTTCACATTATAAGAATGCTTAGAATACTTAGATTCAACCACAATTAACATTTTTTGATTTATTGACTCAAAATTTTGGCAAAACTAGTTATGTTAATCAGTTTTCGCAAGGTTTTGTGATTAACGGTCCGCAAACTTTTCAATGCCATAAACATTTAGACTCACGAGCCAGTAAGAAAGCAAAATCTTTATTTCATATCAACTGGCAAAATTACATGGGTTTTGAAAGTCCATCAGTAAGGACCTTTTTCCTACAATACATATCATTTTGCTTACTACTACGTTAATCCAGAACAAATACACATTTAAATCCACGTTCTTGTCAGAACTGGAATTGAAACTAAATTTCTTTCTCATTCTGGAACATATGAGACCCTATTCAAAGTCACCACCTTACAATAACCTGTATTTATAAGGTTATAAACAGTCTGCGCGGGTGAAATAAGAATGAAAGCAAAACAAATATAAATACAAGAATTTAATCCGAGTTCCACAGAAATTACTGTGTGTCCCTAAAAATTAATAATCCCCTCACTGTACCCCAAGTTATGGATTAAATTCTCAGATAAAACGGATTAAATTGTTAAAGATAATAGCGGTAACCATCAAACTTCTTTAACTCAACGAACTTAAGAACAACAACAAGTCCACACCTCCGTTCCGATCGACACTTTGATTTTATATTTAGAGAAAAATAAATGAAGAGAAAGAAATTTTTTAATGTTTTAAAAAATCAAAAATTGACTTCCTTTTATAGCCATTTTTCAGCAAGGAACATGTATGTTCGATGAATCTGTTCAGACCCATTAATCCAGAAGTTGTGGTCTTTTGGAAAACTAACAACTTTCAGGACAATTGTGTCTGTTTAGGGGAAATACACGACTTTTTGGAAAGTAAACGACTTTTCGGGGGGAAAGAGTAACAACTTTTCCGTGACCTAGAAAATTTAAAGAGATAATTTTGTAACAGGAGTTTTTTGATTTAACGAAAACCTGATTAAATACTTTTGTCCCAAAATTTATTGAGCGACGACGACGGCGGCGCGAGGGGGCATCTCTTCTTCTTCTTGCTCTTTAAGAAGTAATGAAGTGTTCCTTCTATAAGGACACACAATTTCCCTTTCATTTGCCGATATGGAGAAATGACTTTTCATTTGCACCTTTGCAAATGACTTTTCATTTCCTTCCAAAATAGTTTTCCATCACTTTTCATATTCTCTCTTTTTTTTTCCCATTTACACTTGCTAAATCCCAACAATTAATTGATGTAAAATTAAATTTAATTTCGAAACAAAATTTCTAGCGCTTAAAGTATACTAAAGCTGGGTAAATGAAAAGACCATCGTTCTGTTTTTTCACAAAATACAGTAGCCCCTCGCCTAATGCCTTAGTATGAGCTATAATATCGTCATTGCAACTGATCAAGGTCATCACTTTCACCATCTTCACGCTTTTTGCTTAGTCTTTGACGTTTCTATGCCTTAATCGCTTTTTGTTTCCTGTATTTTTGCTGGTCTGCTCAAAGCAGAATTCCACCCAGCTTTGCTCGAAACAGAATTCTATGTTTGTTAATCTTCTGATCGAGTTGTTGTGTGTCTTTTGTATGTATTACTAATTTTCTTTTGAGCAAAACATAAGCACTAGGAAAAAGATTTTCTAATTGAACCCTCCTATCTCACTCAAGCACAATGTAATAACATGTTAACTCAAGTACATACAGAAGATTCCCTTAGCTTAAATTTAAAGTTAAAACTCAAAAATCATGATTCATCGAGGTCATTATTGTTAGAGTGAGTTGCAGGATGCTACAATTATAGTCGTCAATCATCTATTCAGTTAATAAATTATGATTTATTCAGTTGCATTGCATTTTGTTTTGCATTACATCTCCTGAATATCTCCCAAAAGCTGGCCACTCTCATTGGATTTAGTCTGTATATAGGCCATATTGAAAGTATTATTCTACCAAACAATATAAACAATAACTACAGGTAACCCTTCATAAAATGGGGACCTATATCCTAGAAAATATAGCTGCATGTAATTTGGTAGCTTATCAACAATAACAATAGTCCTATCTTTCTTGCAATCAATTTTTCTTGAGATACATAACAATGTTCACCAAGCTAGACAATTCTATAAGTAATGTCGTTTTTTCACTGATATATTCAAGCTGCTCTTTTTGTTCTTACTGCTTAATCTTGACGTTCCTCTCCTGCTCGTGTCTTCGTGCTTGTGTCGTTGCTGCTCTGCTCAAAACAGAATTACATCCCCGTTTCCCTCGAAACTAAATTCCAGGTTTGTTCCTCTTCCAATCGAGTTGTTGTGTGTTTTCTATATGTCTTTTCTGTAATTTTGTTAAGTTTAGTCCTCCCTGCTATTCAAGTTTGCTATGTCAACATATTGGCAAAAAAAATTATATGTGCGCCTTTCATTGTCATATGATAATATACCACAATTCATTAACTCAACAAGTTGCTAAGGTCCACTTGAAAGTGCAATCTTAGAGTTCAACTTAGTCGTGTAAAACTAATTGTAACAAGCTGTGCAAATATTTTGATTTTTATTTACTTTTACTTTTCTAAATCTTATTTATGTGTATACTAGAAGGTATGGTACCTAGTAAGGAGTGGATGCAACTTGTTGAAAATCGACTCGAAGAAATCTACTTAGACGGTGTGCAGATGTTTTTGAATTATGCCTTTCAAAGAACAGGAGAAGAAAATGAAATACGATGTCCATGTATCAAATGTTTCAATACAATTTATGGAACTCGTAAAACAGTTGAGACACATTTGATAGTGTATGGAATAATTTAAAACTATACTTTTTTGTATCATCATGGAGAACGTTTGGATGAACCATTGTCAGAATCAAATGATGAAGATGGTGATGTTGTAGAAGAGTGTGAGAGTGAGGATGAAGTAGAAGAATTGTTGAGAGATTTATATCCTAATCTTAATGAAGGAAGTACACACACAAATTGTGATGATTTACCGGGGGAGGAACCAAATGTTGAAGCAAATTTTTTTTACAGCCTATTGAAAGATTTTGAGCAGCCGTTGTACCAAAATTGAAAAGCTTCAAAGCTTTCCTCTTTGATCATATTGCTTCATATAAAAGTATGGTCGTTGGAGTAATCATCAGTTGGTAACAATGTTATCGACCATTATTGAAAGAGGTTTTGTTTGCCTGTGTACTATTTGCCAAACTCATATTACGAGATAAAAGATAATTAAAAGAACCTTTTGCTTTTCTTATGAAAATTTTTGTCCGCCCTCCAAAAGCTTCCTAAATGTGAGTGGGGGGGGTTATAGAAGGAAGATTCGGTCATGTTGGGGGAATTCTGAGTGAAACTATAATGGAAATTTAATTACATAACCTTGATAAGGCTTGAAGAGTTGTATTTTTTACTGATCTTGTAGATTCCGCAACAGATTGAGATAGGAGCCATTTGATCTTGAGAGGGAACAAAAAAAAGGCACCCATAATACTCCATAGGGTGAAAAAAATGTAGATGCCCCCTTTTTGGGAAATTTCGAATGTCTATTCATATGTAATACCAATGTATGGTATGAAATACAATCCAGAATAATTATTGAATAAAAACATAAAGCGATAACAATATACACTTGTCACCTTCTAATCTGTAAAGAACCTAACCATATATGACAAACTATTATTCCATCACATGGCTAATATTAGAGTCCATTATTCTAGATTGATCAATCCAACGGTTCACATTTGATTCGTCTCGTTTCTGATGAGAGGGTTATATGACTGCATGTACCACACACACTTCAATAAAGCTCAGGTTTTGGTGAAAGTTATCAGATTCTTCCGCTTCTTTCCTATTCCTTTTCTTCTTTCTTCTTTTAAATCTTCAATCGTTTCTTTGGAAGAATAAGAAGATGATGATGGAGAGTTACTAGTGTCAAAAATAGGAACATGACATTTTGGATTGAAATTTGACAGTATAGGCATATTGAGTAAATTTGACAGTATAGGCATATTGAGTAAATTAGAGAATTCAGCGCATAATACAAATTAATACTAATTAATTAATAAGCTTATTAATTTTAACAAGATAAAATTATTAACTTAAATACAAATGAATTAATTTAAAATATATTTTTTAATTAAATAATATTAACTAAAAAACATTTAATTAAGAAACAACTCTTTGGAGATATTTTTCTAATATTTTTAAAAAGTAACAATGATATATGTTAGATCATATCCAACTATATGTATTATTTAAAAATTATTAAGATGACAAAATTACTTTAAAAAATAACATAAAAATATCTCTCTATGTGGACCGTGCAACATGCTGATTATATAACATGTTCAAATAACATTCTAATAGTATCTAGAAGGAATGACTGAACGCTTGGATATGCTATGATTTGCATTAAAATTCTCTTTGATACAGAAGCAAAAACAAAAATTGAAACCTTTGAGTTAAGATGCACCAAAGGTGTTCTTACATCTTTAGACGGTTAGATGTCAGAAGGAAGCTAAATAAAAAAAAACAACATAGACCATCTGCAAATTTGTGTCTCAAAGGTGACAAGAGAGCTTTGGATATGTATTGTGGGATTTTTAACATCTAAACAAAAGTTTCTTGCGGTTCATGAACTGGGGTGTTCGAAATCTTTGCATCGCGTAGCCGTGAGAGAGAGTAATATTTCTTTGGAATGATTTGCTCATGCACTTTCTGTTAACCAACCTGTATTATAAGTTAGCCCTAAAAAAGACAGAAACAGAAATAAAAGAAAGAGAAAGTAAATAGAATACAAGAAGTAATTCGAGTCCAAGAAACTATTGTGGTTTCCTTAAAAAAAAATTTATCCCTCCCCTGTCAACCCGAGATTATGGATTACTTTCTCCCCCAAGATAAAATGAATGGATTAATCTTTGTTAAGAAATACGCGGTACTTCAATTTCTTTAATACTATCACAGCGAACTTCAGAAACAACAACAATCACACATACTCAATGGATCAACACTTTGATTTGTTTGAGAGAAAAAATTTATGCAGAGCAGAAAAAAAATTCAGTGTTTGAAAAAACGAAAATTGACTTCCTTTTATAGCCATTTTCTGCAAGAAACGTGTATGTACAGAGAAGTCTGTTCAGACCCATTTAATCCAGAAAGTTGTTTTTTTTTTTGGAAAATATAACAACTTTTCGAGAAAATGTGTCTGTTAGGAAAATAACGACTTTTCAAAAAGTAACGACTTTTTGGAAAGAGTAACAACTTTTCGTAATGTATCGTTACCCGCACAAGTTTATAAGAGATAATTTAACAGATTTAATTTTGATTTAACAAAAAGTGATTAAATAAATTATCAAAAAATTATGCAATCATACACATCTTTTTGGGCCAAAGCCAAATCCAAATCGAAGCCGAAAGTCCGAGCTAGCGACGGCGCGAGGGGGCACTTNCCTATGGTGCCCACACACCCTAGTTATAGAGTTTATTAACCCCATAAGTCCATATCACAATCTATCAAATATGTTAATTAAAAAATCGAATTCAAAGCATTACGTCAAGAAAGAATAAAATGTCATACGTTCACTTGTTAATCAACAAAAATCACCACAATCAATTCCTGAAATTAATGACGACTAAGATTCTCCAATTTCAATAATAATCACAATCTCATCCACAAAAGAAGCGCCAATAACCAAGAGTCTAAATCTTAGAGAGTCAATTAATCAAGAGTCTAACCCCAAAACGAGGGTTTTCAAACTATTTATAAAAAATACAACCTAATTAAATAAGGACTCTATTTGCTGGAAATCTGTCAAAATGATGGGTGAATGCGGCTGGTCGACTTACCTCGCGACGAGGTCGTGTTCCTACGGGCCTTGACAGATTCGTCCCGTCCCTCCTTATGCACTGATTCTTCTGCTGCTCTCTTCATTACCGTCGACAACAGGTTGACGTATCGGTCACACACAACGGTCCGTCGGGGGTAATCCCGTTCCACATAACACTTTAACTCTTGGAATTTGGGTACTGGACTACTTTTTTACTCTGATCTCATGATTAACCACACGGACGTACATCATGGCTAACACTGTTCGTCACGCACTCGGTAACCCACACGTGGTCATGCACTTTTCCATCTTCCTTCACATTGCACTACTATTCCAAACCTATACAGACCTTCACGGTTACGACGGACCGTCACAAGCTCCTATGTGTACTTTTATATGCATTCTCTTGCTCAAAAACCTCCGCGTTCCTATCTTAGACAATTTCGCTTCCTTGCCAATACAGAGAAACTTACCGTAAAAATTAGTACCAAAAGTCTTTTTGGACACACTAAACTTAAGGAAAAAGTATTAACAAAACTGTGAAACCATGGTAATATCAACACCCCCTCAACTTAATTTCGTTGTTTGTCCTCAAGCGAAGCACTATGACTCAATACAAAATCTTTGTTACAATAGTAGGCCATGTTTTATCTTCCCAATCTTTGATTATCCATTCGATCATCTCAATCATATGTAGGCATGGTTATCACTATTAGGCTGAATTATGTGATCATACCATGACACAGACTCACCATTCACTAACACTTATCCTCTTCATTTCTCCCGAGGTGCTAATATTTACGGTATTAACTAGTTTCCTCACTTCGACAAATATATCCATCCTCATTTTTCACACAAACGATTTCAATTTGAGGATAAGGATTACTTTTCAAGACCTTCCTAAGAACAGATTCACAACTCATTCATACATATTGCCATAAGCTTGCCCCCCTTATTTTCACTGCTTTAAGTTCGCTAAATACAAAACTTTAGGATTACGATAATCGACTTTCTTAGCTTGTAAACATAAGCTCTGGTTAGGTAGGGTGCTTAGTGCTTTAGTGACTTTTTGCCCTCCTTTACATATCTTCTAAACATACCTCTTTTCACATCATCATTATTTTATTTCTCCCAATTTCCCATATTTAATCTTGCTATTTTCCCTCTTTCTTCATTTGTGTGTGGACTCTCTTCTTTTCCTGCTTGTATTTTTATTGTATTTTTTATTTCCTTTTTCTTTCAACTGATTCTTGAGTCACTTTAACTTTGGGCATCTTTCTCTCCTTTGTTCTTTCAACCCCACTTTCCAGAGCCTTGCCCTCATAATAGCCACCCCACTCTGGTTTTCCATGAGTCAACGTACCAATACCAAAAGTTTGGGTCAGGCCATAAAAGTGGGTTGTTTACTCGTACTGGCATTAGCCCACCCTCACTTATGCTTTTGGCATAAGCTAAGTGCACATGTCCAAGGGTTGACCATGAGCCACACTTATTCCTATAAAAATCAGTTGTGGTGAACAGTAAAGGTCTAGTGAAGCCTCCAATCATTTGGATCAACGAAGGAGTAATTTATTTGTTTTTATTTTTTTAGGGTAAAAATGGGGCTTATATTGAAACAAGGCCTATGATCCTTTCCTAAGTGTCCTATTACACAACTTACTGTTTAGCAGGACTACCAGGCAAGTGCTGCTCAGTACAAATAGTTGGACTATTCATATCTTCCTCACACTCACTTGACTCTCATTACCTCTACCAGATTATCGACACCAGTTTCAATTTTGACTATGGTCTGAAGTGGTGTACCTCTCATGCCATGCTTAGCAGCACACATTATCATTACTAGGCCTAGTCATGCATCATTTTCATTTTATCAGGATATCATTTTAGAGCCATCATGCTTCAGAACTAAACAAGCACACAAATTATAGACATGCCGGTTCAATAGTAAAAATAATCATTCGCTTGTGGGAAAAGACACAGACAAGAAAACCCCAAAAGAGGATATGGATTGGGCTACTTAAACTTCACCTTAGCACTCACTTTCCATTACCGCACCCCCAACAAAACGACATGCAAGTGTCCCCAATGCATCAAAATGTGAAATACAAGAGTGGGTGAAACAAACTGTTCACGATACCCAAAACGTCCGCGACTGGCAACCCACACTTACCTTCCTATGTGAGCGAACCAACATCTAAACCTTCAACATTTCATGTAATAATCAATAGAAAAGCAATTCGAAGACTTAAACTCATAAATAAAAGCCAAGACCATTCAATAACTTTAAATTCAACATCTATTAATATTCCAAATCCTGGAAGTCATCACACAGAACATCTATTATCAATTTACTACTAAACTAAAAGTATTCTAAGAAGCTAAACACAAATAAAATCTAGTCTATGCCGATAACTATCAATGGCATCAAGACATAGTAAGGAGTCCAGTCCAAGCTTAGACGCATTTAGACTCACCCCTGAATAATCCGGTAAGGACGAAGACTGGCTAGAATTACTGTTGTCGAAGATGACTGCACGTTGCTGTATTCCACAATATATAAGAAGAAAACATAAAAGTAGGGGGTCATTACACACAAGTCCTGATTGATACATCGGCCAACTCAAAATAGAAAGCACTATATAGCTCAGATAATATCATACATCAACTAATGTTCTTAACATGTGATAGCAAAAGTACAAAGCATCATTTATAATATCACCGTCATATCTATGAGGACTCAAGCCTCCATACCGACTCGTTTGGGATACATGTTCTTTAGATTTAGTATATAGCATCTTTCAAGCCATTCATTAGCTTTATATTCCTCTTGTGTCCGGTACGTGACACTCCCGATCCCTGACTACTAGGGTCCGGACGTGACACTCTCCGATCCCCTACTTCAATGTGTCGTACGTGACAACTTCCGATCCCCTACATCTACTGTCGGTTCGTGACAACCCCGCCCACTAATTCTATTGTCGGTACGTGACACCCGATCCCTACTCTTACGTGTCGGTTCGTGACACCCGTCCCACTAATTCTATGTGTCGGTACTGACATCCGATCCCCCAACAATCTACGTGTCGGTTCGTGACACCGCCCACTATTCTAAAATTTGTCGGTACGTGACACTCCGATCCCCTACCTCTTACCATGTGTTGATGTGTGGCTCCCGTTTGCCCATCACCCCGGCCGTTTTGGTGACCACCATTACCGCGACCCACCACGCCCTCCAGCATAACTGCCTCTCTCTGCCATGACCCACCTCTACCTCTAGCTATTGGGGGTCTAATTACTCTTGTTGGACAATTCCTCCTAATATGTCCAGTCCCCCACATCCCATAACACTCTCTAGATTCACCGCATGGGTCTCTCATAGAAATGTTGACCGTCCTGAGTGACCCCCAACTACTTTCTGTATGAAGCTGAAGGGGGTCGAACTGAGTAACCTCCGGCACCCTGTCCTCTAGTATACTAACATTAAACTCCACCCCCTTTTGAACCTCTTTTGATGTCGATGCCATGGTGAATTCCTCTGGCTTACTCCTTCCCCTCTACTATGAATTCTAAGTCTACTCCTCTTGAAAAGATTTGCGCGGTGGCCGCTACCTGTAAACGCTGAAATTCGCAAACGCTGATCTCAACCACCCTTCACAAACGCGAATCCCGCTCTTGGACTGAAACCAGTTGGGTGGCATATCTGGATTATGCAACGAAACGTAGCCTCCATATGCATTGACCGACATCCTAACTTGCTCTAGGCTTAAGAACTCAATCCCTCTTCCTATCTATCCTCACCAGTCCGGGAATATACTTCTCCAGAAACACGCTAGAAGAATGATGCCCCAATTGCAAGTGTGCCTCTGTTGGCTGAACCACTCAACATGTGACCGCCACCACATTTGCGTTCCCGTTGAAACTGGTAACTCAACAAAAGCGTCGAAACACCAAACCGTTCTACTATACCCATCTTTGTAGT
Organism: Solanum habrochaites; assembly: GCA_027704765.1. Classification (NCBI taxonomy): domain Eukaryota; kingdom Viridiplantae; phylum Streptophyta; class Magnoliopsida; order Solanales; family Solanaceae; genus Solanum; species Solanum habrochaites. Next base: position 28,954,262 of record JAKWJA010002493.1, read on the forward strand.
AGCTCATGACAGTCAACCAAAAATCGTAAGCATCCTCGGATTCTGCACCCTTGAATACTGGAGGTTTCATTTCAAGAACTTACTGAAAAAGTTCAATGCTGATCAATTTGGTCATTATAGGCCCAGTAGTCAGGGTCGTGGAAACGTTGCCTATGTCCCAATGAGGCACCATACGAGGGGCCATAGTGGCTTGCATGTTGTACCCTTGAAACCGGATGTGTTGGGTGCAGAACACATTGGTGGTGCTGACCCATCAGACACCCACTAAGAATAAGCGAAACCTGATTGATCATCTCTGGGGTGGTTGGGTGGCATTTCCTCATTCGTACTTGTTCATTCTTCCCCATCCTCCCCTTCTCTGACTATTTGCCCCTCAGTCGGTGGAGGAGTCCACGCCCATCACAAAACCAGATGGGGCTAGGTGGCTTCGTCCTCTCCTCTCTAAGACGTCCTCCCATGACCTCTACCTGCGTCTCTTAGCCACTGTTTTGCACTTTCGACTACAAGCCCCAGTGCTGGCTCAGATGCATCTTGTCCTGGCTGTTGTTTGATGTTGGCGTAGTCGTTGTCTAGTTCTAACCATCTCTAAATGAAGGTGAATGGTCCAAATACCAATTTGTATCACTAGATAACAATGGATCCAAGTACTAGCACGAAATGAAAGAAAGAAAGAAGGGAATTTTCCTAAAGTCTTATAGCCTCTCAAGAAAGTAAAGGCTCCCCTATACCGTTCTTTAAGACTCTACTAACTGTTCTTGTGTAATGATACCAACCACCTAATGCTCTTAGATACAAGTTTGTCACGACCCAAAACGGTCCCGCGACTGGCCACCCACACTTACCCTCCTATTGTAGCGAAACCAACCAATCTAAACCTTAACATTTTCATGTAAATATCAATAGACAATCATGCGGAAGACTTAAACTCATAATAAAAGACAATTTCAATAACTTCTAAAATTCAACATCTATTAATCCCCAAATCCTGGACATTCCTCACCACAAGAACATCTATGATCAATTTACTAAACTAAAAGTATTCTAAGAGCTGAAAACAAATCAAAGCTAGCTATGCCAAACTTCCAAGGCTCAAGACATGAGGAAGGATATCCATCAAAGCTAAAGCATTAGCTCATCACCCTGAAGAATCGGTATGACGAAGACACTGGCTAGAATTACTGTTGAGTCGAAGAGGACGGCACGTGTGCTGCATTCCACAATATTAGAAGAAAACATAAATTCGGGTCAGTAAACGCACCAGTACTGATATATATCATCGTCCACCAAATATACAGCAATATATATCTCTATAATCTCATAAAATCACTAATGTTCTAACATGTGATAGCAACAAGTACAAGCATCATTTTATAAATATCACCGACCTATCTATGAGGAACTCCAGCCTCCATACCATACTCGTTTTGGGATACTGTTCTTTAGATTAGTATATTACACTCTTTTCAGATTTCATTATCTTATTTTCTCGCCTTGTGTCGGTACGTGACACTCCGATCCCCTACTACTATGTTCGGAACGGCCACTCCGATCCCCTAATTCAATGTGTCGGTACTGACCACTTCCGATCCCTACATCTACGTGTCGGTTCGTGACACCCCGTCCCACTAATTCTTGTTTCGTACTGAAACGGACTCCGATCCCCTACATCGACGTGTCGGTTCGGACACCCCTGTCCCACTAACTCTAATTCATGATGTCGGTACGTGACACTCCGACCCCTACATCTACTGTCGGTTCCGTGACACCCGTCCCACTAATTTTTCTATGTTCGGTACGTGACACTCAGTCCTCGGCAAAACACACAAAAAAACCAAGAGTAAGTCGCGCCCGATTCCCTAATCTCATTCTATTAATATTCATCAAGCCCCTTTTTATACAAGGCGGCATCATCTCATCACTTTAAGTTCATCAAGCCTTCTTTTTATACACCAAGCACATCATAATAAGAGATTAGGTTATATCAAGATTTGGGAGTCACTCGCGTCATCAATGCTTGTTTTTCAATTTCATCGATCAAGTATATAAAATCACATCATGCTACACACATTAAATCATAAAGAAGACTCTATAATACTTAACCCAACACATATCATTCGCTATTAAGAGTTTACTCTGACTACGAATAGTGAAAAACCATAAACCTACCTCCCACCGAAGAATTGCGATCAACAATCCTATCTTCTCAAAATCCTTGCTATCCTCTCGGCTCTCTCTCTCCCTACTCGTTCTCCTTCGTCTTTTTATGTCGCTCTTTGTTCTTCTCTATTTTTCTTTTCAACCCCTCTTTCTTTTCCCCTACTTAAACTATAATTAAGTGTAAAAGATGGCAATAATAACCACTATTACTTAAGTTACCTCTTTAAACCCCAAGTAATTGACTTTCAACATTAACCATCTAACTTTTATAAATTTAAATTATGAATAGTCAAAACGTCCTTAAAACGTGTAAAGGAATCCCACCCGACTGGGATTGCGCACCTGGCGACGGCCCTTCGTGTCCTGCGACGGTCCTTCCCTGTAGGTCGTCGAACCGTCCAGAGACTCAAAATTTCCACCATGAGTCTGTGCGGTCCGTCACGCCTGTGACGTCCGTCCTGCCATGTTTCGTCGTCCGTGACGGTCAGAGAGTCGATTTTCAGTACCCAATTTCAGATTTTTTCCAAGTGTTTTTAAAACGATACCCCTGCTACTTGCCTCGCGCCATGACGTCCGTCGTGGGGTCCTCTCCCTCTCAGCCTATTTTTTCAGAAATCAAATCTGCGCTCAAAACTGTAACAGGTCCGTTACATATATACCAATTTACCCATCTTTCGTCCAGAACGATCCAAGAAGGAAACAAAGGGCAAAAGCAATACTGAATCTTAAACAATGTGGGTATCTTCTCACTCGCATATCTGCCTCCTTCTCCCATGGCTTCTCAAAACTGGTCGATTCTTCCATGGAACCTTTGATAGATGCATCTTCCTTGATCTCAACTTGTGCGAATTTCTCTATCTAGAATTGAAACAGGTTCCTCCCTCATAATACAAATTCTCAACTCAGCAAAACTGAATCCCACGAATAATGTAGTTTTTCCATCCCCATGGTCATCTTTTCAACATCTACACATGAATACCGGATGTAACATCCTGACAGCCCTGGATGCACGGCTAACTCATAAGCCACCTCCCTACTCCTTAAGTACTTTCAAATGGACAATGTACTTTGGGCTTATATTGCCTCTTTTACCAACGCATCACTCTTCATTGGCGAAACTTTCAACAAGACTTGTTCACCCTCCTGACTCTAAGTCCCTAACCGAATTCAGATCCTGCATATCTTTTTGCCTACCTTTTTTTTGTTTTTTATTTTTGCCTACGTTTTGTTTTTTTTTTTACTTTATCGTTTTTTTTTTTTTACTACGTTTTTTTTTTTTTTGTTTTTTTTTTTGAGTCTTTTTATTTTTTTTTTTTTTACTTTTTTTATCCTTTTTTAGAAAATTTCGAGTAAAGTTTTTTTTTTTCTTACACTTTTTTGTTCATGTGATTTTTCTGTTTTCTTTTAGCGGGAAAAGATTAGTTATGACTTTGTTTTCGTTTTGGCAGTTTTTTTTTTTGTTTTTTTTCTTTTTTTTACGTCAGATTTTGTATTTTATTTTCATTTTATGTTTTTTACTTTTTTTTTTTTTTTTCATTTCTTTCTTTTTTCTTTTTTTGTTTGCGCCCCCCCCCTTTTTTTTTTTTCTTTACGTTTTTTTTTTTTTTTGTTTTTACTTTTTTTTTTTTTTTCTTTTCGTTGTTTTTTTTTTTTTTCTTTTTTTTCTTTTTTTTTCATTTTTTTTGTTTGTCTTTTATTGTTTTTTTTTTTTTTTTCTTTTTTACTTTTTTTTTTTGACTTTCTTTTTTTTTTTTTTTTGCTTTACTTAGTTTTTTATTTTTATTTGTTTTTACGATTTTTTTTTTCATATGTTTTGTTTTGGTTTGATTTTTCTTTTTGTTTTTTTGTTTTTTCTTTTTCTTTTTTTTTTTTTTTTATATTTTTTTCTCGTTATCCTTTTTTTTTTGTTGCGTGGAGATTTTCTTTTTTTTTTTAACGTTTGTTTTTTTCGCAATTTGTAGAGTTTATTTAGTTTTTATTTTTATTTTTTTTTTTCCTGTTTTTTTTTCAGTTTAGTATTTTTTTTGTTTTTCGTTCGTGTTTTACGTTTTTTTATTTTTATTTTTTTTTGTTTTTTATCACTTTTTTTTTTTCGTTTTTTTTTTTTTTTCTTTTTTATTTTATTTTTTTTGTTTTATCTCCTGGGTTTTTTATTTTTGTATTTCCGAGTTTTTAACACATTTCTTTTTTGTTAGACTACCGTTTTTTTTGTGTACGATTATTGGGCTTTATTTGCGCAGTTTTCGTACTTATTTTTCTTTTAGGCCCCCTCGTTTTGCTTCCCCTTTTTTGCGGGTGGGAAAAAAGTTTTTCGAGAGTTTTTCCTTTTTTATTGGACTGAAAAGTAGTCCACATTTTTTTGTTTTTCCTTTCTTCCTTTTTGTCGGTTTTCTTTTATTTTTGATTTTTTTTCGGTTGTTTTTTTTTTTTTTGTTTATACTTTTTTTTTTTTTTTTCACTTTTTTTTCCTTTTTTTTTTTTTTTCTTTTACTTTTTTTTGTTTTTGTTTTTTTTTTTTCTTTTTTACTTTTTTTTACTTTTTTTTGTTTTTCTTTTTTTTTTTTTTTTTTTTTTTTTTTTTTTTTTTTTTTTTTTTTTTTACTTTTTTTTTTTTGTTTTTTTACTTTGTTTTTTTTACTTTTTTGCCTTTTGTTTCTTTGGTTTTCTTGTTACTTTTGGTTTTGTTACGTTTTTGTTTTTTTCCTTTTTTTTTATGTTTTTTCCGGTTTTGACAAATTAATTTTTTTGAGTTTTCACATCTTTTATGCTTCCTCCTTTTTTATACATTTTGATTTGGTGTTTTTTTTTTTTTTCGGTTTTTTTTCCTTTAGGTTTGCCGTGGGTTCTCTTTTTTTTTTTTTTATTTTTTTATTGTTTTTCTTTAATTTTTTTTTTGATTTCTTTTTTCCATTTTTTTTTTTTTTTTTAACCTTCTGTATATAGATTTTTTTGTCTTTTTTTTTTTTTTTTGTCGAGAATTGTCTTTTCTGCGTCTTACCTGGCTTATACTTTGTGTTTTTTCTTTTATTTTCTAGTTTTATCACATTTTTTATTTTATCCATTTTTTTTTTCATTTTTTTAGTTTCTTTCCTTTTTTCAGGGTTTTTTCCATTTGTCCCGGGCTTATTTTTTTCTTTCTTTTTTCTTGTTTTACATTTGTTTTTCGTTCACCTTTTCTTTTTTGCTGTTTTTGGTTATGAGGTCCCATTATTTTTATTTTTAGCAGTGTTATTTCCTTTTTTTTTTTTAATTGTCTCGGCACCCTTAAGCCGGTTTTTACGGTTGTGGTTTTTTTTTGTTTTTGTTCTTTTTGTGTTTACCGTTTTAGCCTTTTTTTTTTTTGGGAAATTTAATATTACTTTGGTTCATTTTATGATTTTTCTCTTTATTTTTGTTTAGTTGTTTTTTTGTGTTTATATTGTCGTTAGTTTTTTCAATTAGGGTTACGCCCCATGTTTTTTTTATTTTTACCGTATTTTCGCATTTATGTATTTTTATTGCTTTTAACTTGTCATCATTATTTATTTTGTATTTACCCGATTGTCTTACGCGATAACCAATCTCTTTTATGTTTTGGTTGTATTTTTTCTTTTTTTTCCGGTATTTTTGAACCGGTATTTTTTTTCGCCCTTTTTTTTTTTCTTTTGTATTTTCGTTAAATTTTTTTCCAAGTTGTTTTGCATTTTTTTTTGGGGGAATCTTATTTTAACTTCCTTGTTTTTCTTAATTTTCACCCGAGGGTTTTAATTTGTTTTTTTTTTAATTATTTTTGTTTTTTTTGAGCAATCTTTCTTTCTTCCGTTTTTTTTATGTTAATTATCCTCACTTGTTACCTTTTTTTTAATTACTGAAGCTGCTATTTTTGTGAATTTGTGACCTTTTTTTTTTTGCCCGCTACTTTTTTTTTTACTTTTTGTTTTTTTGTGTTGCTTTTTTTTTTTTTTTTTTTTTTCTGTTTTTTTTTTTTATTTTTTTTTTTCTTTTTTTTTTTTTTTTTTTTTTACATTTGTTTTACTTTCACTTTAAGCTTGACTTATTTTTTTTTTTGTATTTTTATTTCTTTTTCTGCTTTCACTTTCAATTTTGTTTACCTTTTTTTATTTTTTTTGTTTTTTTTTTTGACACTTTTATTGGTTGTTTTTTTTTTTTCCTTTTTTTGCTCACACGGCCTTTAGCGCTAGAATCGTTTCTTGATGGGGACTTCGATTTCCTCTATCGAATCCCTCAAGACTCAGTACCGCCAAGCCTAACCTCGAACGCATCAACCCAACCAATGGGAGAACCTACATCCTATACCATATCAATGCTTCAAATGGGGCCATGTCATATTGAGTGATAGCTATTATTTTATGAAAACTCTGTGCAAGGGGAAGAAAAACTATCGCCATATGGCCACCAATTCTATCACGCATGCTGACGAAGCATATCTCCAAACACTTTGAAATCGTTGCCCTCAGAAACTGACCACTCCTTAGGATGAAGCAGTACTAAGGTCCAACCTAGTACCCCAATTCGCAATGCAATGTTTTCCAAAACTTAGGAAGTAAACTGGCGTACGCTCTATCTGATATGATGGATAGTGGAACTCCCTGTCAATCGAACAACTTCTTCTGAATGTAAATTTGCTAACTTTCTGCATTGTAGTCACCTTAACCGGAAGGAATGACATACTTAGTTAACCTATCTCACAATCACACACCCAAATGGAATCAAACTTACCCAATGTCTTTGGAACCGAATCAACCACGAAGTACATTGCAATTCTTCTCACCACTTCCATTCAGATGGGCATTCTCTGAAGTGTTCCTCCGGGCCCTCGGGTGTTCATACTTTACTTGTTGACCAATTTGGACATTTGGCAATAAAATCCACGATATCACGCTTCATTCTTCTCCACCAAAGTGTTGCTTAGATGTCATCGGTACATCTTGGTTGGCACCCGATGTATCGAAGACCTTGAACTATGAGCCTCTGTCAGAATAGTGTTGATCAAATCATCGACGCGAGGTACACATACCCTTCCTCTAATCCTCAAAATACCTTCCTCATCGATTTCGCTTCTTTGAGCTCCCCTTGCAACACTTTATCTCGTATTTCGGATCATTTTTCATCATTAAACTGCTTTCCCTTAATCTTGTCAAGGAAGGCAGATCTTGCTCCACACCAGCTTAAACCTCCCTCTCATTTACTTCTAAGTCCTCAATAATTCATTAGCCAGAGTCTTGAACCTCCCTACAGCCAATGGGTGTCGTAGAAGCTTGCAAGTGAGCTAAGACTTTCCCCAGGCTTCTTTCTCTTCTCGCCTTCTACTTAAAGCATCCCGCTACAAAACATTCGCCTTCCCCGAGGATACAAATAGTGATGTCGTAGTCCTTCAGTAGTTCATCCATCTCCTCTGTCTCAAATTCAAATCTCTCTGAGTGAAGACATACTGTAGACTACGAGACTGTATAACCTCACACTTAACCCCATATAAATAGTTGTCTCCGCTTTGCTTTAGTGCAAACACTACCGCGGCCATTCCAAATCAATGAGTTGGATAGTTCGTTCAAGCCCATTTAATTGTCTTGAAGTGATCCATATAAGCATCACATTCTTTCTTCTCTTCATTAGCACTGCAACAAACCCGAATACAGATGCATCTCACAATACGCAATGAAGTTCTTACCCTCCCACTCTCACTGGCACGAGGTAAGTGATAGGAGTCGTTAGTCAACAATCTTGAGCTTCTGAAAGCTTCCTCACACTCATCGACCACACAAATGGAACTTTGCTTAGTCAAGTTCGTCGTTGGGAAGGCAATAGAAGGAATCTCCTTGACAAATCGGCGTAGTAAGCTATCCAACCCAACAAAGCTCCATTATTTCTGACACATTATAGGTCTTACCCAATTTTTTCACTACTTCGATCTTAGAAGGATCCACCATCCCCCATGCTTAGAAACCACGTTCCCCAAGAAGGGACACTGCGCCATCTAAGCCAAAAATCCAACTTAGAGAACTGGTCATAAAGCTTTTCTCCCCCAACATTTCCAAGACATTCTCAATGCTCCTCCTGTTCCTCTTACTTTTAGAGTATATCAGTATATCATCAATAACTACATCATAAGAGAGCCAAATATGGCTTAAAAATCCGTTCAATCAAACTCATGAACCAGCAGGGGCATTTGTAAGACCAAAAGAAAAAGAAACATCACTCTACATAATTCTAATGCCCATACCTGGTTCTAAAAGCAGTCGTTGGCACATCCGTTGCCCAGTATTGTCACATGGATGATAACCGGTAGAAAAAGAGATGCAGAATCTCAATCAATCTTAGAAGAAACAAACGCACCTTGTAACTGTCGAACAAGGTCCATCATGGCGAGGAAGAGATATTGTTCTTTTATGGTCACCTTGTTCAACTGCCAGGTATCTATGCACAGCCGAAAACTCCATCCTTCTTTTTTCACAAACAAACCGGAGCAACGATCCCCAAGGAGATGCACTGTCTATGAAGCCTTTGCTCAACACCTCTTGAATTGTGCTTTTACCTCTCTTCTTAACTCCGCGGTCTAGCCATTCTATAAAGGGGGTAATAAATGGGGCGAGTACCGTCAGATCAATACAAATCAATATCCCTATCTGGTGGCTACCGGAAGATCTGCAGGGAACACAATCCAGAAATCACGTACCACGCGAAACGACTCATCGAAGGTACTTGGGTAGTGTCATCCTTGAGATGTGCCAGAAAGCCAACAACCCTTTACTAGAACCATTTTCTTAGCAGCGAAGAGGAGATTTATACGCACCGGATTGGAAGTTTAGTCCCCTCCCACACCTAACAGATCTTCCTAGTCTTGGCTAACGTCACCGTTTTAACAATTACAATCCAAGATCGCAAATTGCGGAGAAAGCCAAGTCATACCCAAATTACATCAAAATCAAACCATTTTCCTAGAGAACCAAATCTACATAAGTGTTACTCCTACAAATTCAACCAACAGACCTATTAATATCCTTTTCAACTACCACCGACTCACCCACCGGAGTAGAAACACGGATATGCATATCCAGTAATTCCCAATGTAAAATTAGAACCATTAGAAAATGATGAGATACATAATAAAATGTTGATCCAGGCTCAAACACTCCAAGCCATGCAATCACAAACAGAAGATTACCTGGTTTTGATGACAAGCATCAAATATCCTCCCCCTCCGCCTCCGATCTCTGCCAGGGAACAGCCATCACATGGGCCCTTTTCGTTTGTTTGCCCGTTGTCCCTACCAGGGTTGTGATGTTGGCTCCCGTTTGCCCACAACCACCCGGCCGTTTTGGTGACGCACCATTACCCTCGGCCATCCACGCCCTCCAAGAATTAACGTCCTATGCCATGACCACCTCTACCTCTAGCTATTGGGGGTCTATTACTCTGTTTTGGGACAATTCCTCCTATAGGTCCAGTCTCTCCCCCACATCCAAACTCTCTAATTTCCACGCATTGGGTCTCTCAGAGAAATGTTGACCGGTCTGAGGTGGACCCCCCAACTACAGTTGTAGTGAAGACTGACATGGGTCGAACTGCGGAACCTCCGGAACCCTTTCCTCTAGAGTAAGAACCTTACCTCACCCCCTCGTCGAAACCTCTTTGATGCTCGTGCCATGGGTGAATTCATCTGGCTTCACTCGTTCTCACCTCTCCTAATCTACGAAGTCTACTACTCTCTTGAAAGATTTGCGCGGTGGGCCGGCTACCGTGTAAAGCTGAATTCGCACTCTGATCTCAAACCCTTCACAAACGGAGATATCCGACCTTGTTTGTACTGAAACAAACACCAAAATACAAACCAACCAACAGCACACAAAACACAACCAAAAAAACCCACCAACCAAACAAAGTTGGGGGCATATCTGGATAGTGCACGAAACTTATCCTCATATGCATTGACCGACATCCGACCTTTCTCTAGGCTTAAAGACCATTCCCTTTTCCTATCCCTCCAAGTCCGGGAATATACTTCTCCAGAAACAGCTAGAGATGAGGCCCAAGTCATAGGTGGTGCCTCTGTGCTTCAACTCACACATGTTGACCGCCACCACAGGGGGGGGGGGGCGGTTTCCTTGAAACTGGTAACGTCACAACTCACACGCAAACCGTTCTAACTATACCCATCTTTTGTGTAGCTCATGCAGTCAATCCCGAAACTCTTAATCAAATCCTCAGGATTCTGGCACTCCTTGAGACTGGGAGGTTTTCATTTTTAAGAACAACTGAAAGTTCATGCTGATCATTTGTCATTATAGGCCCAGTAGTCATGCGTGAAACTGCCTATGTCCAATTATCATCCATACGAGGGGCCATAGTGGCTGCATGTTGTACTTCTGAACCGGAGGTGGTTTGGTGCGAAAACACTGGCTGGTGCCTGACCCTGATCATACAACCCACTAAGATAAGCGAGAACCTGATGATCATCTCTAGGGGTAGGTTGGGGTGGCATTTCCTCATTCTGTACTGTTCATTTTCTCCCCATCCTCTCCCCTCCCTCTTACTACTTCCTCAAGTCGGTGGAGGAGTGCACCGCCGCTAGAACAGATGGGGCTAGTGTGCTCGTCCTTTATCCCTCTAGATGACTTCCTCCCACGACTCTACCTCGCTGCCTCTTGCCACTGTTGGCACTGCGAGCTACATCCCCAGTGGGCTGGCTCAGATGCATCTTGTCTTGCTGATGTTGAGTGGGCGTAGTCCGTGGCGCTATTCTAACCATCTGCGAAATAGAGTGAGATGGGTCCATACCAATTTTATCACCTAGATACTCAATTGGATCCAAGTAAAGCACACGAAAGAAAAAAGACAGAATGGGAATTTTCCTAATCTTATAGCCTCTCAAAGAAATAAAGGCTTCCCCCTACCGTTCTTTAAGACTCTAACTAGACTGTTCTTTGGTTGATGAGACCAACGAACCTACATGCTCTGAACAGGTTTGTCCACGACCCAAAAACGGTCCGGACTGCCGCCCACACTTACCCTCCTATGTGAGCGAACCAACCAATCTAAACCTTAAATTTCAATGTATATCAATAGAAAGATAATGCGGAAGCTTAAACCTCAAAAGTAAAAGACAATTCAAATAACGTCTCTTCTACAATTCAACATCTATTAATCCCCAATTCTGGAAGTCATCACCACAAGCATATCTATTATCAATTTACTAAACTAAGAGTATTCTAAGAAGCTAAAACAATAAAAGTGCTAGTCATGCCCGAAACTTCAAAAGGCAATCAAGTAACATGAGAAGGAGATCCAGTCCAAGCTAGAATCATTAACTCACCCTGAAGACCGGTATGACGAAGACTGTCTATAATTGTCTGTTGGAGTCGAAGATTACGGAGCACGTTTGCTGCATTCCCACAATAAAAGAAGAAAACATAAAAGTAGGGGGTCAGTAACAACCACAAGTACTTATTAGTTATCGGCCACCTCAAAATAGAAAGTCAATATATATCTCAGATAATATCATAAATCACCTAATGTTCTTAATCAGTTGTGATAGCAACAAGTACAAGCATCATTTATAATATCACCGATCATATCTATGAGGACTCAACCTCCATCCATACGCGTTGGGGATAACATGTTCTTTAGATTGAGTATATTAGCCATCTTCAGATTCCTTATCTTTATTCCTCTTTGTCGTACGTGCCCTTACCCGATCCCTACACTACTGTGTCAGAACGTGACACTCCGATCCCCCTAATCAATTGTCGGTACTGACACTCCTATCCGCCTACATCTAACTGGTCGGTGTTCGTGACACCCCTGTCCCACTATTCTATGTGTCGGTACTTGACACTCCGATCCCTACTCGACGTCAATTCGTGACCCCGTCCACGAATTCTATGTGTCGGTACTGTTACACTCCGATCCCCCCCCTACATCTACGTGGCGGTGCGTGACACCTGTCCCACTAATTCTATGTGTCGGTACGGGACACTCCGATCCCCTACATCTACGTGTCGGGTGTTCGTGACACCCTCCCACGATCTATGTGTCGGTAGCGTGACACTCCGATCCCCTAATCTCGTTCTATCAATTCATCAAGCCTCTTTATCCATGCGTCATCGATGCTCATCACTTTAGGTTTCATCAGCCTTTTTTGTCTTTATACCTAGGCTCATCAGTATAAGAGATTAGGGTTATTATCAATATTTGGAGATTCAATAGGCGTTCATCATGCTTGTTTCACATCGCAATCATATATATAAAATCACATCATGCATACACACAATTAAGCATAAAGAAGACTCTATACTACTACCCAACACAATATCACTTCGCTATTAAGAGTTTACTACGAATAGTGTAAAAACCATAACCTACCTCCACCGAAATTGCGATCACCAAGCTATCTTCTCAAAAATCCATCCTTGCTATCCTCTTCGTCCTCTCTCTCTCTACGGGTCTACTCGTTCTCCTTCTTCTTTTTATGTCTCTCTTTGTCTTTTCTATTTTTCTATTGCAAAAATACCCTCTTTTCTTTTACCCCCTAATTACATATAATTAAGTGTAAAAGAGGGCAATAAATAACCCACTCATTTACTTAAGTTAAGAACCGATCTTTTAACCCCCAGTAATTAAGACTTGATTAACATTAACCCTCTAACTTTATAGTTAAGTAGGAATAGTCAAAACGTCCCTTAAACCGTGTAAACATCCGACCGACAGACTGGGATTGGGGCGCACCTGCGACGGTGGCCCGTCCTGCTGCGATGGTCCGGCCTGCAGGTCATCGCAACCGTTAGAGAACTCAATTTCCACCATAGATTCTTGTGACGGTCCGTCACGCCTGTGACGTCCGTCCTTGCCATTTCGTCGTGACGGTCAGAGAGTCGATTTGGTCAGTACCCATTTCAATTTTCCAAGTGTTTTGAAACGAGACCCTGCGACGGTCACACGTCGCGCGCCCATGACGGTCCGTCGTGGGGTCCGTCCCTCAGCCTATTTTTTCCAAAATAATCTCTGCTCACAACGACTAAACCTGTCGCTACACAACCGGAGGGGGTAAAGCGCCGACGATCAACAAACTTAAACGGTGGGTCGCGGTTTCTTCCAAAACCCACTACCGTCTGTAATCTGGACCCCTCATAGTGTCCTCATGACAATCAACAACACTATCATAGTGTCTCCCGCTATCTCCCATTTATTGAGCCGCAAACTAGATGCCCCAGCAGCTAACTCTACTGCCGCTTGTCATTCCGCGCCTCTCATCAGCAAGCGGTGGGCTCTATTCGCACCTCTATCATCACAGCGCCTTTCTTCTGTGGCTCTAGCCTCATCCATCCTCTCGACCCGCTACACCTCTTGGAAGCTCTCGAGGGGGAGGTTGGTGGAATCCTGAAGTGCGAATAAGGCCTCCATCATTGTGTCCTCCTGGTCAAGTCTCTACAAAGGGGCTCTCAGCCTCAGGCACGCCTAGCTAGCCGCTAGGATCATATCGATGTAGCTCATAGACTCTCCCCCGAAGCCTTAAGGGTCGACACATCCCCACCTGAGGGCTGGGCCGGGCTGCACCCACAACTCAAAAACGTCCAAGCGCTGATGAACCTCATCGTATCTTCTAACTCTGGTGGCTGGACTCATTCTCCCTCCAAGCGCTCTTCTGCCTCAGCAATAGACTTCTGCATCCAAGGCTGGATGTGATGCAGAAGTGTAGCCATCTGTGCCTCTAGTTTCTGTACCCTAGCAAGCGGGACCAGAGCGGGGAAAGGGGTTGAGCGAGAGGAGCTCGGGGTAGTGCTACTACCCGGGTAGACTCAACCGGGGTAGTGTCGGAGGAAGCCGCCTGCGTAGCCGTGTGGGCATGTGATACCGTATCAGCCAGATTGTTACCAAGTGGAGGCAGCTCTGGACGGGGTCCTCTGCGAGGAGACAACTCATTGGCCTCATCCTTGATGAGGCCGATATCAACAGTGCCAGCGTTGTTCTTGGTTGATCATGTTCCAGATAGGGCAGCACCTGCGGACCTCAAGAGAAAAGTATCAGCACGAGCAAAGGGTCAGTAGTTGTGACCATTAAAAATCCCCTCGTGGCAATGACCGCCTGTAGAAGCCAAGCAAAATCCCCTCAAACCCGACTATCATCGTCGCCATCAGTACTGGGCAGCAATCCCATGTGACTATATTATCAGCGGTTTGTGGGGGAAAGGCCAGTGGCGGCATCAACCACACAAAACTTTGCCTGTGAAGGTCGGGTTAGCCGTCTTGATGGGTCCCTTCGGGTAGGGGTCAGCCTAGTCAGCACCCCTCTCCATCACAGATAATGCAAGGGCATCCAACAACTCTCTCTTAGTGATTGTTCGTTGGCAGAATTGGCCATCCTTTGACATTTTGCCCACCAGTAAGCAAATCGCGGCGGTGAAGAGGGGTCCGGTTGATATCAACATCCTGCCGGCCATATAGAGTACCACCGGCGGATGGCAGACAGAGAGTATCAACCTGAATGCCACTACTCGGCACCTCATTGGGGTCCTGTTTTGGGGCGGGGGGGGGGGGGAGGGGCAAAGCCCGCCTATCAATCGGTGCCTGAGAGTACCACCGTGGAGGGTGTAGACTCTCGTACCAACTCTTCACTATAAATAACGGCCAAACGAACGCGCTGTCGCACAAGCCAGCATGTCAGGTGAAGAGATTGTGATCTCTGGCATAGTCCTCGCATGTGTGCCATTGGAGGACACTTAGAAAAAGTGAGAGACCCTTAGGAATAGGGTCTCTGACAACCCAGAACGGTTTTTCAGGACAGACCGTGTGTGGAAAACGCGGTCCCTGGGCAAGTGTCCGTTGGTGGACACTTGAGAAAATTGACAGTGGGGTGTTAGGGATGTTGGGACGGACCCACTGCAGTGTCCCGTCGGGTACGACGGTTCATCATCCGGGGTATCGTTCTGTCCTTCAGGAAAGAATGGGATTGCCCCAAGCATCCCTATAACCAAATGTAACTTTTTTAGTGTTTTTACCTACATTTGTCTTACCTCAAATACCTAGTAAACTAGCATGCTAAGTGCACCTATTTTCTAGAGTTTTAACAAGGCAATTTAGGATTCTTAACCTAGGTCAGACGAATATGTATTAAAGGAATGAACTCCATCAATAAGAATAGTCTCATTCTATTGATAAACACAAATGCAATGTAATAAATGGTCAAAATCAGAGACACAATACCTGAGAATTCGAAAAAAAACAAGGCGAGGAAGGTACACTATGTGATCAATTAGAAAACGTCACAGTCTCAGAGCTCCGACTAGTAGAAGAAGTGATTTTAGAATTGGGTAATTGAGAAAATGATCGGTTTGAAAGAAATAGTAGGTAGGAAATCTAATTTGAAAGTGGAGGGAAATGGGAGGCATAGTGAAGTAAATGGGTGAAATGAAAGGGGGTGGGGTTTTAAATGTTAAGAATTTTTAAAAAACCCCCACCGTGTCGGTCGAGTACGCTTCATTAAAATGCGGCGATCGAATCCCCAACGACGGTCCGCGTAATTGTGACGGTCGCGCATTGGTTCCATCGGCGTTTCCCTAGTATTGAAAATAACAAAAAAAAAGACGTACCTGGCATGAACGGATTTATGCGATGGTCCATCGCGTTTTTTGACGTCCCTTCAGATGGCGGTCCGTCAGTGACTGGCTGCAGAGGTGATTTTCTGCAGAATTTCGCTGGTGATTGTGGCCTGCAAATTTAAAACCCATTGGTATATTATGTCTACCATTACTAAAACGAAAACGATAAGTATTGGGTTGCCTCCCTACACGGCGCCTAATTTAACGTTGGTGGCAACCGACTGAGGATGCTTATTACTCAACTTCCATCAAGATGGTATGCCTTCGATCCCTTCATTTGGCCGATCCAGTATGCCCAAGAATAGGGTTTTATTCGTTCTTCCATTCACCTTAACACACCCCATCTCCCTCCTTGTTTATAACTCAACGCTCCATGGAGAGAATAATTGGGCTAATCAAGTAGGGCCAGTTCGTTGGACTACTGAGCTGCTCGAAAGGGAACGCTAACCTAGAACCTGTCGAAAGCAACCAAATCGGGGAAAAAAAAAAAAATTTCCAACCATAAACTCTCGCTTTTTACACTTTTTAGGTCATTATACTTTCTTCATCTTTTCTTTGTAGGACATAGCAGATACTGATTGGAGCATACCACTACGCCTCGATTGACCTACAAATTTGAAGGTCGCTCTTCATGTTCAAAAATCGAAATTTCCATCTGTCCCCTTGCCAGATAAACTAGGCTCTTACCCGTAGCAGAAGGGCCTCCCAAGAATAATAGGAACTTCAAAAGCGACTTCAAATCAAGAATAAAAACACAATCTACTAACAGAAATATTAACGCTCCACTTTTACTAGCATATCATGGAGTATACCTATAGGCCTGTTCAACTGTTCGAAAATCAGCCATCAGCAACCGCATCGTAAGTGGGCTTTGGGTCACCCAAATCCAACTTCTTGTAAATCGGAGAGGGGTCAATGAGATCTTATGCTTTGCCCCAATCAACACACAATCAATGCTTCGCGAAAAATGTAATGAACCGACTGTACAAGGAATAGTGAACCAACCCAGATCTTATTCTTTTGTACGAGAGAGTCTTGTAGCAAATGCACTACAATGCTGCATTCTCTCACATCCCTCGAAAGTGACCGATATTTTTCTTTGTGAACCGATCTTTAATAAATTTGACATAACTGGGCAATTTGATTCTTGAGCTTCTACCTAAAGGACATTGAAAGAAAGCTGCTTCTAGATTGTTATAAAACGCCATATTACGCATCCCTTGTCTTTTTTCACTAATCTCTGAGGAAAGTGTGGTGGTGGCTATGGCATGGGATTACCTTTATAGGGACTATCTTTCTGCATCTTTTCTAAGTGTTTTATCTCTCTTCTTCAGCCACTACCATCTGCACCGGTTAGCATTATCCTTTGCTCATCCATTTCCCATAGACACATATAGTGAGTCAATTGTTTGCTTACTATACTACTCCCCGAGTAGTGATTGCCCTACATGGTGTGCATCATTTTTCGGGATTTGGAAGTGTTTCTAGGGAGTACAGGTTGCCAGCGTGTTCACAGTCACAGATAATTTGGGGCGCATTTGCACTCGATCTACTTAAATGATTTTGCATGGTATTAACTTTCGGCCTCAATAACCCGCTAAATCCACTCCTTACAACTCTTAATTGCTTTCATCTGCACTCGAACTCCTCACCATTTTGTGCAACCATATCCTCAGCTCGTGCCATACTATCTCCATCCCTCCACCATCCCTAGAGTAACTTCACGATTTGAGGAGGGACATATGGCCCATTCTATAATTTCTTTTCTGTACCAGAGTTGTACTCCTGTTGAAGTTGTTGTCCTCGTGTCGGTTGTGGTTTCCATCCGTACATAATGACCCTCACGGTTATAGTTTACATAGATCCGACCTTGGTTTCCTTGACCTTGCTTGCCGGCCAATTATCCTGATTTGAGCCTTGGGCACTCGTTGGAAACCCTCGTCTGTGAACTCATTTACGTCATAGGATCCTCCGCAGAATAACAATTCATCATTTGGTTGGGCGGTGTTTAATAAGTATGGTAACTTCATTTATCTTTTCCCCATCACCCCCAGTGAATGTTTTTATACCAACCCAAGCTCATTAATGCAATTTGAGCTATCCTCTTCACGAATATCCCAAAAAAAATCTGTGGGCTGGGTTGGGAGTGGATTGGCATTGGCGAAGGTGTTTCCTCTCCTCCCAGTAGCTTTGACTTCCTAGTATTCCTAGCTTTGATTGTTTCTGGAGATTTTCTCTAAACTTTCAGCAATCTCCTCATAAGGAAAACTCCCCATAAGAACAACCCACTATATCCCATCCCACCGCTTTATTATTATTATCCTGTCCCCGGATAAAAAGTAAATTCCTTCATGACTCATCATTTATGGAAGTGATTGGGGACGCTTCTAAAAAAACCGAGGTGATCATCCCAAGAACTACTCACTACTCGCCTGGTAGTGCACAAGAATTGTTCACGGGTCTGTTCTTTGTGGTTTAGTTTCTTGGAGAAACCCGGGTATTACGTGCTTAAGAAAACGTCCCTTGTTGTTCCAAGTGAAAATGAGTCGTAAGGGAGCTCAGTGAACCAAATAGAAGCTCTCCCATCAGTAGAGAGGAAACATCTATCCTTATTACATCCAAGTCCCAGTAAGCCTCACTACACAGCTTTTACAAACACACTCCACGCCCTTGACCTAGCTATATGGGCATGTGACCTCAGAAGGTCGCCCTGAAACAACCTCTGGCAGTGAGCATTTGGGCATCAGGCTACCTAGGTTACCCAAAAGGTGTGGCCTGGTGGTATGAGGGGGCAAGACAAGCGGCCCATCGGAGTCTACTATATTGTCATAGCCTCTGTAGTATTCTTGGGGCCGTGGAGCAGGATTTTGTACCCTCTGTTGGTTTTTCTAACGGATCATTGGGTAACAACTGACCATGAACATCAACCGGAGCTAGGATGTTCTTGTTTGGATTATCATCATTAATTTCCAAGTTTTGATTCATGTTGCATAGTGTACGCTCTAATTCGTGATCGTAGGAAAACAAGGGTTCTCTTTCTCTTTGTGTATTTGGCATACAATAAAGATGGTTCTGCAAGAATCAAAAACAATAAAACAAAGTAAAATCAAGAAAATATTGACTAAACTATAGCAATAAGTTTAAGTTAATCTAAAAGCTACGTTCCTGCAGCAGTTCCAAACTTCGTACGCTCAAACGTACTTCTCAAATAAGAGTAAAACGTTCGTAATCAAGTAAAGAACCCCAACTATCGAGGTGGGATCATTCGTTCCCCAAGGAAAATAGTTCATACTTAGACTCATCTATTCATCACTACTATTACGTCCATTATTTCTTTGGAAACAAGAGAATAAAAGTTTTTTTTATTCTAATGAATGAAAATGACTAGCTAAATTAAAGGAGCCACTAACTAGCTTCAATTTTAGAGTTTAATACTCATTAATAAAAGTAAACTAGAGTTACGTTTTCCCCACAATTTCTAATTTGATAATTCTAACTTAACTATTTTTTCCTATTATCTTGCATGCACAGTGTAAGTTATGTATTTCTACATCCATTGGCCGCATCTAGAAAATTTCACTCCGTAACACCTTGGTCCGCTACGTGTGTTGGCTAACTAACCCTTACGTTTTAACCTCATATTAAGCATCCATAGTCGCTATTTGACTAAGTTCTTATCCTCGTACAATCAATACTAGCCTATTAGGATAGGATTCACTAACTCTATTTTGATAAATATCTTTTTCCTAGGATGTACCGTCCTTGGTCCGGCAAGTAGCATAAGAGGCGAGGTTCTACGTTGGTCCATCCCCGTTTAAAAAGAATTCTGAGCGAAAGAATTATCAATACATGCAAAACCACCTATTCTAGAATTGTTATTTTTTAGTTAGGTTTTCTCATTATATTCCGCCCCTATTGTTTGCCACAACCCTAGTATGGAGTTTTCAGTTAACCCATAGTCATAATCACAATATTCAAATAGGTAATATAAGAATTGCATGCACTTACTTCATGAGGAAATAATACAATGCAAAGTTCACCTTGATAATCAACAAAAATCACTCAACAATCATTACTGAAATTATTGAAGCAAATATTCTCCAAAAGTGTAATAATAATCACAAAGTCTAATCCACAAAAGAAGCTCAAATAACCAAGAGTCTAACTATAAGAGAGTCTAATAATCAAGAGTCTAACCCCCAAAACGAGGGTTTTCAAACTATTTATAAAAAATAAAAACCTAAAGGACTCTATTTGCTGGAAATCTGTCAAAATGCGGCTGGGTCGACGGACCTCGCGACGGATCGTCGTGGTCACGACGGGCTGTCATGGACTTCGTCGTCCCATACTTATGCAATTTCTTCTGCTGCTCTCTTCATTACCCTCGACGGCAGGTATGACATATCGTCACAGGCACAACGGTCCCGTGAAGGTCCCATTCGCTAAGCAACTTGACTCTTGAATTGGGTACTAGACTCTTCTTTGATTTTCCTGATAAACTACAGGACAGATCGCATAATGCAGACTCGCATCACGCATTCCGTAACCCGGGGGCACACTTTGGTCAGACTTCCTCCCCATCTTCTTCAACAACTACACTACTATATCAACCCCACCTACGGACCGTCACGGGTATGATGGACCGTCAGAAGCTCCGTAGGTGGTACTTTTATTTATTTCTTGCTCAAAAGCCTCCACATTCATCTTTTAGACAGATTTCCTGCAAATAAAAAGAAACTTACATAAAAATTAGTACAAAAAGTCTTTTGGACACACTAAACTTAAGGAAAAAGTATTAAAAGTACCGTGAAACCATGGTATATTAAGGATGCAACTAGATTTCTTGTTTTTGATCTAGTGTGAATTCCAGAGTTTAGATGTGAGATGAAATTATCAAGTGGATGTGATGAGCTGTGTTTCCATCCTGGTCTCAAGGTCAACAGGGTTCACTGATTCATGGCTCTTCGTCTTAAGGATTCTTTATTTTCTGGGGAGTTTAGAATATTCTACTTGAGGTTCAGAATGGTACCAGGTTCCAGTCTTCACATTTTTTCGACTTCATCATCAGCCTTTTCAGAGGACTTGATCAGTATTGTCAAGCCCCAACTGGTCATTTACCATTAGCTTCACTCCCTTCAATTTTCTTGAGAATTAAACAACCAATTAAACTCATCTTCATCATTTGATGCAGGCACCTTTTCATATTTCCATCTTCATCAAACACACATGAGTACTTTCTTCAATACATTGAATTCTCCTTGTTGAAACGCTATATGCTTTACTTGATGAAGAATCTCCTACAAGCTCTATCACTTCCTAGGATCAAAACTTTCCTAGATCATCCTTTCCATTGGTTCAACATTTTGGTCATCCAAATTCCCTAAGTAGCTCAACGATATGTTTTCTGCTGTTGAGTAATTCATAGTGAGTTTTATGTCAGTGAAAGACCTTATCAAACATCTGTTATTAACATTTGACATGGCTGTGTTGATTGCTTCAGCCCAAAAACTTTTGAGGAAGATTTGACTCAATAATCATGGTCCTTGCAATATTTACCTAGGTTCTACGGTTCTGTTTCCTTGCCACTACTCCATTTTGCTGTGGCTGGGGAGTTCTTGGAGCAGGAAAAATTTTGACTAGTGCCATTTTTCATACAGACTTGATCAATTTTTGAGTTTTCAAACTCAGTCCATTGATCAGGCCTAATTCCATTCCAAGCAATCACTTGATTCACTTCTGTTTGAATCATTTTTTTGAAAAAAAAAAAACACCTAAATCAAGTTCTCGGGTGTTTTTCTTCTCTGGCTTTTGATCTTAAGAACCTTGTCCATTGTGTACCTTTAGTCAGCACTCAACTGTCACCAGAATGTATTTCTTTCTCACTTCTACTTTGAACCTTCAAAGGTCGCACATAAATCGCATGTGTAGCAGCGTCAATACCTCTTGATGAGGTTACTTGCTTCTTTGGCTTAATGATGAATATTATTTGTTTTCCTTGATACAGGCTGAAAAAAAAAAAAAAAAAAAAAACCCCCAAACAAATTTTACTTTCACAAAATGTCAACTTTGAACAGACCAGTACGCAGTCCTTATAAATTAGTTTATATTCATTAAGATAAGCCACATGCCCCAGTCTTCATGCCACATATCAACATTTTATTTGAGACTAGACATGTCAGATTAATCTCGCAGGATAATGTTTATAAGTTAGGCCCATCCGGTTTTTACATCTATAGGCAATAGGACACTTTCTTTATAGTTGGATTAACTACAGTGCACATCGCAAAAGTAAACTTCACTTTATTTCCCTTGTCACAAATTTGAGGCACACTCTAAAGACTATACTTCAACCCATTGACATCATACACGTTGTCAATTGATTCCCCAAGCGATTTTCCCACTTTACTAACACCTAAAACATACCCCTTTTTTCCATCACCAAAAGATACACCTCCTCCCTGAAGTGCCTTGAGTGAGAGGAAATTTTTGATATCACCAATCAAATGTTTAGAGCATCCACTATCCATGTACCAACATTGACTGCTGCTTCTCTCACTCACCTGCAACAAGAATCACTTGTTAGGCTTGGGAATCCATTTCAATTGGAGTTCCCAGAAAGCAAACAAAGGAGTGATCAAAGTGTTTCTAGCCCAATGAGGTAGTTTGAGATTTCTTTTGACAAAGGGTTTTTGAGAAGAATCACTTCCTTTCTTTGAAAACCTTTTGGTTGAGAATTTTTTTGTGGGACCAGGTCTCTCTTTTAAAACCCTTTGCTTTTCTGTATACTTTGAAATTCTTTCATATGACTTTCTCCAAGAAGTACACTCTTCTATTAAATGCCCATTTTTACCACAATGAAGGCACAACAAATTGTCAGACACAAATACATATTTGCTGTGAGGATTGAAAGGAGGAGTAATATTCAAACTTTCTATAGCCTTCTTGTTGAAATTACTTTTGATTTGTGGACGTTTAAAAGCAACTTAGAAGATTTTGTCCACTTAAGAGATTTTTCAAGTTCATCTTTAAAAGTTTAGAATATCTTTTTCTTAGTTTTTGCTCTTTCCCAAAGCCAAACCCAGATAGTCACTCAAAGGTTTTCAATTTTTCTTCAAGCTCAACTTGTAAACCATTACACTTTCCCTTTTTTCTTTTCACAGCTTGGGGGGGGTCATTTATAATGCATCTACTTTTTTATTTCTAATTTTTTCAGATTCAGAACAGAAGCCATTTTATCTTCATTTCAACATTTGTCATCCATTTTATCTCTATTTTCATTTAAACTTTCAAGCTCAGCATCATAATATCTCTTTCGAAGTTAACTTAATACCTGAATCAATCATAACTTTCCTAAATGTTCTCAATTTTTTAAGAGATAGGTATTCAAATAATGTTCATATCAAGAAGAGTTACTTATCCTCATCATTTCATTTTCCTGAATGAGCACCATTAAAGACAACATCTCAATTAAATCTGGTTTCCTCTTCATGACCACACCATCCATTGACACATCATTTGGTTTCATCAGATCTTCTGATCGCTCAAGAGGCCCCATGCAACACGAAAGCTTTCTTGACCACATAGTCCAGCAACTATTCTTGCCGATCATTCTTTTGAGTAACCAATTCCTTCGCTTTTCTTTATCACCTCTTGCATTTTGATATTCTTTGTTTTCAGCTTTTATTAGTGGGAACTCTCTTATAAAGTGTCCATCTTTTCCACACTTATAACAAGTATCATTTTGAGGAACATTTGCTCCCTTTCTAAAACCATTGTTTTTCCTCACAATCTTCTGAAATCTCTTGATAAGGTAACCCATATCAACATCATCACTGGAGTCCTCTTCTGATCTGTATTTCAGCATCAAGGATTTATCTTTCTTAAATTTGGCGTGGGGGGGGGGGACTGATCATGACTTCGGTTTAACTGATGATCTTTATATTTCTAATTAGATCATCCATTGTTAACACTTTCAGGTCCTGTTGCTTCAGTGAATAGCATCATCTTACTGTTCCTCCTCCCAAGCCCTGGGAAGGATGAAGCACTTTCCTAACTGGATTACTCATACTGATAGGTTCTCCAAGACTTCTCAACTCATTTGTGATTGATTTCGAGTTAGTGAACATTGCATATAGTTTCACCTATGGTCATGTTGA
This sequence comes from Solanum habrochaites, assembly GCA_027704765.1. Taxonomy (NCBI): domain Eukaryota; kingdom Viridiplantae; phylum Streptophyta; class Magnoliopsida; order Solanales; family Solanaceae; genus Solanum; species Solanum habrochaites. The sequence goes on from JAKWJA010002493.1 coordinate 28,978,166, forward strand.
AAATTTTTCAGAGTGAGATGTGTGAATATATTATCTTTGACTCTTTGAGCTTGCTCGTTCACCCATGGGCTGTTTTTAAGCAACACATAGATCTCTTTTGCAGATTCATCAAGCTGAGACACGATGACTCATCAGGTCCTATACCACAGACAAGAATTTTCTTCTTTGCTTTGTAACCCTTTTCAACAATCTTCGTTCCATCAGCTTCATCAATTTTCATCTCTAGGCTTTGAACAAGCCTAGTGTTTTAACCATCCTTTCCTCTTCAATCATAGGGACACAGGGTCCATCTAAGACAATGTCCCATAGTTCACATCGTCAGTTCATAAGGAGTCTGCATTCCTCACTTGCCACCAACGATAAAAAAGGCCATTGAAACGAGGGGGTCTATTGAAGACTAACCCTCTTTCCAGATTAAGTGGAACAACCATTCTGAGACATGAAATCATTCTCTTGGGTGTTAACCAGATAGGAGAGTACCTCTACCTGTCTCCTGATACCACTTTGTTAAATCTGTGCGTCCACTATCAATAAATCGAAGACCAGTTCCCTTGACACACAAATTAAGGATATAACACAGAAAGTAAATGGCATTTGACTATGGAGGAGTTTTACGTGGCACACCTCCTTGCTCAGGGAGTAAAACGCACGATCTGTCTCACACTATTTTCATAACTGTTTCACTAATAGTACACAAGCAAAAGTTTAACCAGTTACACAAATGTAGAAAAGTTTTTTAATCTCTACCAACAAGCATAACGCTATTGCTTGATGAGCCTAAGAGATGTTATTCTACTCACTAAGGCTATTACTCTAGACAACTTAGAATTTTCTAAGCAACACAACTGTTATCCCCTAAATTAGTTCAACTAACTAACTTAGGATTTCAAATCAAAACCACACTGATTCTTTTATCAGGTTTAGGATCAGTTTACAAATGTAAAAATCGAAGAATATATTCTCAAATCAACTACACATATACGCCTGAAGTTTAGGTTGTTCTTGAATGATTCTTCTCCTTAATTTTCTTAGCCTTTTGCAGATTCTTTATGTGGGCTTTTTCAAGTTGCAAAACTCAAGAGCAATGTGTGGAAAGATGACATTGTTATAGACAAGTCACTTTCCCCTTAAAAACCCCTCCATTGGTTTGGGCAGGTCTGACGTTCTGAACTCAGTTGGAAACTATGCAACGCAACTTTCTTGTAAGACCTTCTCCACCTGTCAGTCAATGAACTATTTAAGTTGAGAACCGGGTACATTCACAAGGTCCCTGAGTTTATTACACCATCAAAACTACAAATAACAGAAACACAAATCGGAACAAAATATTTCAAGTTTTCGTCGACACCTTCTCTCATATCCAATCAAAATTCAAAAGTCTTCTCTATCGAGTCAAATTAAAACATGAATCAAATAGGAAAATCACTGGCTTTTTGTAAAGTGATGTATAATCAGTTTAAGGTAGATATATCATATACTTTATATGTTGATGTCTTCACTACTTTAACTATAAAATGAAAAGGATAGTTTTGGATGTGTGAGTTTCATGAAATATAAAACAGAATAAATTTTTATATAGATAAATAGAGGAATATCCAAAAATTCTTAATGTTTTAAATGAATGACTATCTGAAGGTTCCAAAGGATCGAAATAATATAGAGAGAAAACAACTTTCAGATACAACTATATGCAATGAACCACCATTAAATATGTAAGAGTAAACATCCTCCTCTAAGAACGATGAATTCTCTATTTCTCAATGTAAATAATTGATTATCACTATAGTTTAAATATGTTATTAACTAAATATTTTATGATGATTTTTAATCTAGTGTAGGGGCATAAAATGAATATTTATCATCTTTCATGTTTTTTTTGTTCCCCGCCACTTTAGGAGATAATATATTATAGGAGAAATTCTATACGAAATTGGTAACAAAAAAGATAAAGACCTCACCATGTAGCATTAAAAAAAAGATAAAGGAAACACACATAAATTATTCTTTTTTCTAGAGTCTCCTATCTGAACTAGGGGTGTGCATAAATATGGAAAAATCCAAACAAATTGAAAAATTTCAATTTTTGGGTGTCGGTTCTTCGGTGTTTTCGGTCGTTTGATTTGTTTTGATCAACTTTGGTTCTCGATTTTGGATTCGTTTAGGCAAGGGTCGCCGAAACTACAAGTGCACCTGAAGAACCAAATTTTATTTAACAAATTTAAAAAATATATTAAATTATATTGCTTAACTAATTATACTTCTACATTTTTGAATTTTGACTTAAAATATTTTACATGGCCTATTTAAATTTTCAATTTTTAAATGACAACATTTAAATGTTTTCCTCTTAAGGAATCATGCTTATGGAGACAGGGGGTTGGGGCGTGAGTACCACAACAATCATAAAATGCCACCAAAGAAAAAAAAAATAGAAAATTACTAGCCAAAGTTGTTGTAACTCAAAGGAACATGAAGCAGACAAATTTGAAATAAACTTCCATAATTAAAAAACGAGTCAAGTTCATATGACCTTGAATTCAATATCCTCGTTGAACAAAAAAAATGAACCAACTGTATACATCCCAAGACTCTTCGTGACTAAAAAAATCCAATGAACATGCATGTCCTATAGATAATAAATACCAAGACTTGCCATCTATGGTACGAAACAGAAACAAATCCTTCAATATTTTTGCTAAAAGATCATCAATGCCCTCTTTATTTTATTAAAAATATGATGAAACTCTTAACACTTTATATATTCCCTCTTTATTTTTATTCACATCGAAAAATTGATTTAAAAATATTGAACTAAATCAAACTGAAGCATTAAAAACCGAATCGAACCGATCTAGTTTAGTATAAACTATGGTGCACACTTTTCTAAAATCGAGTACCGATGAATCGAACCGAAGAACCTAACGCCCACCCCTAATCTAAACTATTGAGAGTATGAGTTTCATAACTAAAGTATCACTCATTAGTTTGAGAAACATTATACCTTAACAAAAAATAAATACATTATTAGTAGTAAAAAGTTAAAGATTAAAGTATTACTAATTTTTTTAAAAATTATAACATAAAATTTAAAATATATTTCTTATGTCACTCCACCTCTTTCTCTCACCGTACTACCCACATCCCAAACTTTTAGAAAAATTATTTTGTAGAAGTTTTTTTTAGAAAATCTTACTTAATTTCCACTCCCATATCCCTTCAAATAAAAATTTACATATTATTTTATTTTATTTTAAAAAAGAATTCTATCCCACCCCATATAACCCCCTGCTTTCAGTTTTTCTCGTTTATATATATTTTATAAATTATTTTATAAATATTTTTTTATTTCTATTATATTAGGTAAGCAAGTAGAGAAATTTTTTTTTAAAAATATCTGTGCACATCTAACATGAAATGAGAAAAATGTAAAGATATACAAATAAATTAGGAGCGGGATTTAGACAGAGTGGAATCGTATTTTTGAAAAAAAAAAAAAACCTTTTTTTTTATTTTTTAAGAATATATTAATCGTTTCTTCAGGTGAGGGTGTCGGGAGGGGCTAAGGTCTACATCAACATTTTCTGTAAAAGAATTTAAAAAGATGAAAGGACCAAGGGATTTTTTTTGGGGGTGGGGGTTATATTTTAAATGCTATTTGTAATACTTTAATCTTTAATTAATATTAAGAATTTATTTATTTTTGTCCATGTGAAATATTTTATTCGTGTGAAATGCTATGTAAAAAGATATTTTAAAATAAAAGAGAAAGTGTGTTACACACGTTATGCAGGTGCATTTTTCAAAATGAGAAGTGATAGTTTATGTATGAAATTCATACTCTCAATAATTTAATCATGAAAATAAAAAAGAGGAAATAACTTAAGTTTGTTTTTGACACTTATCTTTTTTATTTCAAAAAGTTATGTATAATAATAATAATAATAATAATAATAATAATAATAATAATAATAATAATAATAATAATAATAATAATAATACGTAATAATAAGAAAATTGAAAATAGAAGGTTAGCGGGTGGGATAGAGCTATTTTTGTTTAAAATAAAATTATATCTAATTATAATTTGAAGGGATTGTGGTGGTGGTGGTGGATATTGTCACGACCGGAACAGACGCAGACGAGACCCGGCGTCATTGACCTCGCAGAGGTCGCAAGACAGCTACTTACGTCTCTTTACTTCATTCTCGGTAATTTTTGCGGAAACATTTGAACTTTTTGTTATTTAACATTCGTATATACATCTACTTAACTATAAATGTTCCACAATCAACCATCTACATTAAGATCATCAAATGAACGAAATGTTGTTAAGCTGCATTAAATGTGTAACTTGCCAACGATGACACAAGTAAAAAAATCTAAATGAATTGGGAAATGAAACACTAGTGGAACTGAATTCACGGAGCTAAGATACATCTAAGCTATCTAATAACATTAGACACCTCGAAAGCATAAGGCCTACCAGTCCAGGATTGAAAGCTCCACGTCTTGAGAACTGTAACGTTGTTATCGTACGATCTAACGTCCACCCTTTGCCTGCGGCCCAAAAATAGATAATGTATGAATTAGTACAACACTTGTCACTAAGTCTGGGGTATTAGCAAGCACACACCAAGGACATCATTATAAAGAAATAGTCTTTGCCTCACAACATTATTATGAAAAGTCAAATCAGTGGACTTGCCAAGTTGGATTAGAAAATCCATGGACCTGCCAATTTGATTTGGAACGTCCTTCCATGAGTGTGAACATGCATCACATCAAACTTCATTTTGTAAAACAGAAGCACATAACCTATTTCACATACATATGATCCACGAGTTTTTCTATCGCATTCTTTTTTCATATGCCATGAACCTTGGGATCATGGACTTGACGTTAGGAACTTTCCCACAAATGAGGGTCTAACATATGAACATCAACTGGGATCCTTCCTTAGCAACACAGAGTCTGCTTCATTCAATCATACGTACTTCATTTTTTTCTTTATATACTAAGTGCATCACCAGTCATAGCTAGGATGTAGTTTAAGACTCCTCATCGGGTTTGGGCTGGCAATGAACCAAGAATAACCTAGCGTCATTACTAATTCTGACTCACTTCTTGATTATCCTATCCTTACAATTTTGTATCATTCCATCATTGGTGTAACATCATGAGGCCTGACCTCATTCATTCATTGGGAACTTTAACTTTAACCGACATAGATCAGTGTGAGGCATCATGAAATCCAGTGTCTCCCCCACACAAAAAAATGGGGAATCACCGGCCAAAGTGACCCAAAACCTGCTAGCGTTATGGTTGAACCCCCGCTAGATCCCTATATTTATAGTTAGTCGTTTCAAATACCCAGAGATATAAGGAGACCCTTACCCCCCCTCGGCATTGCCGGACATCGCATCTCATGAGAGTTACGTGAACCTCCGCCGTGCCCTTCCCAAAAGAAGAACCTCACCGCCATAGTCTAGTCTATCGGTGCTCAGTATAAAGTTCATTACTTCAATCTCATCACTCATTGTAGTCTGGATTTTAGTATAATGAAATCATAGCTCAATACATGATTCCCTCATCTCAGCATTAGTATTAAGTGTGTTAATCTCAATACTTTCAATTAGAGTTTTCATAGGAGACTGGTCTCTTTCATAAATTTACACTCTCATAGGGCAGTATGTTTTATTGTAACATTTACTTATCTCATTGATATTGCTCTCACCTTTACATTTGCCTAAATCATGTTGTCACCAAAATTTTTTTTTTCATTTACATTAGGATATTGCCCTTCATAATTACTCACCCCTTTTTTTTTACGTGAAATGTTCATTTCAATCATATGCCCAATGTACTTGGCCATTTTAGTATGTTTCACACTCTTACTTTAACCCTCTAGGGTTTCATCATTTCATTGTTCATTTCATCATTTCCATTGTTCATTTCATCATAGGTCCAAGGTACGTGTACATTACTGTTGTTTTCACTCGTACTTTAACCCTTCTAGGGTTACTTCATTTTCATTACTACATCTTAGTTTCACTTATTTTTAAACTATGCTAGAGCTGTGGGTCTTACATACAAGCCATTAGGATCCTTCATAGTTCATTAAGTGACTCATATCTCCTAGATTATGTAGTACAAGACTTATGTATCCTGTGTGTAAGGCCAAGATCTCAATTTTGATCTAAGTAGGTGACATATTCTTGAACATTTAATTCACGTATGACTTATATTATCAATATAGAAATTTAGCAAAGGGAACCCAAGTTCGAACCCCTATGGACATACTTGTACATTGTTTGTCTATTTTATTTTTAGTCTTTATGACATTGATGCTCTCTAGTATCGAGCCCCAGATCACAATTCTTTCTTTTTATTTTCTCTTGAAATTCCTCCTCTTATTTGGCCGAAGGTGTTGTGAAATCGAACCCCCCCACAAACCCTTTTTATTATTTCATTTAATTCTTCTTGTCCAATTCGCAGGGACCATGAGGTTTGTGGATCGAACCCCCACAACCTCTCTTAATTATGCTTTAGTTTCGCTAGGGGCTGGGGAGGGGTTTGGATTGACACCCCACAGCCTCCTTATTTTATTTTTTAGGTAAAGTTACTTTGGCATGATTGCAGTGAGGTGTGGTATCGAGCCCCACAGGGGGGGGGGGGGGGGTGTCAATTTATTTTCTTATTTATATCGTCCTTTCCTCTCCTTTCCATCCTTGAGTCGTGGGTTTTAATTCCACGCCTTACACGTTTTTTCCTTCTTTTATTTTTTCTTTCCTCTTCATTCGCTTCCTGGTGGTCGTTGGTTCGTATTCCACGCCTCCCCGGGTTATTTATTGACCTGTTTTTGTGCTCTCATTCCTTTTTCAGCCAGTACACCCCATTTTCGAATCCCCCCCTGACCCCCTTCTCCTTTTCTTGCGAATTTAAGGTGTCACACAAGTGAGGTCACAGGTTCGAATCCTGGTGGCCTCATCCCTTTTTAAAACCAATTATTTCAAACCTTACTCCTCTATAACTTTTAGTGCTAAACGAACTACTTTGTTTTGCTGGAACATAGTCTTTTCTTACCTTATTTCCACCAATATTTTCCACTTGAAAACTTATGAAAAGGTCATGGATCATTTAACACCTTTTTGGGGTGTATTTCATGAATTCATTTAACACATTCTTGGTGTTGATGATTCATTGTATTTAACTGCAAACTCCAGCTTAAAATCAGTCACATACCCCTCATATCAACATACGGGTTATCACATTTTATGGCATGTTAATTTTACGGAAGCCATCAAAACTAACCCTTTTAAGACTTCAAAACGTATTTTTAAAAAGAAAAACAAACATTTAGCTCATTGCACAATTTTTCGTTGAAATAATGAACAAGCTTGCTATTCCAGAACACCAAAATCCCAAAGATCATCATATTTCACACTTAGCTCAGCAACCTACCAAGAACATGATTTCTAACCTAATTTAGATTGAAATTGGAAGGAGACTAGGGACAAGGAGTTCAACATTCAAGGGGACAACCCTAATTTCATACGTTTGAATTTTGTAGAAAGAAATTTCTCTTGGAGAAAGAATTCCAAGAGAAAAAATCCATACCTTGTAGTAGATTTCCACAACTTCAAAGTGCTGCCAAAATCCTCCCCTAAACCTTCAAGACAATCTCGTCGAGAAGATGATATAAAGTTTTCGTTTCTTAAGTTAGTTTGCTTGCTTGTATATATATTTGTTGCTAAGTTCTTTGAGTGTAGAGAACTTTTGATTGCTTTCTAATGCTTTTATCCTTCGTTTTTGGCAGTCGCAGGAAAACAAATGAAACGAGAGAGATAGAGATATTAGGCGTGATAGAGAGAGAAGAGATGAGTTTTGTGTTAGATGTGTGGGTCCTCTTAAAATCTTAAACTAGTATCGTTGGGCAAGACTTTAGTCAAGTTTTAAAAAAAATCAATTATAAATAAATAATAATTAAAAAAATCTATTTTTCCCCTTTTTCTTAAATCACTCATTAATTATAAATTTATTAAATTAATTCACCAATTAAAAAATCACATTAAATCATTGCTCCTACCTAGGTTCGAACCCAGGTGGAGGAAGACTTCATCTCAAGGGCTCAATTTCGGCCCTCTCTTCCCAAATTTCCCCTTCACTTTATTAATTAATCAATTAATTACATATCTAGGTTAATTACGATACTAAACTTAGCCAGGAAAAGACCATTTTACCCCTAGACCCTTCAAGCCTAAGGTTTCTTCTTTTTATGTCATGTAAAGACTCCTTCTAGTAAATCTTTGTATTCAAGAGCCCTATATGGTTTGAACCAACCTTTACAAGCTCAACTAACTCCCCAAGTTAGTTGGCATGGCTGTAGTATGGGTTCCGAGGTCAGGTTCTACGTGCATCAATCCGTGTGAACCCTAGTCTAATCGTAGGCATTCTTGACACATTAAGCATTTCTTATCTTATCCATTTTTAGGGTTGTTACAGATATGAAGTATGAATTATACGAAAAACACTTACATTTTATGATAATCTTTTTTTGCGAAATAGTGATATATCAATCTTTAATTTTAACTAGTACTAATATATTTATTTAATTTTAGTTAAGGTGAAATATTTTATACGTGTAGAGTGTGATGTGACAATTTTTTTTAAAAAAAAATAAAAGAGAGAGAGAGAGAGAGAGAGAGAGAGAGAGAGAGTTGTGCTTCTCAAACTAATAGATGACAGTTTAGGTGTGAAATTGACACTCTTAACAGTTTAGGTATGAAACAAAAAAATAAACAATTTAGGTGTCTTTTATTTACCTTTTATCGCTTATATTTTATTATCATATCATATCATATATCATATATTATTAAAAGTAGAAACAATCCAAGTCAAAAGTTGAATTGAGAAAATATTCCGTACCTGTTAATTTATTTTCTTAAAATCATTTAAGAAAATATTTTTTCATTTAAAATCAAATTCATAAATACATACTAACTTAGATAATAAATAAATAATAAATTATAATAATATAATAAAAGTTTAGTTTGAGTAGAAAACTAAAAAAATTAGAGTTGTGTAACCATTTTACTTCTATACCAAATAATAAAGATATAAATATTTTAATGATTAAATATTAAATAGTAAGCATAAATAAATTTATGATTTTTCTTTCACATAAAAATAAATATTCTAGTTAATTAGTAAATATAGTAAGTATATATGTAAGTGAAATCAAAATATCTTAAAAATTGAATTATCGAAATGTTCATAAAATATTGAATGACATCAACATCCTTCAATCAAATATTATTCGTACAATAATATTACAAAACAATATAAATGTACACTTAGTTCAATTTATTAGGCTAATACACAAAAATATCCATTAGTGTTTTGTCATTTACTTCTCCGATTTATGTTTTTTCCCCTAATGAGTAACTCTATCTTTTAATAAATATAAATAAATAATAATATAGCAAATGAATGACTTAGATAAATTAAAAGACATGGAATTATTGTTATTCAGTTTCTGTAAATGCTTTATCTTCCTATTCCTAATGTAAAAAGTAAAACATCTCTTTGATGTAATAAACATATGGAGAACTGAAAACTACAAGTTACTTGGCATATTAAATGTGGAGTAAATTCTTTTGATCAATTCAATATAATATATTCATTTACTAAATGCTATATATTGTGTATATATAGTGAAAGGAAAAATCCTTTTAGCCATAAAATATGGTCGAAATTTGACCAGAATGACACTTTACCAATATTATTTTACCTTTTTAAATATCTTTAACCTTTTAACTTTAATACCTTTAACCAAAAAATGAAAAAATATTAGTTTATTTTAAAATTAAAAAATAATTATAGATTTTTAATTTTTCTGGCCATTTAGCATTACCTCTCACATCCGAGTTTACCCCCTAGACGTAACCGTCGTCGTCGTCCTCTTTGAGGACTAAGATTATCCTCTTAGTTTACATCATCACATTCATTAGTCGAATTTTGTGAAAATTTAGAACTTTTATTTCTTCTAAATTGGAGGTTTACATAGACCTCTACATACACATAATTATATTTATCGAGTACACATAGACCCTTCGTGTAGGAAGGTTACATAGCCTTCTACTTTTATTGCACATCATTATATAAAAAATATCATAGTCATAGAAGCCGTCTCCTCTCATAACTATCTATTTGGAGTATATAAAATTTGGGCCTAGACCTTACATCAATCCAGCAAGACCACATATAGGTCATACAAAAGTGTAGTACTCAATTGAAAAGGAAAGAAATGAAAGAGTCTTAAACTCATAACAAGTCCGTAAGCTAGATAGTGGCATTGTTCTCGGAAGTTGAGTACCTACCCTACTTGGATGAATAAGGGATCCAAGCCTTCTTCAATGTCGCCTTCCAAAACACTTCAACGATCGGAACCTAAAAATGTTGGGGAAAAGGTAAGAAAATGGGCTTAGTACTCCACATGTACTAAGTATGAAACATATGCACACATAAAAGCAAAACATGCTAAAAAGGGAAATTTAATCAAAACATGCCATTTTACCCTTTTAAAAGTCTAATGCATAATCAAGATAGTCACACCAATCAACCAAACATGCTTACTAATTCAAATAAGTAATATATATACTATCATACTTGAACCCATGATCTACTACAACATTATCATCAAGGAATAACATCACAAGCATGACTAAGAGTAAATCATATCATAATAAGCAAGACAACTACATCATGAATCCTTATCAAGTCAACAAGTGCAATGACCAAGCAAAATCCCATAACCTTACTCAATCAGGTAGTCTCAACAAGAAACCATAACCAATGTCCAACTTCACATAATATAAAATTTAAATATACATTTCATCTTATTTCAACAATATAACCCAACACATACTTATAAGTGACTTAATGAACATAAAGTATTCACAATGTGCAAGTTCATCATGTACATATCATATATCATCATAACATAAACATATATAAGAACACCCTCCTAAGACTCTCTTCAAGGCTAACTAGTGCAATGCTTAGGTAGAGTCCCATACCCCTACCTAGACTAAGCTAGACCCCTTAGGTTATCCTAGTTAGAGTTTAAATCATTTAATTCATTTTACCTTTTGGGAACATCTTGCCCTAACCGACATAGACCACATGAGCTAGTACGGAATCTGGTGTCATAAAACCCTACAACGAAAGAAGGTGGACTACTTGCCAAGGTAGTATTAAACATAAAACATAGCAACTGCGTGGATCCACTAGCTAGTATTCCTATGGGGGAAACATAGTTCAAGAACTAGGAGATATAGTTGGGACCCTTTTTATTCACAATGCGTTATAGTCTCCAATCTCAAGAGTAATTTAGTGCTCCAACCTTCCCTATGTGGGAAGGGACACTCCTCAATCTAGGTCACTCGGTGCTAAGCTAGAGTCCCTTTTTGAAATGTCTTTAAGCCTTTAATTATCAATCAAAGCTTAGTTTAGGCCATAGGGTCTACCCCTTGTATAATCATCATCATAAATATCTCAATAAGAATTCTATGAGTATAAGTCTTTTCATCACAATTCATATAGGTGAGGTTAATACATTACATATCATTTCATAATAAGTCACATTGGTATACATCACCACCCTTATAACCTTTACATCTTAACAACCTCACAACCATAATCAAGACATTTCAATTCAACATCATACCACCTTATCAATCCTAAAAAAGACATACCCCAACACACAACCTCATGACTTAGTCAAAATTAACCATAAGTTAAAGTAAGGAATAGGAATTACAAGGTTTACCCAGTCTCCTCTATAGTTCGTCGTAAGGGTCTTACCATCAACCCATAACTCAAACCAATTAGGTCATAACCTCAACATAATTCAATAACCATTATGATAATCAAGTTAGATGAGTCACCACACCATAATTCAATACTAGATCAAAGCTTAAAGACAAGATACTTAGGTTAAATTCTTTTAACCTAGATCACTTATCAAGAAACTAGTATGAAGGACTACAAATCATCCTAATTTCTTTATAAATAATGTAACAACATAATCTAATATTTATTTAGCTAATAATCAAGTTAATTGAATCAATAACAACCTAATTCACATCCCAAAACTAGGGTTAAAGGTTAAGGATCATATTCTTTAATTTGAATCAACCATTGCAATTAATCACAATAAAGTTCAATTACACGTTAATCTATCCATTATATTCTAAATAAATAATAAACAACTCAGTTCACAACATCAAATTCATAATTGAATGATACCTATTTGAAAACCCAACTTTTGGAATCTATTTTGAAGGAACCCTTTGAGGAAAGAGTCTCAAAGGTGAATTAAATCCTATACCTTAAAGTTTTGACAAAGATATGAATATGAATTCGTCTCTTTCCAGCCCCCAAAGCCTTCCTTAGCTTAGTTTTCAATGTTGTCTTCCAATATAGAGAGAAAGAAGAGATAAGATAGAGGAATTGATTTTTGAGTTCTCATTAGTTTAATGGAGTTGAGGACTTTATATGGGAGGTTAAATAACTTAATTAGATACCATTAATGCACTAATTAACCACCTAATAACTTAAATAATTAATGGAACTTAATTTAAAACGTGCAGGAAAATCAAGACCCTCACAGATGGAACCCCGTCGACGGGCCGTCTGTGAGTCGACGAACAGACCCCCCTCCGTCCTGCACATCCGTAGGTAAGTTCAGAGACTTCTTCAGGCAAGGAATTCCTCAAATTGGCTAAGTGTGGGACGACGGTGGCATTGACGCCCTGTCAGTCCACACACGGACCGTAGCTTGTCCCGTTGATGCCAACTGCCCAGGCAGTGTTGCCTCAACCTGTAGAGGTCCTTCTCAAGGGCCCTTGGTTGGTTCTTGGGGAGTCTTACCTGAACATTTCGACCATGAAACAACTTAAACACCTATTAGCTATCCTTTCACCACTTTTCATAAATTTCTGACTCCTAAAAGCTAGTCAAATATGCTAAGGCACACTAGTACCCCTTTGAACCAACTTCCAAACGTCATGGACGTTCTTGGACGTTTTGGTTTCTAAACTTTCTAAATGACCTATATTTATAACAATGGACTTAAAAACAGTACTTAGACCTCATGACACCTATGTTAGGCTTTACGACACGTCTTTAATTTTTGAGTGTTACATTTTTCCCCCTTAGGAACATTCGTCCCCGAATGAAACTAAAATTCTTTTTAAGGAAGGAATAGACTCAAGTCTAGCAGCCCGACCAATCAAAAATATCAAATCAACTCAAATCATGTCATTTCAACAAGGCAATTCTCAAACTCCAATCAACACACATAAGGCTCAAACATTTCATCATTACATATTTTCTTCTCACAACACACATGAGCTCAACATACATTACATGAGTCAACTAGCACAAAGTTCAACTTATCAACATTCTACATATAATTTCATAAAGACTCACCAAGTCAAAATGCACAACATAACTCAAAACAAGCAAAAACAAAATTTGAAGTCCAAATGCATTATATGTTTTTTGATTAGTTGAAACTTCATCTTACTTAGGTACGCGAACGTTTGTTCATAGTTATTTCACCTCTTGTAACATAAAAAATTATCATGAAAATATCAAATCAGGTAAGATTACTTTTTTTTAAAAAAATTATAACTTCTTGGAGTATTATGAAACTGTATATTCTTGTTTGCGTATATTTTGATTAGGAATGAATTTACATAATTTTTTATTAAATTCACAGATGATAAAACTAATAATTTTGAATCATGCAACGGATATACATACTCATAATAATTATGATTTACATAAATCAATTATATATTTTAGCAATTATTATTTTTATCACTAATCATAACTAATTTTTTTAAAGTGTACACCAAAAAATTGACAATGATACACTATATATCATAAGAAAGGTATGTGTTGATCGAATTAATGTGCAATTTTTACAACACATAATTTACATTCGATAACTACTTGTTGACATGTATGTGATTGTAATAAAGTGGAGGCTACAATTTCTTAGAAAGAAGGCAAAACTTTTGAACATGAAATATTTTGATTCAATAAGCGACACTTAAATTATATATTGTGACATATTAAAAAAACTTTTATCAAGTTGAATATTTGATATATTAAAAAAAACATAATTAAAATTGTTCGAATATTCCTTTTGAAATTCATTTGATAACAATATTTTAACATAGGTTCTACTGATAATAGTGTTGATTGAGTAGACTCACCGTTCATTGATTTCAGCTTATATATTTTCTCTTCAATTACTATGCAAGGTATTGCACACTTATAATCTACTAGCCATCTTAAGAAAGACATATATTAATCAAATTATTTCTATAAACACTACTCTCATTTGACAACAACTTGTTAATACATATGCAAATGTGAAAAGGTGGAGACTACATGTCTTAAAAAGAAGATGAAAAACTTAAGACCATCTTTTAAATCACATTTGACATTGAGTTATGACATATTAAACATATTAAAAAAACTTTTATCAAATTGGATTCTTGATATATTATAGAAATTGCATAAGTTATTGATTTGAGCTTGTATATTTCTCTTCATTTTTTATGCAACTGATCACACTTATAATATTTTCAAAATTATTATATTAATTAAGCAATGAGATACATTGTCAACACATATTTCAAAGTATATCTTGTATTAATTACATAATTTCACTCTATTTTTAATTGGGTCAAATACAAGTATCAATAGCTCCATCCTGACATATAATAAATTATTACTTGCAATATCTGAAATATTATCTTACAATTCACTCCTGAAGTTTAAAAGCCCATGTAATAGCTATTAATTATCCTTACAATCAGATAAAGGTGTAAAAGAAATGGTGTAACAAGTGTATATATTATGCAGGGAGAAGAAGAGGAAGACGTTGTTCGAACTACTCATGAAATGATGTATATTGATAGAGAAAAACTTGACCATCCTTGACATTCTTTTGAAAGGATATGAGATGTTTTTGAAATTATAATTACAACTGAAAAAAGATGAACAACATAAAATATTTTCAGAACTAGGTGTGGATATATCTTTTTAAAGAGATTCAAGTCCACTTCAACAAAAGTTTACTCGTCAAACAATAATCTTGTGGAACGTAATTACAAAGCAATGACGCAACAGAAATATAGTGTGATCGACATAACTCTAGCCATTGTTAGAGATTTAGTTGGAGTCTACAATTATTCTTTTCTTCAAAGATCTTCTAAGCACTTAAAATCTCACTCTTAGATGGTATGGAGTTTTTAGAAGTAATGTGCTTAGGGACTTTTGAACTAAATGCCATATTTATTGCCGTGCTTCCATCAAGAAGGGTTAAAATGTTATGGGAAGTTACCAACCACTACAGTAGTAGGATAATGGATCCATGTAAGTGGGAAAATGGTATTAAACCATTTTTCATTACAGGAGGGTGGGGAAAAAGACAAGGGGAGAAAGCGTGGGAAATGAGAAGGGATGTAGAGAATAAGAAAGGGATAGTTGCTAACAGGGGGAGGGAGGGGGGAAAGAGGGAGGGGTGGGGCAGGAGAAAGGGGGAAGAAAAGAAAATAGGTAGGGGGGGGGGAAAAGAGCGTTTTAATCTAGTTCCGTCTTTCCCCCCCCCGGGGCCGGGAGGACGCGCCCTCTCGCGGCTCACGTTTCCAGTAGTGGGATAATGCGGTAGTTTAACCATCTCCCATTAGTGGGATAATGGGTCCATGAAATACGGACCATATCACCATAACAAAAATGCTAAACTTCCTCCCACGTTTTTTGTCCGTATATCTAATCTCCTTAATGCATATAATACTACGAACATGATGAAGTTTCTCTTGCAGCAAGTGTGTTCTCTTTCATGTTCACAATGTCACTCTATCTCTAAACTTTAGCCCATAATAATTATGAATAAACTCAATATTTTATTCACGGTTCCTACTTTAGCAACATTTTTGAAAATAAAACTGAATGTGCACACAGTTAACGAGAAATATCATATAAAATAGAGTTTCGTAAACATTCATTGTTACAAAAATTTTTTACATAGGGGGACTATGTCTAAGTGTGACTACATGATCCTTAAATTTTTGTGGTGGCATTCCTCTAGTAAAGGATCAGCTCACATTACTTCAGTGCTAACGTGTTCAATGACCATTTTCTTGTCTTTAACACGTTCTCTTATGGCTAGATATTTATGTCAATATGCTTTCTTCAACTACCACTTTTATTATTCTTAACCATAGAGACGAAAATTGAATTGTCACAATATAACCTTAATGGCTTCGATATAGACTCGACAATTCTAAGTCGAGAATAAAGCTCTTTAACCATACACAATGTGAGGTAACCTCAAAACAAGAAACGAACTCAGCCTCCATAGTGGAAGTAGTAACCAGAGTCAGTTTGACACTTCTCTAAGATATAGATCCATCGGCTAACATAAATATGTATCTTGAAGTTAATTTCCGTGAATCAACATAGCCAACAAAGTCTGAATAAGAGTAGCCAATGACTTCCAAGTCATCTGATCATTTGCACATAAGCATGTAGTCATTTGTTCCTTGAAGATATCTTAAGTTTTTCTTTGCAGCTCTCCACTGGTCAAGACCTGAATTACTCTGATATCTTCCTAACATTCCAACAACAAATAATATGTTAGGTCTTGTACAAACCTGACATACACCAAGCTTACTGACACACACAATCTTAAGGATGTCCCTTCATTTGTTCTTCTCGCTCCGTTCTTCCGGGCACTGATTCAAATTGAATCTTGTCCCCCACCCTTCATGATAGAATATACCACTTGGTGAAAAATCTTTCATTCGGAACCCCTCTCTAAAATTTTATTGAATATAGGATTCTTAGATATGAACCTAAGGTCCCTTGATGTCTATCTCGATGGATCTTCATACCAATCACATAAGATGCATCACCCATAGCCTTTTCATACAAAACTTTTAGAGAGAAATTGTCTTTCACACATATATCATCCACATATAAACTAAGAAACTATTTTACTCCACTGATCTTATGGTATATACATGATCCCATAAGGTTCTCAACAAAAGTCGAATGAGGACAACATATAAATTTCAATACCATTAACGAGGAAGCTTGTTTTAGTCCCATTTATGGCTTCTTACTTGCATACCAAGTGCTCACCAGTTCTAGAGTGAAATCCTTTCACGTTTTTTCATATAACGTCTTCCTCTCGATACCATTGGAAATAAGATGTTCACATCCATCTGTTATAATTCTAATTCCAAAAGTGGTGCTACTAAGCCATATTATGCGCAAGGAATCCTTTTTAGAAAGAGGAAAAAAATGTCCTCTGTGTAATCATTCTTTTCCTTTTGAGTGAGTCTTTAGCAACAAGTCTTTGCTTTATATCTTTCTATGTTGCTATGAGTCATTTTTAGTCCTTAACCCATTTGTTACATCCAATAGTTTTTAACAAAAGTCATAACCATTAGGCAAATCGAAAGATCCCCAACCTTGTTTACTTTTCATAGAAGTCAGTTGTCTTTCATGGCATTGTTACCATAATTCAGATTCCAGGCTCTCTCTTTTAGAATTCATGTCTTGGAAAATATTTCGGATCATTTTCATTTCAACTCCAATGTCAGATTCTTGCAAATACACAATGAAGTCACTAGGAATTGCTTTTTTATTTATCTATAGATCTTCTCAATGTTTGCCACCACATTTTCCCGTGATCATGTTTGTTCAACTGGTTGTTCAATAATTTCAGGAATGACTTGAACACGTGATCTACTGTGCAGCACGTTTGCACAGTTTCTGTAATCACATTGAGTGGTTGCTCAATACCCTTGAACTTGAGGGATATTATCACACCATCATTTTTGACTGAAGTGGAAGGTTGATCTGTTATATAATTGATCACTTGCCCACTAACTAATTTTAAAGAAATTTGCATTTCTTGATTGTCACATCCTAATACGTTATATGGACAGTAGAATAGTCCTTTAGACCTTTCGAACATATCCAATGAAATATCCCACAAATGGTCCGATGATCCAGTTTCTTTTTCTTGTGTTTTTGTAAATTCGAAATTTAAATGTGCATCTCCTATACGTATATGTTCAACTAGGTTTCCAACCTTTGAATACTCAAAGGTGCTTAGGAACAACCTTGATCTGAAACTCGTTAATATATACACTGTTGTCTTAGGAGATTCAATCCACAATGACTTAGGTAGCTTAGAACTACTAAAAATACTACGGAACAGTCCCAGTAATGTTGGTTCTTCATTGTCTCACCATCTGATTCGCGAGAAACAAACATAGTATACTTAGCAACATTGTCATTCTGTTGAAGAAAACTGACTACTCCGCAAACGTACCTTGTGCTTGTCCATCCTTATGTTATATCTAACCATATACCTCACCACATTATCGGTTCTCACATCTTAAATAAATTTGTTTTTTTGAATTTGTTCTGTTCTTCAGCTTTGAAAACTTTACAGGCTTTTAAATACTGCTCGCTCTTATTCTGAAGCATGTAGAGATACATAGTGCCTAGTAATCATCACAAAAGTGATTGTATTTTCTTACCATATGTATATGTTTGGACAACATATCTCTGAATGTATGATTTTTAATACAGTTCAACTCCTCTTGGCACCTTCTTTGACTTGTTGATCTGCTTCCTTTAATGCCGTCTGACAAGTATCAAATCCAGTAAAATTTTAAAGTCTAATTACTCCATGATTACTAATCTCTTATTCTATCGATGGAGATATGTCCCAATTTCCGATGCCATAAGATAGGAATCTTCGTATAACACATCAATAAGTGCCCGTTTGTACATTGCATAAAAGTAGAGTGGAATCATTTGTAATTTAAGAGAGAAAACCATGAGACAATGTCATATCCAACAGTTAGATTTTAAATAGTTTAGAATCACCTTCTGAAAAAAGTTGATTCTTAATGTACAAGTCTTAATACTGAAATTAAATTCCCTAGAAAAATTTAGGAAAACATAGAAGGTCCTTTTATAAATCTAAATAAAATCTACTACAAAAACTAAATTTGCATGTCCCCATGCTCCACATGGCGACGGCATTTTGTTTCAAAGAATCTGATGTTTCGCTCAGCCTCCCTGGCTTCCCGCATGTTTCCTTAGAAATCATGCAAGAATTCATATTATGGTCTTGTCGAAGCGAATACATCAACCACTGTTATGATAAACTCAATCATATTAGTTTCCAGTTATAATAGAGTTGATAGAAGTTACCTTTCTTAATATCCCATTATTTTGAAACTTGAGACACTGCTGTCCCATTATGTGCCCTTCTTTCTTCCAAAGGCAACACTTGACTTCTTTTTGGGATGTCAGTTTCAAGTGGTGGCCTTTTCCTCGATACCCCTCTATTTTCTGATTGGTCTTCTTTCCTTTAGTATTAGGAATGCAATTTCTCATATTTCCTCAGGAATCACCTTCCGCTTGAACACAAATACAATGGCCATGAGTTCATGAATCGACATTTTGTCGTTTATGTGTGTTTTATAATAGCTCTTAAAAGGACCATTTTGTGGCCCGCAGAGTATTCAAGTATGTGCACCAGAATGTTTCAAACATTTCCACCTGATGAATCTTTAGTTTTAGCCACTAATTGCATTTTCATAATGTGTCTCATGCACATTTTCTCACACTAGTGAGCCTCATTGATGAGAATTTCATAATTAAGGTTCTAGCAAGTGCCTTATCTGAAATCTCAAATTGTTAATCAATAAGCTTCAATAATGCCTTGACATTGTTATGTTGTTTGACAGAACCATGAATACCAGCACATATTTTGGTCTTAATGAACAGAACATTCAAACAGTTAGTGCATTCCCATTGTTCAAAAAGAAAAATCTCATCTTGGATGCTGATTTCATTAATAGGTGACTCATTTTTCCTGATAGCATTATCAATATCCATACACCTTAAGTGAAGGAGAATTCTCTCCTTCAAAATCTTATAGTTCTCACCATTCAGTTCGGAAATATTCTCAAATATCAAAGAAATTTGACATACATTTGAGGCAAGTAATATAAAATTAAATCTACTGACATAAAAATTGCCTGTGGAGATAAATTTTTAATTCAATTAGATTCATATTTATAATAAAATTATCGATTTAATAGCATGATTACATATTTAATGACAAACTATTAAACTATCATTCATAATTCATGTGGTATTATGGAAAAGTATTAATATTTCATCCTTAATTAATTTAGTCACTTAACAATAAAGAAATTAAGTTATCATCATATCATGCATAATTATTACAAATTCTAATGTCTACTAATTTTCTTTAGTGATCCTTAACTTTAATTTAAAATTTTATTCATAGAGATGTTTTTGGCTAACTTCCAATATAAATAATTCTAGAATCAACTTAGACATTATTTCTTTAGTGATCCCAAATATACTATATAATAACATTTTATTAAGATTGATGTCGCTAAATCTCAATCAAATAAAATCATATGAATCACTAAATATTAAATCAAAATCATATATAACATTTATTGTTGAACATTATGCAACAAAACAACAATGTCTTTACCTATCATTATTAGAAAACGTTTTCAAAAATTTCAAAATAAGATTTGAATTTTTAAGAAGCATTTTGAGAGATTTTAGAGAATCCGACAACTAAAAAAGCATGGAAAATTCAATGGCTCTGATACCGAATGTAAGACATGATAGAGCAATGGCGCAACGGAAATATAGTGTGATCGACATACCTCCAGCCATTGTTAGCGATATAGCCGAAGTCTACAATTCTTCTTTTCTTCAAATATCTTCTAAGCACTCAAAACCTCACTGTTAGATGGTATTGAGTTTTTAGAGGTAATGTTTTTAGGGACCTTTGAACCAAATGACATATTTATAACTGTGCTTCCATCAACAAGGGTTAAGAGGTTATAGGAAGTTACCAACCACTAGAGTAGTAGGATGGTGGATCCATGTAGTGTGATAATGGGTAGTTAACTGCCTTTCCATTAGTGGGATAATGGGTAGTTAACTACCTTTTCATTAGTGAGATAATGGGTCCATGAAATACGGACCATACAACATTAACAAAAATGCTAACAGTATCACCTCCAAGTTGCAATAGCCTTATAAAACTATATTTATAACTCAATAGTTCTTAACAAGAGTTGAGTAGTCCAAAACTCCACCAAAAAACACATTCTTTCCACTAAGAAAAACTCTTTCTTCTCACTTTTTATGCACTTTGTATATTTTTTTATATCAACATAAAGTGAATTTGTTATCTCCTATATTCAAATTAGTAAAACTTAATAAATAATAGAAAGACATTAATTGAAATAATCTAAATCCACGTAATTCGCTGTGTGTACTTAAGAAATTATACCCCTCAAGTACTGGAGTTTGTAGATTAGTTTTTCCCAAGATAAAACCGATCAAACATTCAAGAAATAGTAGTACCTGAAACTTTGGTAATTTCAACAGACTAAAAAAGACAAAAATGTGATCACACACAGACACAATCGATCATTTGTCGGAAACTGAGAGAAAACTTCTCTATTTATAGCCAATCTATCGGTGTGAACATACCTGTTCAAAAGATACATGTATGTTCATAATGGTGGCAACTTTTGAAAAAGAAGTGTTTCTTAGAAGAAACAAATCCCTTCTGAGTGAATTTCAAATCATTGCGTTACGTGAATTTTCAAATCAATCCTGTGTGCGAATACAAATTAATTCCGCTAATTAATTAGTTAATTTCTAATTTTGAATTAATATTAAGGAAAAATAACATTAATTAATGAGATTGATTAAATAAATTTTACCTAAATTATCAATTAAATCATATCATTTGTTGAAGCCAAACCTGAAGCTAAGACCGAGACCGAGCGAGCGATGATAACAATGACAAGGGTACTTTTACTTAACCCTTAAGATCTAGAGAACGTGTTTCCTGGTATAAGGACAAACCTTTTCCTTTCTTCTAGCAAAATATGAGAAATGACTTCTTATTTTCCCTCCAATTGGTTCCCCCCACATTTGTGAAGTTTCTCATTTACACGTAACTTAAACCCATGAATCCCCTACATGAATGGATAATGACTATTGTTAAAACATATGCATGAAAAACATATGTTTCTTGTGAGTAAGGATTAATTGTATCTGGGTAAGTAGCTTTCTGTTTGAGATTTTCACACTAAACGTATACTAAAATTTACTCAGTCAGTCAGTAGACTTGATATCTTTGAACCGTCAAAATTTGGTGTATACCTAGAGAATATAAGTCACACAATCAAACCTTGAACTATTTTTGGTTCTCATAGTTTCGTTCATTTCAACCATGAACCTGTCTTGGTTTATAAGTGCGAAGAGAACCGGTCTTGCACGATTCTACTTCACATTTACAAAAGTGATTTTTAAATCCCTTGTGCCATAGACACACCATTTGATATACCCTGTATCAAACTTAGAAACCACTAAAAATTTCTAATGCCTTTATCCTTGTTACTGAACATTGTCTCATCATGAGAATGAATCACTAATTAATATTTGATAATGTCGAACTGCCATCTATGACTTTTGATCTCTTTGAACCTAGGTTTTGGGTATCTCTAATCTTCTAGGTAGAGTTACTGCCATGATGTCTAGTCCTCATTCATAGTCGTATTTTCGTCGATGATATCTTAACTCCCTCTCTAATTAGGCCTTTAGTAAGTGGATTAGACACATTATTCTTTGACTTTACAAAGTCAGTTGTGATAATTTCCCTAGAAAATAGTTATATAAAATAGTTGTGTCTTAGTTTTATATGATGATACTTCCATTATACATAACACTCCTTCACCTTTCTATTGCAACTTGATTATCACAATGTATGCATATAAGGGCCATTCATTTGGCCCAAAATGGAATATCTTCTAGAAAGTTTTGGGGCTATTCAACTTCTACACCTGCCCTATCTAAGACTATGAATTTAGGCTCCATTGTAAGGTGGTTTGTTTGGATGATTTCGAAGATATTGCTCCTCTACCAATAGCGAAAAATATATTTAATCGTAGATTTAGTTTCAGTTGACCCAATAATTCAATTTTCATCACTATGTCCTTCAACAGTTGTTGGATATTTGTTGTAATGCAAACCATATTTTAAGTGTCACCAAGTAACTGGAACCCTTTTCATTGCCATCCAATGATTTCAATTAAGATTACTTATGTATTAACTCAATTCACAGATAACTTAGGCTATGTATGGTCGTGTACAATTCATAACATCAAGTTTTCCAACACTTTGGCATAATTTATGTGATACTAACTTTCACCTTTAGTCATAGCGAGATTAAGGTTCACATTAATCGTTTTTTTTTTTGCACTTTTGAAGTTCAAGTACTTAAAATTTTCAAATACCTTTCAAATATAATATGGTTGAGACAGTGCTAGATCGTGATTAATTTTATGAATTTTAATTTCTAATTTCAAATTGGCAACTCCCAGATCATTCACACCAAACTTATTAGGGAGAACATGCTTAGTAGCATTTATGTTAGCAATGTTGTTACTCATTAGCAACATGTCATCCACATATAGGCATAGAATGACCTCTCGTTTTGGAGAGTCTTTAATGTAAATACATTTATCACATTTATTGAATGTAAATCAATTTGACAATATGGTTTGGTCAAACTTAATTTGCCATGTTTGGGTGTTTGTTTTGGTCCATAAAGTGACTTAACAAGTTTTTACCCTTTCTTTTGTTTAATAGGAACTGCGAAGCCCTCACACTGTCCCTCCATTTAAATTCTTCAAATCGATTTAGTGTGGGTACAATGTTTCTTACATGTCATTTGAATGAATTGCAAGACTATGGTTGGGGCTCTAGGGGCTAGGTTTGACTGGGGGGGGGCTCTTCTAATTATTGTAATTTTAGTCACTGATGGGTATGTGTCAAAATAGTCAAGACATTTTTTTAATCGCTAAAGCCTTTAATGACAAGTCTTGCTTTTTATTTATCAATATTTCCATCAGCTTTCATTTTCCTTTTAAAAGTCCATTTCAAATCCAATGGTTTGTTTCATGGAGGAAGATTAACCAACTCTCAAGTATAGTTGCTTAAGATTGAATCTATCTCACTATTGACTGCTTCTTTCCTAAAGGTTTACTCCATAGACAACATAACTTCCTTGAATGTTTGAGGATCATTTTCAATAAATAATGTTACAAAATAAGATCCAAAAGTAGATGTCCTTTGAAGTTTACTACGTGTTTGTAACGACCTGCACCATCGTTATCCAGGAGAAATAAAAACTTGGGGATGATGGGTCACAATCCTTCCATAGTGGGATAAGATGCCGCTAGGGTGGTGGAGCCAGGGCGGGATAAGTCGGCGCCAAAGCAGGATTAGAGAGACAACGTATTTTGCGAGAAGCCTATTTTCACTATTTTTTTTAAAAAAAGACCTAAACAAGTCGTCAAACACCCTATAAACCCTTAAAAAGCTACTCTAAGATTAGGAAGGAAGGAGAAATATATTTTTAACTTGAGAATGGCGATACCTTGCAAATTATTGGTCGTATTCACCGTCATGAAGCCTAGAAAATAGTATTCGAAGCCAATAACTCTGTACAATTACTTGGCGCCCATACAAGCTAAGTTTTATGAATTGATTATTTTAAATTTGTGCTCACTGTGTAATTAATATATGTAAATCAATGGTAAGATTTATGCATAGGCCTTCGTGCACCGAATGATTTATAATTTAAACCCTAGGAAAAAGCCTTAGACAATGAATTAGGGTTGCATATGGTTGAATTATATTTTGCATGAGGTGTGCGACGACGAATCAATGTAGGTGATGATTGTTATTCTATGATGGTGTGATCTATTATTGTTATTGTTTTATCATGTTAAATGTGCATACATGAATGTTGCATTATTGATCGCACATGTTGTAAATGAGATAGACGAATGAGTATATGTCATGAATCACTCTTGATTGTATGATTTGAAAGTATACTTGTGCTTTGACTGTGGTGTATTGATGTATTTGATTGCCATTTTCGGCATAACTAACTTGGATCAAATTGCCACTTTCTGGCATAACTAACTTGGATCAAATTTCCACGTTATAGCATAACTATGGGATTAAATTGCCACATTCCGGCATAACTATGGGATGGGGTACCACATTCCGATGCACTAACAGTTTGGGTTTGGGTTCCATGAGAGGATAAACTACGTGACATACTTGCGATAATTGAGAATGGTGAAATACGTTGTTACTCTTCATATCGAGGATATTGTGTAAGTTATATTTCTGCATTCAATGATATTGTTGTGTGGAATCATATATGTTGCACTTAGTGGTTATATGTTGTGATGACTTATGTTTTGTTGTGTTGATTGAATTGGTGGGTATAGGGGAGAGACAAAGGGTTCAAGTGACGAGTAATGGATATCTAGGGTTTTTCCAATGTTATAATTATGCAATGTAAGTAGAGGTAGCATTGTGAGGAAGTGTGCTTAGGTAGATTTCACCGTGGGGGAAGAGATTGGAGTTAGTGGTAAAAAACTCGTGGTGGTGGTGCTTTGTGACCATGATTGAGTAGGGTGTCGAGGGAGTAAGAGTGAGTAACGAGAGGTTATTCGAAGTGCTTGTGGGTGAAATTTAGGGTTCAGTAAGGTGTTATCATCTTTAGGCTATGATTACGACATACGAGAGTAAGTTTATTGAGGAGGCAATTATTAATTAGAGAATGTGTTCTCTAAGAAAAGCATAAATGTGGAGAAGCGAGTCGTTAAATTCATGATTTTACTGATTTCTTATGTTATAAGGTGGGCGTTGGGTTGACCGATGATGCCTACTAGTACATGTGTCTGTACTGATGCTACTCTTGCTATTCCTTTTTGACATAGTGTAGATACTGTAAAGACAAAGAAATTCTCCATCAACTTCTATTCTTCCTTCTACATGGTGGTATTTGTGTCTTTTTATTTGTCTTGTGCGGTTTTACTCTTAGTAGATCTTGAACATGTTTAGACTAGATCCATGATATTTATTA